>BCKZ01000008.1:910778-1081664 GCA_001600815.1 Alloascoidea hylecoeti | reverse complement strand
TGAATTTCTATTATTAAGAGATAAATTGAACAACTCACTTTAAGTGACTTGAATACAATTGAGAAGGAGTGTTGATTATATGCAAGAACATGGTGGAACAAATTTATAGACTAAATAGTTTTCGGGGATTCCATAATAAATATGGAGGAATTCCCACAATTTTAGAAAGTATCGTAAAAATATAATATAATAAGTATATTAATATTTAATTTCCAAGAGTTTAAGAACAACGTGTTTATACAATCTGAGGACATCAATTAACTATGAGCGAACAAGAATCTTCATCTAATTCTATTCAACACATACATAATTGTATCGTTATCTCTTTTGGAAATAATAATATCGTGAGAATATCGAGGGTGTATTGCCGGTGTACCCATGGGATCGTTTCATCCTTTAATAATATAATATCTGACGAAATGAATCTGGATGGTGATTTATAATTATAAATGAATAGTTCATTTCCGTGATGAATTGAATATTGTTAGATATTAAGGTTTGTTGTGAAGTGAGGCTCGATATATAGTAGTTACTATATAGTCAGCCATTTCTACTTGTTTTTATAAGACAGATATATATATATATATACAATAATATACAGATAATAACTACAGTTTAAAGATGCCATATACAAAAGAGGTATTAAGTTCCAAACTCATATATATGGTGTTGGGTATTGATGTCAGATATCAAATATATGGTATAGAATATCGATGCTTATGTCCATTTATAATAATTTTATTATTTAGTGCGCCATAGAAAGGAGGCAAATGTAGATTTTCATGCTACCATTGTGTTTGTGACAAATTGAAAATTTCCGAAAAACAACATTATTAATACAATTTTTACTCGTATAGATAGTAGAATATTTTGGGCTTCATTCAAATATAAAATATATATCGCTACCATCCCGCAACACATTTTTTATATTACTTGAATGTGTGTGATGATTCTTATATGTTCTCGATCCTCAACACGTATTCCACGATGTATGTTTGAAGAATTCAAGAAAGATGCATGACGTAACCACTCCTAAGAAAGAAGATATTGGTGATCAGGGAATACAGTCGCAAGATTGAAGCAAAAATAAAAATGTATCAAACTTATTTAAAATTATAATGGGTATAGGTACTGATGCTAAATTTAAATTTATATCATTGTAAATTTAAAAGCCATATTTTTACTATTTTACTATTTACCCTAAACTATTTACATATAAATCTTACCACCATCAACAGCAATAGTCGATCCCGTAACAAAATCACAGGCACCACTTGCTAAGAATAAAACAATCCCATCAAAATCTTCTGGTTGTCCAACTCTACCCTTTGGTGTTGTTGCTGTAATAGCAGCACCAATGTCTTTCATTTCACCAGTAATTAATGGTGCACTCATATCAGTCTCAATAAGTCCAGGTGCAATACAATTAACATTGATTCCTTTACCTGCCCATTCATTTGAAATCGATTTTGTAATGTGAATTAATGCTGCTTTTGCAGCTGCATATCCAACTGCTTGAAGCCCACCAGCTATTCCCCAAATAGATCCAACATTTATAATTTTACCTTTAATACCTTTTTCAATTTGATGAGTACCAACAGCTTTTGATAAAATAAAAGGTGTGGTAAGATTAACTTCAAGAGATTCATCCCAATATTTTAAAGGATATTCTGAGAGTTCTGCATTTCTTGCAACTCCTGCATTATTAACGAGAATATCAATTTGTCCAGTTGGTGATAACTCAATTGCTTTTGGAACAATTTCCGATACTTGCTCTCTGTTACTCAATTCGGCATTGACAATGAAAACTTTTCTACCTAATGCTTTAATTTTTTCATAGGTATCTGTTTTAGCTTGGGATCTTTGAACTAAAATCATATCGGCACCAGCTCTAGCAAGAGCTAAAGCCATTGCAGCACCAATTCCTCTAGAGGAACCTGTGAATAAGGCTACTTTCCCAGTTAAATCAAATATAGACGTTATACTAGCCATGCTAATTTCCAATTGCTCTAGTACTTCAAGTGTTGCACCGTTTTCAAAGTTGGAAGTAGTTAGATCTTTTCAATTTAGAGATCCAATAAGTTCAGTATTTATACATTTTCGCTCAACAATTTTAAAAGTATGAGATGTTAATATACATTTACTGGCACAAAATAAATACATATACAAGACCTGGCACCAGATAGCCATATAACAGGAGATCACAATTGATAGACACATACTTAAGCTTATGAATCTGCATATGAACACATCTGAACACCTATAATTAGAAATAGATAATTGACACAAGGATGAAAAATATTCCCAATTTTGAGAGATTGAAACTTTGAAGCATAATGATCAATAATCAATTGCAATCATTTCTAAAATCTTGAAGAGCTAATTAATTTTGAGAGCGATGGCTATTACCTTAAGGCTGAAAATAAACCTGTACATATAATTATAATATATAATATAATGTTTGTTCTAAGGCTGGATCATCATCCAAAATCCTAAATATTAAAGCACTAGCATCATGAATGAACCCTTTTACGGTTAACTAACTAGAGTAAGGCTGTTTTGCGACATATATTTTGGAATATAAATTATAATAGGAGTTTGTTGTAACCAAGAGTAGAGTAACCCCATCTATAACAACAGTTGTGATTAGCATTAAATTACTATTCAAATACTGGTATAGATAGTAGAATTTTGGACTAGAATCAAATTTTAAGAGATATCGCTAGTATTAGCTACCATTTCGCAACATTTTTTATGTTAAGTGTCCATTATTATACAGTATTTTTATAATTATTCGGACATGTGATCACATTAACCCGAATCTAGTGGATAAAGGACCTTCTGAATACAGAGGAGTTTACTAAAATACCCGATTGGAAACCTCGAATATCCGAATATTATTTCATCACATGTTCGAATATTTAGTGCCTCAAGTGGTGGATTATTTAATGATCAAGCGTCCGATATTAAGTGAAAATATTGTATTCACTATAAAAAAAACACTTTATATACCCAGTATAAGCTATTTACACATAAATCTTACCACCATCAACAACAATAGTCGATCCCGTAACAAAATCACAGGCACCACTTGCTAAGAATAAAACAATCCCATCAAAATCTTCTGGATGTCCAACTCTACCCTTTGGTGTTGTTGCTGTAATAGCAGCACCAAGATCTTTCATTTCACCAGTAATTAATGGTGCACTCATATCAGTCTCAATAAGTCCAGGTGCAATACAATTAACATTGATTCCTTTACCTGCCCATTCATTTGAAATCGATTTTGTAATGTGAATTAATGCTGCTTTTGCAGCTGCATATCCAACWRCTTGAAGCCCACCAGCTATTCCCCAAAYAGATCCAACATTTATAATTTTACCTTTAATACCTTTTTCAATTTGATGAGTACCAACAGCTTTTGATAAAATAAAAGGTGTGGTAAGATTAACTTCAAGAGATTCATCCCAATATTTTAAAGGATATTCTGAGAGTTCTGCATTTCTTGCAACTCCTGCATTATTAACGAGAATATCAATTTGTCCAGTTGGTGATAACTCAATTGCTTTTGGAACAATTTCCGATACTTGCTCTCTGTTACTCAATTCGGCATTGACAATGAAAACTTTTCTACCTAATGCTTTAATTTTTTCATAGGTATCTGTTTTAGCTTGGGATCTTTGAACTAAAATCATATCGGCACCAGCTCTAGCAAGAGCTAAAGCCATTGCAGCACCAATTCCTCTAGAGGAACCTGTGAATAAGGCTACTTTCCCAGTCAAATCAAATATAGACGTTATACTAGCCATGCTAATTTCCAATTGCTCTAGTAGTTGAAGGTAGTTGAATTTTTTCAATTCGTAGATCCAATAAATTTAGTATTTATACATTTTCACTCAACAATTTTAAACGAATGAGATGTTATACATTTACTGGTACTATATACAATACCTGGCTAAATCTCAATTGATCGACACAAGCTTAAGCTTCTGCATATGTCTGTGAATATCGTACCAGTCCGGATCTGAACACCTTAGAAATAGATTGACACAAGGATGCAAAATGAACGGGTGGCCATGGAGCTTTGTAACATCAATTGCAATAATTTTTAAAATATTTTAAATCTAATTAATTTTGACGGCGATGGCAATTAAAAGGTTGTGAATTTCCATCCATTCCATATAGTATCCATACGTTTCCTTTGTTCAACTAACGAAGTACTGATGCTTTTTGAGGTATATCCACCCATGTCCATAGCCTAAAATATTTTGGTTCGAAAATGCACGACCAAACCACAAATTAGGGTCGAACCGGATCGATAGCCTGTTTGGAGAGTTAGATTCTCGATCGAGTGCTCGGCGATGCGCGGAATACTTAATTTAACAAAGCCGGCGCTTACTTACTACAAATGACTTGACACTTGAATTCTATAGTTTTATATAAATTATACACGTAGTCAATTGAATCCATGAATAATTATAATTACAGGTTTTCAATATTGTTAATGTACTCGGTAAAGCCGGTAGACTTTTTTACTTTTATTTTGGAAGAGAAGTATGTATTAATAATACGATTTACACATTAATCGCGATCGATATCTTTTTTCACCCCATTTATTTTTCTCTATCTTCCTGGCCTCACTAACTAGATCTTGTACTATTTTGTACATGTATCTACTATCTCTCTCAGTTTCACACACTGATATTATCACTCTCTTTCACTTTTCAATATTGAGACAGTGTAGTTTGCGATTTTAGTGCTGATTTCCACGCCTGTTCTCAGTTATACGGTTATTATTCAGTTCAGGTTAGTATGGTTTTTCTTCTCGCTATTCCAAATAAGACTAGTTCTATTATTGACGACCGCGTTCATATTTTACATATAAGTATACAATCAAAAAGGTGATATGAATCCAATTAAGGTTGTGAAGGTTCATGTATAGGCTTATAATATGACTCTTACATAAACTACAACTGGATTCATCGTACCGATGAAGGTACGACACATACAGAAATGGTACTATCGGCAACGTTACCCATTTATTTGAGTATAATAGTCAAATAATAGATTTTTATTGGCATTATAAGTATCTGGTTAATGTATGGTTGATAGAATCTTAATAATCTAAGCGGTGTTACCCTACTGTTATCACTTTAAAATTTATAAAACCTTTAAATTTTGAGAATCTGTTAATATTAATATTGCAATTGTATGGCTAAATAAAATTGCAAAAATGAATTTTCTCGAAGATGAATTTGATACCAGCTTATATGCGAATTGCTCATTTTGAAATATATAAAATGACACCTAATTAATTATAAAATCTAACGATAAGTCTACCAGAAGTGCATTATAAGTAGTTTATTTACTCTAAATATTTCTTACAGCTTCCACGATTAATTCATATCCAAATAGGAATGCATCATTCCATCCAAGTTACGCAATTGATCTAATTAGCAGAAGTATTGGTTATTTTTATCACCACTAATGGTTCAACATGGTCTTCACTTTTCAGCTCCAAGAGGAAACCATAGTGTAATGGAACAGAAACCAGAAAAGACGATTCCATCACAACCACGAATTTAAAGTTAAGTTTGGCCGAAATTTAGTGAACTTTTAAAGTAAAGTATTTAGTAATTGAATAAAGTTTTACATTAGATTGAAAATTAATTGACATCAGTTCGTTGTAGCTTGTAACTCTAAACAAAAGATCTTATAAGTAATTTAGAACCACTTGGTGATAGATTCCTTAAGCATAGTCTTTTAAGCTAATAATATACATTGTTTCTGGCTAATTTCAGCAATTGAATCAGACTTACGAGAGAGTTCACAAATTTTGCCAAACCACTTGTTCTAGTTTTTTATACCGCTAATATTTGTCCACAGATTTCGATTCAAATGGTTAGCTAGAAATACAGTTAGTATATTCATGGGTCTAATTAACTTATACTTATAAGGTCCTCATAATCATCTTCTATATTAAAAATTTGGTAATTTTTAGAGATCTAAATAATTAATAAATAAAAAAATATAAACCATTATATTAATCATAATTTTAAGCAATATAATCAAAATTTAGACATTGTACGTTGTTCAGGAACCCTAGTCAATAATTTATCAAAACGTAAAGCACTTTCAACATTTTTAACAACTAAAAGTTCCATTTTATATTGAGTTTCATGAGTCCACGTTCCAATATGTGGGAACATTATAACGTTATCATTTTTAAATAATTCAGAATTTATTTTTGGTTCATTTTCAAATACATCAAGACCAGCAGAATAAACTTTCCCTGATTCTAAAGCATCAGCTAATGCTTGTTCATCAATAACAGGACCTCTTGAAGTATTTATAATAACTACACCATCTTTCATTTTATTAAATTGATCTTTTGATAATAAATGACGGGTTGATGGTAATAAAGGAACATGTAAACTTATTATATCAGATTTCTCGATTAATTCATCCATTGTAACAGGAGTTGCATTGACCCCAGCAGGTAAATCAGTAACAATTTTTGGAAATTCATTATAATAGATAATGTTAACATCAAATCCCATTAATTTTTTAGCAAAAGCTTTACCAATACCACCCATACCAACAATTCCAACAGTTTTACCTTCAGGATCATGACCCAATTCCATATTTTCACCTCTCCATTTTCCTTGACGTAAAGAATATTGTGGTTTCCAAGCTCTTCTCAACGCTAATAACATTAATTTCATAGCAACGTTTGCAGTTGCATTACTAACAGCACCCGGGGTATGACTTACTTGTATTTGCCTGGCAGTTGCAGCACTAACATCAATTTGATCATAACCAGCACCATTATGACATATAAACTTGACAGAATCAGGTAAAGAATCAATCAATTCTTTATCGAAATTTCCAGTGAACTCAGCAGATTCATAAGTTCTAAAAATTGCAACAACTCCATTATATTTACCAGATTTAAAATTCTCAATTATCTCAGATCTTTCCCCACCAGTTAAATTTTCCAGAATAGCATATTTTGATAAATCGCTCCATTCGTTTTGAGCGTAAAAGATTGACCCAATCAGAAGTGCGATTGGTTTTGTCATTGAATTTTTTTTATTTATTTTGAGGAATTTACAGTTTTTTTACAATTAAAATTGAAAGTGGAGAGTGCGGCGGATCCAAAAGATTTTTACAGATAAAGGAGTTTAAATAGAAATTGTGAACGGAGAGTGATTCCCCACGTTTAACGTATACATGTAACCCCACGACTAATGTTGTTTTGTGCAAGAAAGCCACATGCACGGATTTTCTGCCGTTGCGTAACATGGGGGTCTCCAACAAAATGTATAAACATGGAAAAAAAAAAGACCGCCGGAAAATAGAAAAGTCGAGAAATATGATGTTTATCAAATAATATATATATCGTGTATTTATGACCGTATTAACTGGTACTTTCCGATATATATTCTAAAAAATTAAAATGTTGAAGACCAATTCCAAGAGACTCGAGCTCAACAACTACATAATTAATGCCAATTGCAACTGCAATTACAAAAAAAACATTCCAATACTCAAGAGTGTCCCTATAAACCCGCTAATTATTGTCATTGGGGGTCCAGCAGGAACTGGAAAATCTACAACCGCTTCAAAATTAGCAACTCAGTTAAACTGTTCTTTTATTGAAGGTGATAAATTACATTCTTTAGAAAACATTGAAAAAATGTCTCAAAATATTCCTCTTACTGATGAAGATAGATGGTCTTGGTTATCATCCATTACAATTTCTGCTGTTGAAGACCTATTAAACGTTCGTACAAGAAATACTAAAAATATTACCGTTGTTACTTGTTCTATACTGAAACGTAAATATAGGCAATACATAACTGAACAATTACAAAATATTACAAGTTCAATGGATAATTCTGTTAAAGAAATTAATATATTATATGTATTCTTATATGCTGATAAAAATACAATAATTAAAAGAACGGCTCAAAGAAAAAATCATTATATGAAATCAACAATGGTCCAATCACAATTTGATATAATGGAATTACCAAAAGATGATGAATTGATTGATAATCTCAACATAGGCACTGTTGAAAGTGGGAACTCGGTTATAATTGATACGGATGATAAAAATCCATTTGAAATTATTGACGAAATCAAATCAACAATTGATAAAGTTTATGATAATTTATATTAATCAATTTCAAGATGATTAAAAGAGATGTAGAAGAAGATGTAGAAGAAAAAGAATTTAATAGCAATTTCATATCGATTTCAAAATCATTTATTTAAAATATATACAAGTTGTTGTAAATAATCAATATCACTTAGCTTAGTTATAATGTTTTTATGTTTATGTTTATGTTTATGTTTTATCTTTTATATAGATCTCCCCTTTCAATATAGAATCATATATTATCTTCCTTTACTAATATAGTCATTCTCTCTTTTTCTAACACGATATAATTCTCTATTCATTTCATTTGCAACTTTTGAATCACCACCACTATTTTTTTTAAACCATAAATAAGCATCTTTTGGTAAAATAATTTTAACACCTAAATTAAATAATCTAATTATTGGATTTAAAATATTTCTTGTAAACCATGGTGCAAATAAAAGACTTAAAAATGCTCTAATTGGTAATAAAAGTTTTATAATTGTATATGAATATGCACCAGATATAATTAAATTAGATTTTTCTGATAATGATAAATCATGAATCCATTGAAAATGTTTATATAATGAAAATGATGATAATGATGAAGATGATGAAGTTTCAGTCATATTTAATGATTCTATATCATTAGGTGTTGAACCTTGATTAATAGTTGATAAAATTGATGCAATATAATCAGTACCTCTTTCAATTATTGAATTTGATAATTCAAATGGTAAAAAATTATATTTATAAAATATATACCATAATGAAAATAATGGTATAATTGCTGATAATTCATGAAGTATTAAAAAACTTGTTGTATGAGAAATTGGTGATTTTAAAAATGATTGAAAATATTTTTGTAAACCTTTTGGAATTTTTTTAATTATTATTTCTTCTCTTGATGGTTTATTATTTTTATTTGATATTGGTTTTGGTGGGGGTGGTGTTTTTCCAATTGATGAACGAAATAGATTTGTTGATCTATTTGATAATGGTTCTGTTGTTGATCGTGAAGGTTTTAAATTATCACCATCATTCTTAACTGAAAATAAACGTCTCTGATTGTAATTAGCATAAATAAATCTGAGTAGTATATTAGATCTTATACCAATTCTTGTCTGTGATTTATATAATAACATATTAAATACTTGATTGAAATTTATTTAAGAAATACTTAAATGTGGTGATATCTGATGATTGGGTTTTACGATTGAATATGACACAAATGGTACACTACAAGTAAACATTATAAAAAAAAATACATATATATTTATTATTGTTTTAATAGTTCATCTAATTTCCTATCAAATAATTCACACCGTATTGGCATTTCTAATTGATAAAATGGATTCTTCATAACATAATCACTATAAGCCATATAAATTTCTTTTAATATTAAATCGGCAGATATACTATTAACATCAAGATTTGCACTACCAATACTTGTTGTTTTCTGCTGTTGTTGTTGTCTTAATGAAGGTAGAGAATTGCGTTGAGTTGGACTAAATGATAAATTACTTGTTGTTGTAATTGAATCATTATTCATATTACGACCATTTGTACCATTAAATGATAACGGTGTATTTGAAAACTCATCATCCAATGAAGTAACAGGACTCGTTATAATCAGTATTTTAAGACCAGTTACTGTTTGAAAAGAATACATTGAAAAAAATGTCATATGAACTTGTTGAATACCAGTTGATTTTAAAAGGGGTGATATCTTAGTTGATATTGCATGGACTCCATGAAATGTGCCAGCTAGTACTAAATAATCATTTGAGCTTAGTTTGTTTAACCCAGGGTTTATATCATTCTATGAATAGTAAAGTCAAAAAGTGTTAGCCGAATGATACATAGATATGGTGCTGTATAGGGTTTTTGTATAAGTTTAATATACTTACTTGATATATAAGTCCACCGGCTTTATTTAAGATATAAACAGAATAAATAATCATTTTTACTTTATTCTATTATATCAATTAACAATTTATGAAATTGCAATATAGTATTTATACTTATTTACCAGAGAATTGAAATATATATATAAATCGACACAAACATGAAGGTGTTGAGTGTACGGATGTATTGAATTTAGTGATTAATAATCGAGGGCACTTTTTCCAGGGTCAACGTTAACGTAATTTCGCGCATTGCTTCTAATAATAGCTGGCGAATTTATAGAACCAATTTTAAAATCAAATTTTCAACGACTTGTAATACCTATAAGATATGAATTAAAACCATGATTTAAATATTTATGTGTTATATAACTAATATAATTACAATAATGACAAATTCTCTATAGCTACTAAATGACATAATAAATATCTTAAATATAACCTTTTTCAGATCCGGTTCCGAGAACGTCTTCCAGGATGTTTTAGATTTAAATTTAGCTAAGACATAATTACCTATTTTTTATTAATATATTTTTTCTTTCAATTTTACCTACCTTCTAAAAATCAAAATGAATAAATTATTTACAACTTCAACATCAAAGCCATCAGACAAACGCAATAAATCGACATTGAATGGTCTTAATATTAAATCAACCGCTTCAAATCTCGGTTTCCATTCCGAAATAGGACAAAACAGGCAAATCCCAAGATTATCTAATACCAACAATGCAGGACTAAACAATGGTCAACCACAAGCCGACTATTATCCAGGACGCGATAGAAATAAAACCATCACTGAAAATTCATTCAAAAACAATCCAACGATTACTGTAAGAACAGATACAATAAGATCAAATACGAGTACTGCAAGTGATCTTTCTTCGGTTTCTTTATCTTCAAGTGTTTACTCGACAACTCCTATTTCAATGCATTCCAGTATAAAACAAAGCGAATTGCAATCTACACCAAGTCTTTCGAAAGATAGGTTACATCCGATGTCCACGATCCCTAAACGGAAACCACCACCACGAAGAAAACCCCCTCCTAGTGATTATAATAACCGAGTTCAGGATGTTCCTAAAATAGAACCTGAGAATAGTACTCGAAATCAAATAAAGAGTGAGAGCAGGAGTCCTGAATCTATGATATCATCTACTTCATCTAGAGATAAAGGAAGACAATCCTCAATATCCCCATCGGTAATTCAGAACGTTTCACCTGATTCATCTTACAAACCATCACATATTCAGGATCATAATTATACACTAGATTCCGACAATGTTGATATTGATTCAATAAATATTCAAATTGATAATTTATTGGAAAGGCCTTTTTCTCATTCTTCATCATATTCTAATCAATTCCATGAAAATGGTCATGATCATCTTAAAGTTTCTCCTTCAATTTTACACCATCGGGTTTTAACAAGTGATTCTGCAATTATGTATTCGTCTAACCCGAGTGTATCGGATATACCCGACAATACACTAGGAGTTCATAGCTTTAATGATGAGAATGAACATAATCATTCAAATTCTGTGGTTAGTTATGAAAGTGGGGATAGTTATGGGTTTACTAAACCAACACATTATGAAAATCAATGGGAACCATTAAAAGTATCTAATGATATTAATAAATTTGACCAAGGTTATAATAGTAATGATAATGCTAATATTGATGTTAATGGTACAAACTCTTCCTCTTTGTTACCATCTCATTTTAATGATGATACTCCATCGCATAATCAAACTAATAATCATCCAACGGATTCATTTTCATTTCCTATTTATAACAAAGACAATATAAACTCTTCATCAATTACAAATATAAGTTCAAGACAATCATCAGAAAGTATAACACCATATGAACCAACAGAACTTGATAATAGTACAAGTTTTCATAGAATTTCATCTATAAAACGAGAAAGATCACCGTTATCAACAAGAAGGAAACCACCACCAAATGATAATATATCTATTGATAGATCATCATTATATTCAAAACAATCACGATCACGACCACAATCAAAGACAAAATCAGAAAAACCATCTACACCTAAGATACTTGGTAAAGGACAACCATCAACATATATTCAATTAATACGTAAAAAAGCAGGTACTTCATATTCAGAAATTCAACCACCAAATTGGCCATTACCAATTAGTTTAACAAAAGTAAAAGGTGGAAGAAGGGTACATACTCATGCTCATACATCATCAATGGCTTCAAGGAAAAACAGATTATTTCATCAATCATTTTCGGGTAATTTAACTAAAATGGATACTAGACATGCTAAATTACAACCCAGATTATTAGCAAGTGAAGTAGATGATGATGAATCTGAATTTGTATCATTATATAGACAACAGACAAAACCTGAAGCTGATGACTCAATCACTAATAATATTTCTGCATCTGGAACTAGTATTAATGTATCAGGGGAAGTGGATGATTTGAATAATCAAGATTTGGAAAGTATTTCATCTACTGACAATCGAGAAATAGCAAGGGACAGATCAAATAGTAATAATAGTAGCCTTGAAAATGAAGGAGGTGGCTTAAGACTATTTGTTGCTAATCCTGATTTAAGTGATTAGCTTAAATTTCATTACAACTTGTAACTATAATCAACATTGACTATATAATATATGAGCCCTAAGATGATTATATTTAACGAATTTTTAATGATGACTCTTAGAATAATTAATTGAAAACTTTCGTTTAAATAGATGTTTATATAATTTATCTTATTCATATTGCAATTGATATATATAATTATTATTATTATTAGACTTTATTTTGCTTTCATATTGTTTTTCTTCTATTTATATACTAATATTATTAATTTCATATACAAAACATTTATACTGTTTTTTTCTTTTCTGATGATACTGTTTCTTTTGCAGTTATAATAATTCTAATAAACCAATAAAGATTCAAACAATTTAATATCATATTTGGTATAATAACACTTGAAACTTGATAAATATTAACTTTATCCCAAACATTTAGAAAATCAATAATAATATTTATAGCGTGGTACCAACCCCAAACAATTCTACATAAAAAGAACATAATTATGAATAAAATACCATTTATCTTGAAGAAATTTTTTGAGATGGTAATTGTGTTTTCTGGAAGGTGATTTATAAACCAATGAATGTTTAAAAGAGGCGTCGAGGCTTCAAAAAACATAAATACTGAACCATAATAAACAATGAATTTCCTAGATAAACAAAAATAATAAACATAAGAGCTTGCAAGTCCATGAATAACAAAACCTATTCCAGCATAGTCTATGTAATAAGCCGAGAATAAAAAATCCCAAATGAAATACCCAAGAGAGATTGAAGCAGTAAATTCACCATATGGAGTTGAAGCAAATACCCGGTTTTCTAGTAATGATTGATCAAATAGAACCGGGAAACAAATAGTCATGATTAAAACACATTGAACCATAGATACTACATGTGAACAAAATCCAATTTTTATAGATTCATAATTGTTGTAAGACTTGAAGAAATACCTTAAAACCCCACGAGATAATATAAATATAGTTTGATAAAATATTGTAGAATATATCACTTCATGAAGATGTTCTTTGATCGTCGGAGAAAAGAAGTACCGGGAGGATATTATCGCGTCAAGGTAAGGCAGCTTATAATACTCCAAGGGATCATCGTAGAAGTTCAAAGTATAGCTAAACATGTGTGCCATTCTCTGTTGATCACAATATATATGGAGAATTTAACAATTGTAGAAGACATCGTCGAGCTATTTAATTGGAATGTGTGAAAAACGTGCGTATGTACCCAAAAGATGAAAATACATTAATGGTTCTATTGGAATGGTCATTATATAATTAGATGTATAAGATTATATATATCTAACCAGAAATACTATACTTTCCATATAACAGTCACTCCACTAAATTTCGGATACTGGTCTATTATTTAGGTCAATCATGAGCGAATAAATCATAATTCCAAGGCCTATTATTTAATATAATCAGTAGGCGAATATGTATTTTATCTTGTGGGCCAAATTAAGTGGAATGACTGCATATTAAGCTTTATGAGCCCTGCTTATAAGAGAAAATAGTTGTATTAAAATTTTCTAAATCATATTAATTAACATTAGCAACAAAGTCAAAAAGAAACTCTAACTTCAGTGGCTAGTATTCTGTTCATTTGAAATCTGATGTCTCATAAAAGTTGTGGGAATGACACATCTCCAATCTTTGAAAATGATTATTTCTGGAGTTTGAGTTTCGGTTTGACTTTGTTTAAGGCATTGTTATTACGATTTATAATTAGAATTTCATTTTTTATAATATTTTATTATTTTTTCTTAAGCAAGGCTCATATGTACTCTATCTTTTTCTATCCCTGCGTTCCCACATAACAAGGACGGACTGACATTGATGCTTTCAGATCCGTAATGATATCAATTTCATTTAGTGATTACATCGACAATCTGGGTAACATACATAATAGCAGTGATTAGATGGAAAGAGGAACGCTTGTAGATAAACACAAAAAAAAGGTAAAACAAAGAAGAAACTCTTCACCTTTGAGCTGAGAACAAGAGAATGAGTGAATATAAGTCAAGAAAATGTAACCGGATAAGAGGTTTATATATACAGAGTATCTAGTGGATTCGTGATATTAGGTGGTTGTTTTAGTAAACACACTATTTTTCGGCCATGAACAACATTAAAGTTTAAAGCCTTAGATATTTCGACTCCAATTTTTTTTACCCGGGTTTAATAAATTAACAATTATTTAGAGTTCACACGGTGGTCCAAAAATAATTTTGGCATTTACAGAATAACGTGCATGCATTGTTGTATTCACGCAGGTATACGAGTAATGTCGAGGAAACTTTAGCATCCAACATTTGTAAATACGTTTATTCTACCTTACAAGACTTAACTCGAAATTCAATGAATGAATTCTCTGAATATTTATAAGTATATTTGTATTTGAATAACTTCCCTTGCTAAAATAAAAAATTGTCCATATTGAATGTTTGCATGCGCAGACATACGCAGGAACCATTTAGAGAATATATAACAATTAAGAAATTTTCAGAAAATATTATATATTCTTCTGAATTACTCACTTCTCTTTTTTTTATAACTCTCCAATTAAAATTAAAAGGAAATTCATTACAGACACAGTCAGGCTTGAATTATAGAAATATGATTCTTCCACAGCAACTAAAACTTAGTATCAATGGTAAGCAAGAATTTTATATTCCAGGAGATGTCATTGAAGGTTTTGTTACCATAAGGATATGAATACCCAGACCTTTAAAATAGACCCCTAAAACCACACGATAAGATCACACTCTGTATGAAAGGAATGCTCATTTACAAAGAATCTGGGAAGAAGAAAGAAGTATCCGATTCTATATTACTGGAAAAGTTTCATGATAAGTTTCCAACATAATATCGCACATTCTAGAGAACTTTATAGATTACCATTTAGCTTCAATATTCCAAAAAACTATCAAAACCAACATGCGACGATAATTTGCGTGATAAGCACCTCCCCCGAGTTTTCAGGACAAATATCAGTTGCCCTTCGATAAAAAGAGTGCTCCCGGCAAAAAAAAAGCCAAATTAACAAATAATCCCAAAGTTCTCCTTCGAGAAAGTTTATGCCCTACCGCTGAATCTGCTGCTATACTTAGACCAAATGGATTTTTCTACCCAGGTTCAGTGTCTGATATGGAGGTTCGCATTATTTATTTTAAAGTGGTTGCACGTCCTGAACTAATATTATATGATCATATTGACTCATAAAGGACTATGATTGATCAATCATCCAAATTTGTAGGTAATTGTGGACTCTATTCGTTAAAGCTAATTTATAGTCGGGTATTAATTGATGGAGTACCACAAGCTCCACCTCTTATTACTTCTGTGAAACCACGTTTAAATATTCTTACCAATCTTGGAGTTTCCTTTTACCGTACAATTTCAGAAGAATGTGCTTTGACTTATCAGAACGACGCCAAGAATGATTAAAACGCTATTAATGTTGCGAAACTTCACCCCGACTCAAGATCCTTATGTTATGTTTGCCGTGCATTCACTAGTATCACTAACCTTGAATTCTATTATAAAGATATGTGGAAACTACGATATGATCGGATATTGAAAATTGGGGGCGCAGAGTTTAGAAGATGAATCTGGTCGTGTCACACTAGCTGGAGATTTAATCTGAGTTTTCACAACTGTTTCTTATCAAGATATTATGAGTTAGAACTTAGGGTTGAATTGGGACATCAACTACATGAACCAAGTTTATGTTTAAAACACAAATCAGAAAAAGGATTCAAAAATAATTTCTCATATAATTCTACCACCACCAAAAACTAGCGATGAAAAAAGTGCTGCAAGTAACATTGCTATAGAGGCACCAAAAGACAACTTGCAATACTTTCTCTCTAACCATCTAATTTCTAATCAGCAGAATTTTTCTTTAAAGATCCCTCTTGATATAATATTCAAGCCTCAATTTAACTCTAATCCTCACTATATGTATCCAGATGAAAAGAAGAATTAATTGTAAGGAAATAAAAAAATTATTTATAGTCAAGTTATACCATTTGAGAATAGTAATTACACTCAAAGTACAATAATTATGAACCGTGAACACTAAACAAAAAATAGGGTGCTGTGAACACAACCCAATTGACATCACGATTATATTAACATATTACAACTATAATTAGAGGATCATCATGGACATCAAAATAAAATAAAATAAAATTTTGTCAGTTTATTTAGATAGTTATAGATTCATTTAAATTTGTCATATATGTTTAAATTAATATTAATACTTGTTACTCTCTTATTCATCTTGACAATATTTGAATTTAAAGCTCATTTGCATATGCATATGATAATGATATATCGATGTGTAGCACGCTATCAGTGGTGCGAACCCCGTTATTTTACTATATTTTCTATGCCCACCAAACCTGTAGCTGTAGAATATATGTATATAAGTATGAAATAGAGATATATTTCACATATTTGAGATCTAATATTTAATATTTTTCATAATTATGCTAATGACAAAACTTCCCTTTTAGAATATACGTATTGCTACCGTATTACCCTCCTCTACAGATATCCTAACACAAGAGAAATCACAAAAATCTCTTCGTCTTCTTTTTACTTCTTTTGTCTTGTTCTGGATTCTCCTTCATACCAATACTCGTTTGAAATATTGTGATGAGGTGGTTATTTTTGAATGTTAGACAATGGTCGTTCAGGAGGCCAAAACTTACGCTCATTTTTGTTCTAGGACTAATCGTTGTATTTATATTGGCCATATTTTCGAAACCCACAAGTACCATTAATAGCTCTTTTAATAATAAGGCTGATAATGAATTGGAAATCAATAAAGACTTAAATATAACTTTCGCAGGTCTTGGGAATCTTACCAGTTCAAATACAAGCACATCTTTAATTCCGACAGGCGCGTCTGTGGCTGATAAAAGTTTAAATGCATCTTTATCAAACTCTACTTTTTCTTTCAACAATTCTTTAAATCTAAATCTAGAATTGCTAGAGTGTAAAGATATCCATAAATATGAGCTTACAACACAGAATAATTCACTTTTATGTGGGTTTATAAATGGACATTGTGCTGATAGCCAATCTGGTGTAATTGATTATCTTTCAGTATATTACTGTGAAAATTATTCAAATAAATCGGTTTCTTTACTTTTCATGGGAATTGTTTTAATTACTTTATTTACAACTATCGGATTAGCAGCTGCTGATTTTCTATGTCCTAATCTTAGTAGCTTAGCCAATATTTGTGGACTTTCTGAAAATGTAGCTGGCTTGACACTTTTAGCCTTTGGAAACGGTTCGCCTGATATCTTCAGTACTTATATTGCCATGAAAAATAACAGCGGCTCGTTAGCCATCGGTGAACTACTGGGTGCTGCTTCATTTGTGACAACAATGGTTGTTGGTATGATGAGCATCGTTAATCCATTTAAAGTTTCGGAACAGGAGTTTATTAGGGATGTCTCCTTTTTCTTATTTGTTGTAACAATTGTTTTGTTTATTGTCGGTGATGGTGAACTGTCACCACTAGATTCAACTGTAATGTTAGTGACGTATATCACTTATGTTTCTACTGTTACTTGGATGAATAGAAAAGAAAATGCGGAACCAGATGATAATGATGATGAAAGTGTTGATCACTTATCAATTGATTCAAGGATACATATAGATATTTCACCAAGGCAGTCATCGGATAATCTATCTTTAAGACCTTACAATTTATCTAATATGCCATCATTTTCTACAAGTAATATTAATGATAATCTGATTAGCCCGGGGCCCGGAGCGTCTTTAAGCCCTGCCAGTTCAGTTTACAGTAAAAGAAGCACTGGCAATCGTCACCGCTCACAACTAAAGTCAGAAATGGAAGCATTTCGAGAATTTTCTTCACAATTAAAATTACATCGAGCTAGTATTAGTGGACCCCGAAGAGAGAGAAGGAGCAGTTTATATCCAATAGATTTAAAATTATCGGTTTATGATGCTGTTAAATTGTTATCGATCTATAATAAGACAAAATCAGAAAGGAAAAAACGGCAAGCTCAAGAAAGATCAATGCATGGTAATTCATTATTAAGCCCTTCAACGCCTGCTTTATTAAGGTTGACTGATTTCAGGGCTAGAGCGAATTCTGTCATTCATTTATCTGAAATGGAAAGGGTAATTGATCATAATTCATCTCGATCTGCTAATAATTTTAAAAGAGCTGCATCACTTGATGGATCAATTGCGATGGATACAGAGGCTATAATGAATAATTTTCAAAATAATTCTCAGGAGAATACAAGAAATATTACAAAAATATCTGAAGTTGAACCAGCCGCACATACCATGGATACATTTTTATCTGTTCCAACATTTAGTAGTTCAAGTGCTACGAGTCGTACAAGCGATGATACATCTACAGATTCACCTTTGAAACTTCCTAAGATTAATACAAATCTTGATTCTGAACCAGTATCGCCAGCTGCTTCAATTGAACTAATAATGGAAGATGCTGAGACAAGTCCAATGGACAATAATATATTTGGGCGCCGAGATACATTAGCTGATGTTCAAACTCAATTAGAAAATGATTTTTCGAAACGATTCGCTAATATTTTTTCAACAATATTCCCAACTCTTATTGATTTTAAGTTACAACCATGGTATAGCAAACTGATATCATTATTTCAGGCCCCAATTATCTTTATACTTACAATAACTATACCAGTTTATGATCCATCAGAAGAAGAAAATGCAGATTCGAAAAAAGACAAAGCTGTAGATTTAGCTAAATCCGGATGGTTACAATTAGTTCATTGTTTTATGTGTCCAATATTTATCTCTACAATATTTTGGGATAATACTTACTTTATACCCATTATAAGTCTTGCTGCTGTTATTGGTATGACATTATTTGCCATTTGCTTTTATTTAATGATCTACAAAAATAAATCAAATGATCCCCTATTATCGAATTTATTAGGATTTCTTTGTAGTTTATGTTGGGTCTATCAAATTGCAAATGAAGTTGTTGGATTATTAAAGTCAGCAGGAATTATACTTAATTTATCAGAAGCTGTACTTGGAATAACAGTATTTGCCTTTGGTAATAGTCTTGGAGATTTGATATCTGATATAACGTTTGCGAAATTAGGTTTCCCAATAATGGCGCTTGGTGCTTGTTTTGGTGGGCCAATGTTAAACATTTTAGTTGGTATCGGCCTAAGTGGTTTACTCACTCTACTACAACAACCGAATGCAATTGGTAATTTTAACGGATCAATTAAAATTGAGGTGGAAAGAAGTTTACGTATTTCTGCAGGTACTTTAGTGTTTACGATGATATTTTATTTAATTTATGTTCCTTGGAATAAATGGATGTTGGATAAAAGAGCTGGGTCGATTCTTGTTGGAATTTGGGTTGTTTCAACTACATTTAATTTATTATTAGAATTTCTTTTAGATTAGAAAAAAAAGCTTAATTCAATTATAATTGGTGATGTGGTCATAATTTAAGATGTTTTTCAATTGGGTTACCATCATCAAATACACATTTTTATATAATAAGACTATAGCTAGTAAATAATTTAACATGTATATACAGTATATTTCATGGGGGAAGGTGAAAGTAGTACAGTATGTGTAATTCTATATCCAATTATATAATCATAGAATTAACTAGGATAAAACGTTTTCATTTAAGAAGTGGTAAGCCTTATTTGCAGCTTCTTTTCCTATTAATTTTGATAAATCTTCTTTCGACATTTCAGCAAGTTCTTGTATATTTTTAACATTTTGAATGATATATGAATAATTTGTTGAATTAATACCAGGTATTTGTTGAATCATATCAATAGCTGAATGATTATAAATTGGTGTATTATAATTTTCAAAATCATCATTATTTGCACCATATTTAATTGCAATATCAATATTTGGTTCTTCTTGATTTGATTTTAATTCCATAAATATTTCAGCTGTTTGTTGAGGACTTGAAGACCAAATAATTTTTAAATTTGGAAATTGTAATAATAATAAAGTTAATTTTGTTTGAATATCATCTTGTAAAAATTTTGGAGTTGATCTTTTTAAAACTGTTGCTATTGAGGCAGAATGACTTTCGGAAAATGGTTCCAATGAAAATGATTTCGTTTCATCAAATTCAATTAATAAAGTTGGGATTTCATAATGTCTTTGCATTGATAAACATTGTGAATATAATCTACCATCTTTAAAACTTCCAATCAGATCGCTAACTGATTTTCTTTCAATACAAATCTTCGGTGAAATTATATAATCACCAACTGTCAACATACATGGAACAACTGTCATTCCAGCAGAATAAATTAACGATGGTAATGAGGATGAAAATTCACGGGTATCAACAATCACCAATGATTTATTATTACTAATACTACCACTACCACCAGCAATTCTTGTATTAATATTTCTGGACCGGCGGAATTTAATTGATGAATCATCTTCAGTTGTGAAATCTAATGGTATTGTTGCCTTTTCCTTAATTAATCTTGTAAATGAGTCTTTTTCTCTTCGAACTGAAGTTAAATATTTTTGTTCTTCTGTTGAATTTCCATAATACATAAAATAAGTTTTTGAGTAGATATTATTATAGATCGATTGATAAACTTCAACTCTTCTAATAAATGCAGTGTTTGGTTCAAACATAATGATGTATGATGGCATTATTTCTTCTAAAAATGAATCATCTAATTCAATATTATAGGGCTTTACTATTATTTGATTATTCCGATCAGAATTTCGGAAAATTGGTGATTCTTTATCAACTTCAATATCCTCATTGGTGTCAGACAATTCAACTACATCATCTTCATTATCATCATCATCTTCTTCTTCTTCAGATGGCAATTCGTTTGTTATTTCTAGTAGAAATTCAATATCTTTGTCTTCCTTTGAAATATTTTCAGTAAGTAGTTGCGCTCTATCAGAAGAAGACACGGCAGTGGAACCACCCCGAGTTCTCCGTCGTTTATTATAAAATGGACGTCTTGTATTCCTCAATAATATATCTCTATTATTGCTATTAGATGGAGGATTTGCTGATGATGAATCGTTAGCAGATCTTGAGTGTTCACCTGTATGGGTAACATTTCCAGATGATGAGGGCAATGATGAAGGATCTACTGGTTTTCTGAAATGTGGAGTTGCTTTCGACATTGATTGCCTCCATTTGAAGTATTGCTTTAATTTATTGACCATCATTTTTGAAGAAAAATAATGTTTCCCTTGTAATCCATTAATTTCCGACTTCAAGGTATTATCTTCTTTCATTGTTGATAAGAAAAACTGAATATCTTTTGAAACATAATGGCTTGAACACATGATTAATATAGGTCCTAAATTATTAGAAATTGATTGAGGTTGTCTTTCTTGTTCACTTGCAATTTCATCTAGTATAAAAGCCAATTGTTCCCATTTTGGTTGTTCTTCTAAAACAGCAACAATTCTATCATCATTAATTACATTTTTAATATTTTGCTTTTTAGTATTGATTTCAACATCACCTTCATTAATTCTTTTAATATTATTTTTTAAAGTATAAACTCTATCTCTTGATTTTGAAACTAATGTTGAAAAAGCATCTAATAAAAATAATGAAGGTAAATCATTAGTTGATTTTTTCTTTTCTTTTGCTTCATCAATCATATTTTGAATTGATCTATAAAACGAAATACAATTATCAGTTGGTAAATCATTTAATAAATATCTTAATGTTGATAAATCAGTAACTAATTGTTTTGATGATGATGAAATTCTATGCCATTGTGGGTCTAATTGAGTTCTAATCATTTGAATAAAATTATCATTTAAGAAATTATCAACGTTCCAATCTTCCATATCTATATTTAATGATTGATTTAATTTCTTCAATTCCGATATAGATGCTTCAATACATTGTAATATAGCAGTTTGAATTTCTTTCATTAGATCAGTTAATTCAACATTAATTTCAATAACTGAGGTTGAATTAGCAGAAGAATCTTTTTTATTGTTGTTGTTACTATTGTTAATATTATATAATGAATTTGTAACTTCAATATGAAATCTTGGCCATAAAAATACTTTATTAACTTTTAATAGTTTTAATTTTTTTGTTAAAGGATCAAAACCTCTTGAAAACCTTTCAATTTCTTCAGAAACGGCTTTTATAAAACCCCATTTATTAGTTTCTCTAAATAATTTTAAAATAAAAGATTCATTTGAATTAATTGATACATTTTCCGCGCGAACTATAAATATACCAGTTATTGTATTTATATCAATTATATGTGATAACATATCAACGATTAAAACTCGAGATGTAATAGATATTATACCACCTTCATTGTAATATTTTGATCTTTGAGCAATTGTTGGAGAATCACCTTTTAATACTCTAAAATGTGGTTTTCGATAAGGTTTTAAATTTTCTGTTGTATCTAATTCATCAAATGATAAATCTGGATCATAAAGATTATCAATCCATGATAATTCATTTAATATAGAAGAAATATATTCTGTTTCATCATCTTTTGCATTCAATAAGAGAATTAGACTCTTTTTCTTTATTTCAAAAAATGATAGATTTGTCTTATTATTATTGTCATTATGATTCTTTTTATGAAAAATAGCAGGTGTACTTAAAGCATGAAGAGCATTAGCAACGATTTTATTTATACCCAGACCCCGAGCTAATAATAAAAGACCATCTTCTTTTAATAATTCCTGTGTAATTTGTTGTTGATACCGTAAAGGAAGGTTTAAACTAACATGAACAGGTTCCGATAGCTCCAATTCCTCTTCTTCTTTTGCATCTTCCTGTTTATTTTCATCATGATCCATAATAAACAATGGTTCTAAAATATCATCACCTACATCTGTATTTGATTTCGATATAGCTAAATCTTGTACCGAGTCTTTTTCTACTTCAAGGAAGGGAGTTGCAGACTTTCCAACCTCTCCTGCTACTTTATTTCCCTCACTACAGGAAACATCATCATTATCATTATCTTGAATAAATAAGGAATCCATGAAGAATATGGCATAACACTATTAATGCAGTTAGACTGATATATCTAAAGTCCGGGTAATATTATATCAATCAGTAACCTTAAAAGTATTATTTGTTTACTTAAGC
Source organism: Alloascoidea hylecoeti (assembly GCA_001600815.1). NCBI lineage: Eukaryota > Fungi > Ascomycota > Alloascoideomycetes > Alloascoideales > Alloascoideaceae > Alloascoidea > Alloascoidea hylecoeti. The sequence goes on along the minus strand of BCKZ01000008.1, from coordinate 1,057,875 downwards.
TTACAGTTAAAATTTTTACAATGTTGTAACAAGTTGTGAGAAGTTCTACTATAATTAAACGTAAATAGGCAAAAAAAATCCTTATTAATTGCTCTTGTAATATAGAAGATCATGTAATCAATAAACATGTAATTTACAAAATTAGAGGCACTTAATTATAGACAAAAGATTGCATTGTTTTCATTAACATTAAATTATATACAATACACACCAAATAATTTTTAACATATTTTAAAATTTAATTCATTTAAGCTAATAAATAAACTAACATATATTAAAGAACATTTAGTAGATTCTGAATGGAGGACCCATAGTAGATTTGATAACTAAAGATCCAACGTTTTGCCAGTGCTTCTTCAACAAAGAAACCAAAAAGTTAGAAGACATCATAACTTGGTTAACCAAGACAGATTCGTCCATCTCAACATTACCAACGGCAACAGCCAAACATAAAACCTTCTTCAATTGGAACTTAATGGTAGACTTAACTTCTTCAACCTTGGCATATAAGTCATCATTGTGGGAAACTGGGGTTGGGAATTTACCAGCTTTTGAAAGTTGTGGGCCCAAAAGACGAGGAACTTGTTTAATCAAAGTTTCAGAAGCAATGAAAGCATTGTATTTCTTCGCTAATTTCTTAATCAACTTCTTGTTCTTGTTGAGTTTCTTCAAATCATCGACAGACATAGCATCAACTTGAATAGATTTAGCACGATCGACATCAAGAGCATCACCAAAAATACAGATAGACATGTTAGGTCTTGGAACTTGAGGAAGTTTTAAAGTACCAGAGAAACGCTTATCTCTTTGAGGATCGTAATTTTTCAAACCAACTTGTAATTCAACAGTTTCCAAAAAGTTTCTCTTTTTTGTTTGGGAATGCTCCAAGAGCTCCCTGACGTTACCTCTAACGCCGGCGGCAGTAATTTTTGACATTGTTTAATAAGTCTTCCAAATATTTGGTATGTCCGGGTGGATGTTTCGACTGTGATGAGTTAAATATTGAAGGTGGAAAATCGGTTTATATAGATCATTCTGTCATTTACTGAGTGGAGTGCGTATGTGACTGAATTTTCTGTTTGTGTGTATATAGGGTTTAGACCTATATACCTATATACACGTACGACTGGTACTGAATATACGCGCAGATCAGGTCAGCCGAAAAAAATTAATTTAGGGTCCAACCCTCATCACGTGCCGTCATGCACCTCGTATGTAGACCGGGCGCCAAGCTAGATTTTTGTAAAGCTTGGCAGTCCTCATTACATATGCATCGATCTTCTCCAAAAAGGTCCACAAAGCAACATTAACCACCATAATTTATTCCTAAACAAAATGGCCAATAAAGATCTCTCGGCTCTCTCGGGCTCCACGACGTATCCCTCGCCCAAAATGTCTATTTCTCCACCTACCGCAAGATCTATATCTAACTCGCCTCCTCATGATAACCCAGAGATGTTCACTTGTAAATGGGACAAGTGCGACCTCCAATTCCTCTCTCCTGATGATTTGTACACTCATTTGTGTGAGACCCATGTGGGTAGGAAATCAACCAATAACCTCCAGCTGAACTGTTGTTGGGATAACTGTGTTATTCATACGGTTAAAAGGGATCACATAACCTCTCATATTAGAGTCCATGTGCCTCTTAAACCATATAAATGTGATGTTTGTTCAAAGGGTTTCAAAAGACCTCAAGATTTGAAAAAACATCTGAAAATACATGCTGATGAATCGGAACTACTCAACCCTACCGATGATATAAATCCAAACCTTACTAGTAATTCGCCGTCCATGTTAGGGGGCCCTCAAGCTATTTCCTATGGCTATTACGCACTGCCTTATGTGCCAAATACTATGTTTTCTTATCAAGTTTCTCCTCAGATCCCACAATATTCTTATTTACAGCAACCTAGAGCTCAAGTTTTTCCGGTTGTCAATCCTTCATACTATCGCCCTATTGGTACTAGCGAGGTATTATCTCCTCCATTACCACAGTACGTAACAACGCCTACTATTCCCCAATCCATTCCCACTCAATACATGGACTCCGAGAGCAATCACTCGTCACCTCAGACTTCTCTAAAACGTAAAGAAACTGTCGACATGATTAGTAACTTTTGTCGAGATGTTAAAAGGACAAAATCAGCTCCTGAATATACTCCAGATATAGCCTCAAAACTTTCAGTTTTAAACAATTCTTTATTCAACACATCCACGAATCCCAGCATGGATCCTATACATCCTCTTCCTTTCTCCAATATTTCGGTACCAATATCCGGACCTCCAGAAAATTTGAACTTCAATGCACGCCAAGAGCTCTTATACGCTGATAGATTTCTATCCAATTTATCTTACAATATGCCCAGTACAAATATTAAAAGTAGTAGTGACGAGGCTTCAGCATATACTATGGCATTTCAACAACCAATACCAACTACAATCCCAACTACAATCCCAATTACAATCCCAACTTCAACTTTAATTTCAAACACCCCTACGGCTGCTGTGGCTCCAACTCTCAGCACAGATCCATACCGTTCATCAAAGAAATATGTATTACCACCTCTTTCAACGGCACTTGATCATAACCCAGTTAAACCTTCATCAGGAGCATTATATCCTTCAATCAACACCACGACAACATATAGAACTAATAATTATATTGATAGTGGTAATAATAGTCATTCATTACCTCCTATACAACCACAAGATATATTACCTACAACTGTAAAATATCCCCAATTTACACATGAACTTAGTCGTAAATCAATATTTGGAATATCACAAAAATCTTGTATTCATGATAATGATACTGATCCTGTCAGTGAGGAAGATACTACGAAAAATCATGATATAATTGAAAAAGAGGATATAGGAGATTTACTTTCAGATTTTGGATCATTAAAGATTTCAAATACAGATACAACTAAAGATGATACAATAACTATTGAAAATCATAGGAGAACAATTAATGCAATAAGACAAATAATTGCATCTCTATTACTATCTGATGAATTCCAAAAAGAAGAAACTTCTCTAACACCAATTAAAATTAAGAAAGATACTATTAAAAAATCATTGTATCCAACTATTGTGTAATTTTATTTCAATTTGCTCACTATTTTTTTTTAAATTTAGTATATAATAATGTGGTTTAGGGATTGTTTATTGTTTTTTCTAAAAAATATTTATTTTCATGTTATCATTGGTATATATAAATGTTTTAATTATCTATTGTTTTTGTATTTGATATAAATTTATAGTTAATCACTCTTTTGAAGTTAAATGAATAAGTGAACTTTTGTATTGTAATCTCTCATCCGATAAGTTAGCGCCATTGATTTCATCGCAATCACTGGTGTGTTATATAATCAATGAAAAACTTTTTGTGCATATAGCTATGATAACAACTACAACAGCAAAATAAGCGAACTTAAATGGCATTTCTAATCCCTTTATTAACCAAGAAAGTTAACTAGCAAGTCCTCGAGCGTATTGGTGTCAATTGCAAACACAAACACAAACACAAACACAAAAAATTTAAATGAAAATGAAATAAAGAGAAGTTTATACAACTCTCCATCATCTTCGAAGTTTCATTAATCTTAGATGTTGTCATAGTAAATAATAAATATTAATCGTCGGAAACTACCATATCCTGAACATTAGCCATTGTGGTTAGTTTTCTTTTTTTAATTTCCAAGTTAGTGAATTTTAAATAAGAATCACTATTTTATCACTTTTTTAAATGATATATTAGCACTATTTATTAATATAAGTAAATAACCTAAGACAATAGTTCTTAACTTTTTTTGACTTTATATATACTTCATGCATAAATGTTGTGTCCCTGCATATCTTATTCTATTTCTCTAATACCTTTTCTATAAATTGGCACTTCTTTTCTATATTTTTTTTCTTTAGCATTTATCATCAATGTTAACTCCTAGTATTCCTACTCCGTCGGATCATAGCATCTTTCTCTTTTTTAGTATTTTTATGGTCGAGCATTCTTCAAACATCATTTTTTCCTTGTTAACATACCACACATCTGATTTGTATCACCAGTTTTTGCGTTTTTATTGGATTGAATCATATATAGGGTATATATCCTACGGTAAGCAAATAAATTCATTGTACTTCCTCTGGGTTCCTCTTGTACGCTTCCTTGATATTTTTCCACTATTGCTTCAAATCTTCATTTTTCAATTCTGGGTACAATTACTTTAGCTTTTTCATACTTTTTTTGACTGACAGATTATTGGAATAATTTTGTGACTTCCTCTCCTCTTTGCACTCTAAATACTTCCTCCAAAAAAAGGAGGAGGAGGATCTTTAATGCCTAGTCGTTATCAGTTTTAATTGTGTGATATGCCTATAAGCTCCCCAATTTCCCTCCCTATAGGAGAAGGATTCATTAGTTTGTAAGTTAGTTATTAAACAGATTAATTGTTAGTTTATTCATTTACTTATTAGTTATTAATTCCTACAAATTGTCTGTTGTATTAAATTGTAATCTTGTCCCTTTTTTTTTTTTTAACTTTTCATATATTTTCCAATTAAATTATATAGCTAGAAACTATGTAAATTCTGTCCCGAGTTCAAACCTTACTAATAGCAAATAAAATATTATATGTGATCCTAAATCTAGAACTAAGGCACTATGGCCGAGCGGTTAAGGCGAAAGATTAGAAATCTTTTGGGATTTCCCGCGCAGGTTCGAGTCCTGCTGGTGTCGTTATTTTTTTTCGCTCAGGATAAAAAGAAATGGACGCGGTGTAGGAAATAGTGACATTAATACCATAAAAAGTAACAACATTACTCAAAAAAGAGTGAACCTATAACATTAGTGATAGGTTTTTTTTATTTTCACAATTTTTTGGTAGTTATAAATATAGTATTTATAGATATAGTATTTATAGATATAGAAGTTTAAGATAGAGCCTTAATGGCCAGTTGAAAAAAAAAAAAAAAAAGTAGTTTTCCTTCAATATACAAGAAACTAGTTCAATTTGCTGTATCAAAATCGAAATCTGAAATCAAAAGTAGAGTAAGGAATCGTAAATGACTTGTGACACAATATGTGGTGTAAAAGAGCAATTGGGGGTGAGTTTAATGGCAAATACAAAATACAGAGCCTAGATTTATAAATGCACATCGTTAATATATAACGCTGTGTATATAAATAACCATTAATATAGAATTGATTTTTAGCTAAGCCTAATTTGGTACATATACATATATTTCAGATATCGAAATTATTGGAAAGTATATGTTTATAATAAACACCAAGGTCCTTTTGGCTTAATTTTTCATCTTCTAATTGATCTAATTTATCATAAATATCATAAGTTAAAGCAGGCAATAATAACTTATCGTCACCGTGATCTTTAGTAGCGTTCTCAAACTCTTTTAATGCAAGCCCAACATCCTTTTTAACAAGTGAAATCGCGAATCCGTTTTCATAATCACGACAAGCAGGAGAATTTTTATTAATATTAGGAACAGGAGTATTAACGGTGGTTGTCCAAGATTGAGCAGAGCTTGTATTAGCAATCTCATGAAACACTTCATCTTTTATGCCAGCTTTATGAGCCAAAGCATATGCTTCACAAGTAGCAAGATTTGTTACAGCTAAAACATAATTGTTACATAATTTTGCAAAAGCACCAGTACCAGTATTACCACACCAAACAACAGATTTACCCATACCCAAAGATCCATCTGAATTTTTAAAAATAGGTTCAATATTACTTTTAAGATTTTCATTTTGTGTAATAACATCAGAGGCTCCTAACATGAACGTTAAACTACCTAATTCAGCCCCTCTTACACCACCACTAACAGGAGCATCAATAAATGTAGCATTTAATTGTTTGATATTAGCTACTTTTGAAAATAGCTTTTTAGAAGTTGTAGGATCCACTGTTGACGAGTCAATAAATATTCTTGAGAATGGTAATTCTGAATCTTTTTGAAAATTCCAAATTCTTTTCAATTGACTATCGGTATCATCATTTTGCTTAATATCTGATATTATTAGATCATAGACTTCAAGAACGTGTTCCGGTTTAGGAACCATTGTGAAAATAATTGAACAATTCTCGGCAATATCTTTTAGTGTAGAACATGAATAGACCGTAACAGTAGAAGTTTTATATTTATCATTAATGTGATTGGAAAAATTAATTGCTGACTGTTGGTTGATATCATAAACATACAGTTTAAAATTGCAATTCGGAGAAGATGGATGTTGCTTGATAATATGTTCGGCCATATGAAAACCCATCCGACCTAGCCCAATAAAACCGTAAGAAAGGTCATCAATTTTTGAACTTGATTGAATATCATGCATTTTAGAAGAATTACTTTTGATAATAGTTAAAATTTGACTTTAATGACTGGTGATATAGGGTCTTTTATAGAAAAGCAAAGTTAATGGAGTTTAGAATATAATAAAAAAATGTAACTCCCACATTTACGGGTTTCTTTCTTATGAAATCGACCATCGGATGACCCAACTACGTTAAAAGCTGCTTAAATATACCTATAGGTCAATAATAAACACGGGTCTTTATTTTAAATGTGGGGTAATAATTTATGTGCAGACTGACCAAAAAACGTTTACTTAAGAATATACCATCTCCTCAATAATTATCGGATCGGATAAAATCAGCCGTTGTAAAAATTGAAGAAGATCCTTATTATCCCACAATCACAGTAAATATTTAAATATTTCGTAATCTTCCAGTAATAAGATTGCTTTTATTCCTTCAGTTTTCCCTTCAAGCGATTCCTATTGCTAACCGATTACCCCAGTATAAGTTCTATAAATGATAACTGAAAGAATAAAGATTCAATACTTTCCGTAAGCTTGGGTATAGCATTGGTATCAATCCAACCTTATAATCCATCTGTGTAATTATATATCCTTTAATACGGGCCAAAAAGACAAGTCATCTCCAACTCTCCACAAACTTTTAGAGTTAACGTTGTGAAGTGAAATCCAAATAAATATAAACTCTATATCTAGAGAGTAGAGAGTAACAGCCTACTCTTACAGTCACATATAATTACATCAAGACTACCTATATTTAAATTTAATTGAGTAGACTGATCATGTGAGCAAAATATCGAGAATCATAATAGCCAGACTATTGGAAGAAAATTTGAACTTATAATATATTAGTAACAATACTGTTGATATTCTGCATTTTAACATCCAAGCCTTATTAGTTACTCAAAAATTTAACTGGTTCATTATCTCATTCCATGGAAATACTTTCTCTTTTCAGCTCTCTGCTTGTTAAAATACCATTAGTTCTTAAAATCCAATCTCGCTAAGTTCCAGCTTCCCAACTGACTTAGTGAAGCTATTATTACTTAGTTATAGATAAAAATAAAATTGTATTATACTTCAGTTGTCCACCCGAGGTAAACTTTTCAATCATCCCCCGGGCCAATCATAGTATATTAAAAACAATGTTGTAACTTAGTAATAATGATGTAAATTTAGATGATCTAACCAATCAAAATTTAAAAGATAAAGTAAATGTAACTTATGGAAAATATGAGACCGTTTGTAAATGTTCAGGACTGCCTAGACATCTTCTTAAGGGGATAATATTTCTTGGAACTAGATTAGATAAGTTATTTGAAACCTTCAGTCAGTATATGGAGATGTTTAAGAAGAATATCGGGCTAGGATATTTTTGATGGGCTACCCCTATTCAAGGGGCTAGTTGTATTTGAAACTTAGGAGGTTAAATTTAGAATCCATAACAGTATTTTCGCAAATATAGCTAAATACAAAGCAATAACGTCTCATAGTTTTCATATTTCTCCGAATCCAGTGAAGCTGGTCATAAGATGAGAAGCCGAAGAAATTAGGGCCATGTGTAGATCTGTACCAGTTAGTCCGCCAGTAATCGTGGACATTTATGGGGAACCTGAAGGAAATCGATATCGATAGCTATAATATGAATTTTAAGAAGATAACAGCATATGTTCTATCATTGACGTTTATTGAATATTCAAATAATCTTCCTGAGCCAATATCGAGGCCACGTGCACCATCGGATAAGAACAAAAATGAAGATATCTTACTAAATCATATGTAAAAATAAAGAGTTGTGTGTTCTCAACTTACAAGTTTAAAGGCTTTTTAACCGCTCTTTGCTATACAGTAGAGTAATTAATTAAGTAGTTAGTTGATGTTTGACATTTATAATTCAATTTTCCATTATTATGATCCTATAGCGATTCTATTAGTCATGGTTAATTAATTGAGGATGATCTTTTATAAATCATCATCGGAAAATTACAAGCTATATCATGATATATATAAAATATATTCAAATACAGAAATGTGATGTGACACCGAAGCCGGCTCAATATGACTCCCTCTCGGGTTAGCTTTCGTCCGTGGACACAAACATAACATTAAGGATTAATGAGAACCATGGCTTGAAAAATTATTTATAACCCCCATAAGTTGTCTTATCTTTTACCCACATCAAAGATTGATATAAAATCTTAATTAATATATTACAAAAATAATCCCTTGAATTGAAATGGTTGGATTACTCGAAGGAAAGATTGTTGCTATTACTGGTGCTACTCATGGAATTGGCTATGCCATTGCAATTGATATGGCCAAAGAAGGTGCCAAGGTTGCAATTAATCATAGGGCAAGCTCTTCTAATGATAAAATTGTTGAAGAAATGACAAAACTTATAGGTGCTGATAACTTTTTAGCAGTTTCTGGCGATATTGCTCTCCCAGAGACTGGACCCCATCTTATTGATGAAACAGTTAAGAAATTTGGTGAAATAAATGTATTTGTGTCAAATGCAGGTATTTGCCCATTTTCTGAATTTACAGAGATGCCAATTGAAGTTTATCAACGAACTAGAGCTACAAACTTGGATGGTTGTTGGTATACAACCCAGGCAGCCGCTAGACAAATGAAGAAACAAGGAAAAGGCGGAAGTATTATTGGTGTTTCAAGTATTTCAGCACTGGTAGGTGGTGCTGAACAATGTCATTATACTCCAACAAAAGCTGGTATTCTATCTCTTATGCAGTCAACCGCCTGCGCTATGGGAAAGTATGGAATCAGAGCGAATGCTCTTCTCCCAGGAACAATTGAAACAAATATTAATAAGGAAGACCTAAGCGATCAAAAGAAGAGAAATTACATGATTAGCAGAACTCCTTTAGGCAGATTAGGTATTGCAGATGATCTTTCTGGTCCTGCTATTTTTTTGGCCTCTGATTTATCCAAGTATGTCACTGGTGCACAAATCTTAGTAGATGGTGGAATGTTTGTCAATTTGCAATAAAAATTTACTTATAGATCGAGCCGTATATAAGTTATACGAATGATTCTATCCTTTACAAAAATTCCTGTTTTAACTATTTATTATACCAATAATTAACTAACATAATGACCTTAAGTTTAAGTCTTATTATGATAATAGATATTGATGCTGAACATCGTATACGTAAAACACTAGTTACACTACCCATGACATCAAATATATATAATGTAAGCTTATACGTAGCTACGCGCTGTTTTAATTTTTGTCACTAGAAAGCAGTGGTAAAAATAACGAGTGGTACTGAAAATCTATCACCCCGGTAACAAGAATTACAATCACATTTGCTGAACATTCTACATTGTATCAATATTACATTTATTACCAATAAATGGCAAGCTGATTATCGAATTCACTTACCAATCTTCCTGAATTATTATTCAATTATTTACCGATTTCCCTAGTAAATAAGGACTTTGAAGTTAAACGGAAACATTTAACTTTATAATATCAAACGAATTTATCCCGGATTTTTCAGCTTCAATGCATTCAATATTATGAATACAAGTATCTGCAACTCTGTAAGTTATACATATCTATAGTTAGGCCTAGGATCCCAGTGAATATCTGAACTTGGGGGTAGCTAGCACCTAGTACATACTACATAGAGGGCTATAGGGCTAAATACAACAATCTAGGCCTGTTAACATATTTTAATTGAATATATAAATGATACGCTCGAAAGTTCATAGGTTTCGAATGATTAAGTTACATGGTATATGTTTGGTAAAACTTACTATAGGCTTATAATTGTATTAAGTGGGTACTGGTATATCCCAACTGAGGCTGAAGTTATTACATTCCCAGGCTTTAATAAACGTACAATATATATTGATTATGAATATAACATTATATACCACAAAATCCGTACAAGATATAGTAGGAATATCGGAATACTAAGCGAAAGACTTAATTAATATGTGGGTTTGCGGGCCGATACTATTCTTCTTAGAAGAAGTTTTTATGTTAATAACTTAATATTTACATGTACCATTATACTACCATATATATATTAATACGATTACATACTAGGAAAAGTGAGGTACCAACCGCGTGTTCAGAAAATTCTAGTTTAACTGTTTAAAATACCCAATTCCTTACTAAAATAACGTTTAACAAAAACAAAAGGTCACAGAAACAGAGAAAGGCTCAAAATTTAGAATAAGCTATTCTCAACCCTCGGCTATTTCCAATGAAAAGATTGGACACAAGCCCGACAATAACAGAAGTTTCAAAAAATCTACAAACGGGCACCTATAAGTAACAAATGCCAAAAATTTTGACATCCTGATGTTGACGTCTAAAACTTAATTGTTGGTTTTATAAGAACAGGTATAAGATTTCCCCATTCAATCCAGAAGAAGTCTTGAAGAATTTCAGTAATTGAAGATAACAACTAAACCGATTAAAAGTATTTACGTAACTTTAAGAAGGACTAAATAATGAGACTGAAAAACAAAATATGAAGTGGTTGGTCAGTGGGAAAATACTCGATTTCTGATCACAATGAGAAGACTCATCTCCGTCATCTGTCACATATGTTTGAGTCCTATCAGAGTTACTTTATAGAAGTAACAAACCCACCCAAAGCACCCAATTATCCACTAGAAAACTTGGATAAGCTTTGTTCTAGAATTAATACAGGTGTGAAGGAGCTTGTCAAGATTGTGCCTAATAACACTATTCTTAACATTTTACGGAACATGGTCAATGCGGAGAACATGCCTCCATCTTTACAACGTATTCCACCTGCTGAACGGCACCAAAGACTTCTCAAATATATAAGAAAATAACTGCCAGATTTTCCTGTCTCACGAAAAAGGAGTACGTTTTTTATAAACAATAAATAATTTTGATGAATTCTAAAAAATCTTTTAGTTTTTGTGTTTTTCATGCATAATGGTAGCATATGCATGAGTCCTCGTTGGAACTTACCTTGTAAGTTATGATATAATATATATATTATAACTGCAACTGAATTTAATACAATTGGAATCTAAATGTGCAAGTTCAAATATATCTAGATATTATCTATCAGGGTGACTATATTTAGGCCCTGATTTTTAGGGTATCATATAATTAATATCTTAAACTTACCTTTGCAGATGGTTAGAAATCACTATTTAATTAATTTGCAATTAATATTGGAGTTGTGAATTAAAGTATATTAGCATAAGTAATATAGGTATAAGTATAAGCTTTTATATCAATATTAATATTGATCCTCAACTTGCAATTATTTGTTATCTGATCAAGATTTTGCAAGTACTGAAATAGTATACATATGATCTAACGTAAATTCTTATCGACTGCATTACTTACTATTAATATTGTAATTGCAATTGAGTTACTCTAATTGATTAATCCCCATAAAATGTTTCAGTAAATGTACACAAATTGGGGTACAATGGTACATAGTTATTAACGAACTAGGTGGCCATGGTCTGAGATCTCTAGAGCAACTACTTTGCAACTGTGGTGTCATTTCCTATATAATTATATCAATTGCAACCAGTTTCAACTCCGTATAAGTTATATACCTGTAGTTTGTAACTGATACCATCAAAATAACTTTTTTTTATAAATTTCAATTAATATTATTCTCAACATATATCCTGGCTTAAATACTAGTCTGCTTCGGCTGACGGCGGGGATGTTATTTTAAGCTATACTTATACTATATATAAGATCTTATAGGAATTAGGTATTATATAGTGCATGCATGTAACATGTTATAAATAAATTTGTCAACTTTAATAATATATTATGAAGCATACTCTGGATCTAAGTAATAGGTATCCTGATTCCGTGGTATCTAAGTGAACAACAACGTATATTTATACAGCCGTATTCTAGAACATGTTAACGTTAACTATTATATTTGTGTCGCTAAATGTTTAGCGAGATATGATATAAGATATCGATGATACACATAAGTTATAATTAGTTGTGGTAATTGTTATAATATTATATATCGATTGAAACGTACGTACTTTAAGGACATAACTGTGATAACCTAGATATTCAATTTTACTTTAATAACTTAGCCGCTATATTATATTGTCCTATATTTTCATACATCACTTTTTCAAAATGAGGGCAGGTATGCATAGAAAATTACAATAACATATAAATGTAATATGTACAATCAATATTAAAATGTATATTATGATACGACGAGTCTGGAATGGACTATATATTATTATTATTATATGTGGATATTGTTATTTTAAGTGGAGATAGGTCATCAGTACTAATCACTAATCAGTAAACTTATTTTAAAGTTAGAAACTAGAGCGTTTCACAATGAAACCATACATCTGTTTAAGTATAAACTATACACTATTATACAGTCGTGCTTTGAAAGGGAAGATACATAGTGTCAATTGTTTAGTCTTCAAATTGTATCAATTGTTTTGTCTGCATATCGGTCCAATTGTTTTGTCTTCATATCGGACCATAATTAATCACTCGACTGTATTCTATATAAGCTTAATTATAAAATAATCATCGAATGTCTCCGAAAAATAGTGCACTGCGCATTGCGCATGCCTAGCTATAGGATTATTTCTAACATCTGGAGAAAAATGTTGTTTTGCAGGTCGTTGAAGTTATATGCATAATTATATATAGAAATCAAACTCCTGCTACAATAATGATATAAAATAAGTTGGTTGTATGAAATTGTATCGATATCTGTCAACTCGTAAGATTGTAATTTAGTATGCTGGGGGATCCACTTTTTTTAACTAAGATGAGTATTGTATTTTAAGAAGAAGTGATACCAAATACCGGTAGTATCTTATATATCCTGTTCCTTTAATTTACTTGTAACAGACTAATTAATAGTTATCTATATATAGACTATATATGACTTAATTGATATCGACCATATAGCCAGTCTTTAAATTTACGTCTCCAATAAACATCACTATAGCTATATGACTACGTACGCGATCCATTTAGAATATTGTGTATATACTATATATATCAATTAATAACCTAGGCCTATGTTGGTATTGATTTCGTAATTGTGAATAAGTAAAACTAAAGATGGATTTATTAGTGCAATTGTATTCAATGTATTGCCATTTTAAGTTTAAGCTTAGACATGCATATTTCTATGACTGAGATTAATATTTATAAGACTAATATTAATGCCATTGTGTAAATATATACCTAAATAATATATATATATGTCTTATAAGCTTAATTATATGCTTTAATCTAATTGAGATCAATTAGTTATTTATGAAGATATCGATATATTATGCATATTACTTAATAATCAATTAAAATTGTAATTATTGGTATAAAATTATTAGAAAAAGATCTGATATAATTATCAAAATATACATGTATATAATTAAGATGTATTATCATATATGTGTACCATATTAATGCGAGTATACTTAGGCGTATATGTTGTAGCTTCCCTAGCCATATATATATATCTTAAAAGTTATAGCTCCAATTGCAAGAAATGGTATATGATATATCTATAATCAAGTTTAAATTTAACTATGCATATATATGGGCATATATAAGCTGTATATACATGTATAGCTAAAAATATCATAAATTATAAACATCGACCTTTAGATTTAAAGCTAGCTGGTGATAAATTATATAGTTGGCTGCGGTCTTGCTATGTATATATTACAAGTGCAAATAATTTGATAGATCTATATAAAATCAAGTTATTTATATATTAATATTTGATTCTTAATTGCAACAATAAAAATGTTTTAAAAATGTCTAAAAACAATACATGTATAAGATCTTATATTTATATATACGGCCATATGCATAAGAAAAAAAAAAAATTAAGAATAGTATAATAACTTTATAATTATAATTATCATTAATACTCATGAGTTAAAATTTGACAGATTTATTTTATATGGTTCAAAAGACGAATAAATATATTAAATAATGAGCTACAGAATATAATTAAAAAATTTTAACAGTGACAACACATCGTTCAAAAATACTATGTCCAATTGCAAGAATAAATATATATATATATATATAAGGACCTTATATTTATAACTTTAAACTATTTATACATAATATTCACAAGTTCTTTACTGATATCAAGCAGTGTGATTATAATTATCTTCATACATATATAAGTAACATGTCTATATATCTATCTGTTGTTTGCGTACACATGCAGCTACAAATGTAAATAAAAGTGAATCTTGGGAACAGAAACTTTGAGATGTTATGTGAGGCGAACAAGGTAGAACCTATGACTATGGTCGGAAATGTGAACTAACAATCTGAGTTTAGCTGTATGATGGGATTAGATGGGTTTCCTCTTGTGAAATTGTGAAAAGACAAGTTGTGGTGTATGTCGTGAAAATAAATCTTGCTGTAGGTGGTACATGTATTACCGACTGTTTGATGATGGAGTGTTTGTCACACTTGGGGATTCCATTTCATTTGACACCACAAGTAAGTCTGACCCTAAGAAACAGTACGCAAACTTTTAAAAAATAAAATCTGATAGATTGTAAAAACAAAAAACCGAAAAACTGAAAAACTGAAAAACTGAAAAGATTGAATATTGTGATGGTGTTGCGTGTAGACCTATAATACCTATACGTTGTGTTTAGCATGGATGCATACATGGCCGGGAGAGCTATATTATACCGGCTTCTATTAGACTTCTAAACACAGGAATTGCATAGTTTCATTTAATTGCAATTGTTTAATACAACACTATATATCTTGAATTTATCTTCCATCTTGCAATTGTAAACTGTACAATAAGATAATTATAAAATCTGGTTAGGAAATAAAAAGAATCTCGATTAATTTATTAGTAATAATACTATAAATGTACGGGGATGTCTAGTTTTTACATATTCTAATCTTTACTAGCTAGCAGCTAGCTATGAGCTAATATATATTCCTATCCTAGAAAATATTGAAAGACAAATAGTGTAGGCAATCATAGGAAAACAAATATGAAAGCAATCGGATATGTCATGATTTCTTGGATTACTTTAAGCCGGCCCCTATAATATAAGCTTAAACTTATTAGATTAGAAGCCGGGAGACAGAATCCGACGGATAGAAGTTGCTATAGAATCTAATATAGTTCTATATCTGTAGAGTCATTGTAGACTATAAGCCATAAAATAGTTCTTCATGGCTTTGCATTTGATGATAAAAACCATCCGTTCTTCTCATTACAGTTATAATCATATACATTAGTATTATTTAATATCGATCCTAGAATTGAAGTTATTGATACGGTAATATAATACTAATATTGAACCAATTTCAAATTTTCGATCTTTTATAATATTAACTAATGCATGTCTCAGATGCCCACATTATGCTGCGCTTGAGCTTGAAATAATAATATAAATAATATCTACAAAATGTATCTTGGAATAGCTTATATATATAATTAAGATCAAAAGGTTTAAAGCCTCTTATTTCATTTACGATTTGCAAATTAATTTGGTTTAGGCCTGCTAAACATTATATTTAGCACTGAAAAATAGACTATTTAATTGATAAATGATTGTCACCAAAAATAATTGTAGAAATTTTTGGTAACAATATATATATAAATTAAATTACTAATATTTCTGAAAGAAGTAATAGTTTAGTAAATTCTTCAACGAGTGTTATGACATACGTTATATATGTATTCAGGTGATGAATATGAAGGGTTAACGTTGTATGCATAATCATATTATATTTTATATTTCATGTTTATAAATCCGCAATTTCACAATAATAAATGAGCTCCAGAACTCTTTTTAAGGTTAAGGAGCTTTATTCTTGAGCTTGGAAACGCATGATCGTGATTCGTGATCACTGATCCAATAGCGCTATAATCAATAATTATGAGACATTTCGGGATAATGATCGTTATGGCTTATGGGAAGTGGTACGTATACTGCTGGATCATACCTGCAGATTATGACAACCTAGGAAAAAGTTTACTGTAGAATCAGTGTAGATCATTGTATAAAAGTCTTGAAACAACGATTATTTATAAAACATCACTGCACGAACCTCTCAGTGGAATTCTGAGGTTTGAATATGCTGTATATATATTCGCCTTGGTGTATTAAAAGTTGACGTTTCTGGTATAATTAGAACAATTTTTAGCTACTATTATATCAAATTGTCAATAGTATTATATCAATACAAAGGTTACATATTTAAAACAACCATTATCCCTTCAATTTGGTGACTTCATCTTAAGGTATTCCCTTCATTAAAATAGTTTTCACCTTTAGATTTTGAAGGGTCGATACAAATTTAAACCAAGATGCTAGTACGAAAAGATAGTTCATGGTACAATGAACAAGAAACCTCAAGTATAATAGAGATGGGACATCATAATGCTACCAACAATGATGATACAGCTTCTCAATCAGTATCGATGACAGGATTCGACCCAGCATATTATCTGTCAATGGATGACGATGAAGAAATCGACCCTGTTGAAGAAAAAAAACTAGTGTTAAAGACAGATTTGATCTTATGTCCGATGATGTGCCTTGTTTATGCTATCCAATTTATGGACAAAACAGCTTCCTCGTATGCTGCAATTATGGGTCTTCGAACTGATTTAGGGATGAAAGGAAATATGTATTCATGGGCTGGTACCTCATTTTATCTTGGGTATTTTATCTTCTCTCTTCCTGCTTGCTTTATTCTTCAAAGGTTCCCAGTTGCAAAAACAATCACTGTTTTTTTAGTATTATGGGGTATAATTTTGATTTGCACTGCTTTCTGCAATTATGCTGGTTTTATTGCCTGTAGAACATTGCTGGGAATGTTAGAGTCTGGTATTAGTCCAGCATTTGTACTTCTAACATCTCAGTGGTATAGAAGAGAGGAACAGACGTTGAGAACATCTTTCTGGGTATCTTCTAATGGTTTTGGTAAGATTATAGCTTGCTCTATTGGGTATGCGCTTGCATATAATGAAGATAAGATTAAAGTCGAGGCATGGAAGGTATTATTTATCCTTCTCGGTATTCTAACTATTATTTTTGCATGTGCTGTGTTAATTGTGATTCCAGATTCACCATTGCAAGCCAAGTTTTTGAACTATGATGAAAAGAAACTCGTAGTGAAAAGGTTAAGAGCTAATCAGCAAGGTGTCGGTAATAGGACATTTAAATTATATCAATTTAAAGAGGCCTTCATAGATCCCAGGACGTGGATTATGTTTGTTTCTGCTGTCTCATTAAATATACCTAATGGAGCTATTAGTAACTTTGCATCAATTCTTATTCACGAATCAATGGGATACTCCACTCTAAAAACTTTGTTAATGAACATGCCTTCTGGTGCTGTTGAATTTGTGGGCGTTCTATTTTTCGGTTATTTCTGCCATAAAATAGACGAAAGAATGTTGACCGGTGGGCTTGCGATTGCGATTTCTTTAATTGGATCATCTATGTTGGCATTTTCCGAAAATGTCCACGTTGAACTTGCTGGTTATTATATATTAGTTGTTGCGCCTGTTGCAATGATGATTATGTTCGCACTTGTATCTTCGAATGTTGCTGGACATACAAAGAAGGTGACTGTGAATGCAGTTTACTTAATTGGATACGCTGTTGGCAATATGGTAGGGCCACAAACATTTCGAGACAAAGAAGCGCCCGATTATGTGTCCGCAAAAGTTGGAGTTATGGCATGCTATGCTGTTTGTTTACTGTGTTTTCCAGCTATGTACTTATTGAATTGGAGAGAGAATAGACGTCGTGATATGACGGGTGAGGGATATTATGGTCATGAAATGAAACAAGCTTTCGCTGATTTAACAGATATGGAAAACAAAGAATTCAGATATACTTTATAGTTATATATAAGTAATATGTTTTGTATCCTTATATATTTGTTGTTCATGTTTTGATTTAAATGTTTTTGCTTTGATATTCGAAGAGGGCTTTTTGTTTTGTAATTATATATAAATCTGATTATTAATGTATGCGAATGAGTAAGTTAGAGTGGTGGTGGTAAGATTGATTTTGGGTCCTCTTGTAATAAATGTTAAATATCAACTATAGCAGAAATGTATTGACTAGAATTCGAAAATCTTTACAGTTTTGGTTTTGCCAACAAGTTTTAGTTTTCAACGATAGTACGTAATTATAAGAATAACCTGGGAGTTCTGGCAGCTGTGTTTTGTCAATATATGTACTTTATAATGTTACAACTTACTATATATTTAATGTAGGGTATATATAGGATCTTATACTTTATATAACTTAGTTATAAGGATGATTATCACATGATATGGTAGATTGTTATGGGGTAATAATCACCCAATGTAAAAATATTACTTATATGCATATATACGTAGAAAATTATTAAAAGCAAAAATCTATCAATCCCATTTTGCTTATTGACCAACTGTAAAGTATAAAGTGTGTGACTCATTATAACCCGTTTGACAGTAAATCTAAATGATTACGCATATATATGGGTAAGAAGGGCACCGATCGCGATGAACTTTCTGAATTTTTAAATTACTAGGCATGCATACTCCAAGCATAAACTTATAACTATGAATGTAACCTCTAACAACAAATCCTATAAAAATGTGGCATTTGGAAGAAATAATTCTACACATAGATTGATTTTAAATATACCACCGCTGATACTGAAGGAACATCTCATAAATACAGTTCAACCAAAATTTTAAATAAATAAAGATGTACAAGAACATATTGTGATATGAATAGACCCCATTTCAATTTCAAAAATTAATAATGAAACTCAAACCCATTACCACTTTGAATTTCAAAAGGCACTGATATTAAACCAATTACTTGTAATCACTTGTTATCACTTTTCACGAAGATGAATTCTATATGAATTATTTATTAATTGATGTAAATCATAGAAAGAATGTAATATGGGCATATACAATTATATTAAATGGAACTTTGAGTCAATACTTTGAATACATATGCATATGCTTCTATGACTATGATACTGTACCGAGCTAAATTAAACAAATTAAAAATAAATTGGGATTTACTTACTGTTATATATATCTAATATCAAAATAATGATGGAAATATATAGAAATATCGATAATATTTTCCCTTCCGTTCTTTTTATTAAAATATCATTACTCTAATTGCAATCATTTTCATAACTTCACAAGAATGAATTTTTTCAGCTACAAAATCTTATCTTCTTTAGCTTAATTTATTACTTTTTCAACATCTTCTTTCGGTGCATCTGTGAAACAAATGAAACCAATGAAACCAGATAACATTGAATTGTAATTAAACATTAATTACAATGTTAATCACAAAGTTACTGTCTCATCTAATTTAAGTTTATCATTGGAAACTAAACCAGTTGTAACTGTAATGACGAATAACTTTTTAAACGTAATAATAATGTAGAGATAATGGAGCTAATTTTAACGCTGAAAGACCAAATATTTATTAGTATATTTTATCTTCTTCTTTCATCTTTTTCTAATTATACTAATTGACCTATACCACATGTGGCAATTATGTTTTTTGAGTAAATGAGTAAATTAGTGTTAGCACTTACCCACTAATAAAAATGCACTTCCTTTTGTGTGCCATCGCTTTCTCCTCGATTGGTGAACTTTACCAAGTTAAATATCTTTCCAGCTTTATTTTTTAGTAAACAAAATTCTTTCAATGTCAATATTTGAGATATATTTTTAATAAATTGCTCCTCACTTCATTTAATATTTCATTACTCGGGTAAAATTCTTTTTTAATAATTTTAGTATTAAAATTTTTATTACTACTAGAACTATCATGATTATGAGTTGATAATTGAGAACTTGATGATAATGGTTGTTGATGGTGATGAAGTAACTTCCACTTTCTATTACACATTTGGAGAATTACACCAGATTTTTCAGTAGGTCGAGTTAATTGTGATAGTATTGAAGTATCAACAATAGAGTTTGAAGTTGATTATTTACCAGAGTTACCTCTTATAATATTTGATTTACTATTTATAGATGTATTGCTCCCAGTACAAGAATAACAGAAGCATCCATTTTTTTAATCAATTGAGGTAGTTCTGCTTTCAAATTGTTTATTCTAGAAACCGAATTGAAATATTTATCTACCCATTTTCTGGAATATTTTTCTCATTGATTATTTGCATCTAAACAAGCATGGTTGAACATTGTCAGTTTGTCATTGCAGCGCTTTCTATTAGGTATACGAATTGATATGGAAGTTTGATATTAGGGATTTTGCATTAAAATATCGTTTTTTAAAGACAAAACAATAAAGTTAGATTATAATCATATATAGGCAAATTTTATTACCAATTTGCCCATAGCTGTGGTTTTTAGGATTGTGGGGTAAATTTTGTACCTATTTGCCTTCGGATAGCATAGTCGGAGACATTCGGAAAATAAACATCTTTAGTAATCAATTATTTAAAGCATAACCCCAGCGTTCGACCCACATTCAAATTGTTTGGAGAACTACTGATTTTTAGAAAATTTTAAATATTTGTGATTTATGAGTCGAAATTAATCATTTTGTATTTTTTAATGGTCAAATGTAATATTCGTTTGATTTAAAAGGAGACAAATCTGCAAGCAATTTGTAACAAGTCCAAATACATCTTCGTTGCAAATATCTCAGCTTCATAATAATTCAGGTTGGTTACACATGCTTTTAGCCGAAGCTTTAAAGCTAAAGTCTGATATTGATAAAAGACTTCAGAGTTACAACAATCGTATTAGGGAAGTATGTAAGGTTCAGGAAGGTGATGAACCCCAATATGATATAAATGAATTAATTCAAACATATGAATCTCTTTCTCAACAACTTAGGTTTCTTAGTGCTTGTATTAACTTAACAAATTCAAAAACCTTTATTGGAATTGAAAGTAATTCCTTGGCTGCACCGACAACAAATGCCCCAGGTAGAGATGAGATAATGAAGCTTTCTATTACTGAAGCTTTGGCGACGAAGGAAATCTTGAAAAAACGAAGGACAATGTATGGAAAGGTGGCTAATTGTGCTACTATTTGGAGTAATAATTATTCAAAAACAGAAATTAAGATCATTAGTGTGATTTCTCCCAAAAAGATGCAGGAAAAAGTGGATGAATTATCACAAGCATTAAGGATATTAGAGACTAAAATACAGGAGCAAAATTGGTTATCTCCATTGAAAGATTTAAATGGTGATGATTATCTCAGTTCAGATTTAATTGATGAGCTGTTGATATGAAGCTTCATAACCGTAATTATTCGTCATTTTATTATCACATTTTATGTTATTCTGGGGTTTGTAAATTCATGGAATTTTCATCAACCATTTTCATGATTATGGTCACGATCGTGTTAATTCTTTTTATGTTTTTGCAACTGGCTTAATTAATATTTTCTTCGTTGGAGTAAAGGATACATCGCTGGTATCTATTTTTGTATATTTTGTTTTCTAGTATCTACATCGGTTCACAGGTAATCCCTTTAATTTATTTCATATACCGACAAATATTATATTATTCAACACTCGATTTTATCACTTCTCAAAAAGCGGAAGACCCTAAATCGCCTCATTATTTTGTTCTTCATATTGTACAAATCATACGAGCACAAATCACCATTTTTAATGAAACAACTCCCTGTTTTCGATTTTGGAGGTGATATTTCGCAGTTAGGGTTATATTTTATTGTTTTATGTGATGGTTAAGAAGGATATGTGGGCTTGAAAATTTATTATATAAAGATAGAGAGGGTTGGGTTTGGGGGCAATCACTTTACTTCATTGCAATTGATATTTAAAATTTCATTCTTAATCTTATTGTTATATAAGCATGATTTATATAGATTTTAATGTACAATAATTAGCAATACTTGTTGTAATACTTACTTGAAGCTTGGGAAGTGCAAGGTCAATTAACTTATCAGGATCTTATATTTTTGAAAACTTTACGTAGTACATTGCGAGAGTGTGAAGTGAATTCGTTACGTGAAACAAAAGCAACTCCTTTTCAGATAACTACCCAAGACTAAATATTACCTACACTATAAATGTATGTAAATCGCTTTATAGCTTTTTTCTGTTATCGCACACAGTCTCAAATGTATAACTTATAGGAAGGGATAGATAACAAATATATTAATGAGCGTACTGTGAAATATGTAGAGCCTACATAAAACTTTAGAAATAACTCTCCATCCCACTTAATTTTGACCTATTGAGTCAAATATTCTACCATGTAATTGACTAAATTTTCAAGCAGGATGATCGAATATTTGGTCAATCAAGTGAGCGTAAAAGTGGCCGATAATTATTTTATCATGTCGTCGAATATTAATACATCAGGTGGCCGTATACTATGGCGTATCGTATAACATTAAAGTACACATTATGGCTTAATATCAATGTGCTATATGGTCTAAATTAAGCGGAAACACTACAACCTAAGTGTACGTATACGGTAATCTTATACTTAGCCGTGAAGTTGATTCATCGATTACTATGATAAACTTATAATATAATGATAGAGTCTAATATATTTACATCTAATAATTATAATTATAACCTCTATTAAATTTAAAATGTCTCTTTTTCAATGCTATTGGTAGAATTAGTCACTAATCTTCAAATTGGATAAATATATATATCCAATTACAAAGCACTCTATTTCCAAAATACATTGCGATATCAACAGTAATTACTTGGGTTTTCCTTATATTCAGGTCCAACAAGAAATCATATATGAGACGGAAATTCGGTGGCCAAGTCAAATGAAACGTTCCAAAAAGGCTCCTAAACTAGGCTACAATTCCAAGACACCCGAACAGATTTGCAATATAGTGGTTAACTATGCATAATAGCCATGGATCAATATCGCATCGGATTCCACGCTTGTTTGAATGCAAGTAAATATATACCGGGGAAAAGGTTCGGAATGCGCTGCGATGGTTGACCATTGAATTATTGAAATTTCTACCGTTCAATTATTTCTGTGTTTACCGAATATTAAGTGTATCTCCCCATCCAAATAATCCGTGGCCCCTATTTGCAGAGACTTCAAGATAATAAATCAGTAGTTTTTATAACCCTTCGTTCTTAGTGCGTTAAAGGATGAGGACTTTCAAAGCAATCATGGACCACACGTAATACTAATTATAGCTAAACAAGTGGACCTGTTTGAACACACAACGATTGAGGCGATTTTAATGTTATGATTCCATTGGATCGGAGTGAGAAATATGCAAATTTTAATGGACTAAGCGTACATGTAGGAACTTAATCTATTTTATTTCGGATTAGAGGTTAGAATCATCTATGTTGCATGTTTATAATTAGTACTACATTTGCATATTGTTCATATATCAATATATAGTTCTTCTGTTTCCGCAGTTAATCAGCACAATCAGGGTCTCTGCAGTTGTTGCGAT
The DNA here is from genome assembly GCA_001600815.1 of Alloascoidea hylecoeti. Taxonomy (NCBI): domain Eukaryota; kingdom Fungi; phylum Ascomycota; class Alloascoideomycetes; order Alloascoideales; family Alloascoideaceae; genus Alloascoidea; species Alloascoidea hylecoeti. Next base: position 1,034,067 of record BCKZ01000008.1, on the reverse strand, counting down.
GTTTGAAAATTTGTGACTACTACAATGGTTTCAACGGCAATAATGTGATGGCATCGATCAAGTAGAATTTAGCAATTCTTCTCTGATTGCCAGTCTATCAAGAAAGTCAAGTCATCTCATATATAAGTTTAAGAGTTTTGTTGCCAGCTGATAAAGATGTATTAAATTGAGTATACCAACTATGTATGACTCCAGCTTGAATCTACCGATATGAATATTATATCCTATGTCCGTAGTAACCATGATCAGTCTTGGCAAAACTGCAGATGTATAAGGTCATCGTCGCAGCTTACGAGCAAACGGAAAATTTGTGGAGAATCTGGGGAAACTTGAAACATTACAATATATGTTAATTTTCCGAGTTATATGACCGAATTCGAATATCAATCATTGAAATTCAAAATTGATGAATATATTTAAATATAAGCATACATTTTATTAATTTGCAGAAGTTCAGGCTTATTTCCGATCATGATCATAGATTCATAGGGTTAATCCAGAGAGAAGTTTTATCTGTCTCAGAGTCTAGCTATAGTTATATAAAATTTCCAGCTGTATAGAGAAAAGATCATGACGCCGACAGTAATAATATAGTTGATTACTGGATCGAGAAGTATACCCAGCTGCATATATTACCCCACATTTTATATTCCACTGAAAAGTTTGCATGCAATCATATACAACTTAAGCTTGTATTCTAGTGGTTTTATTTATCCGGTCTCAATATCTAGATATCAGCACAAGCAAAATAACCAATTATCTCTTGTTATAATTATGTTAATATATTTATAAAACCTTAGCGCCGTAATATTTATTCCAATTTCCCTGATTCTCAAATACATATGCAGATATGCATATGCTTAATTAGCTGCCTTATACATAATAGCAATTATTTTACGCGGAGCAACACAAGGCTGCTGTGATATTATCAAAACTTATCATTCTTCAATACTTACGTTATTTCATATATAAGGTACACATATAAACACCAAGTCTACTAAATATATCAATTCTCATTTAACTGGTATAAAACATCTTTCAACAATAATATATATCTAATTTAAACGATAATGAGTTCCGAAAACGGGTCTTCAAATGATCCTAAAACTAATAATGATAACAAAGCTGCGGTGCTTCAAAAAGACAAAGCTTTCAAAGACCTCTTAACCCCTTTGGAAAAACCTTGGTATAAATATAAGCACCTTTTAAGACTTAACTGTGCTCTTTCTATCCCCATGCTTACGTCTGCTACTTCGGGTTATGATGGTTCTTTGTTGAATGGTTTACAATCTTTGACAGTATTCATGCATACTATGGGTGATCCAACAGGTGCGGTTCTGGGAGCTTTAGCAAACGGGCTTGTTCTTGGTTTTATATTTACTTGTTGGTTTTCACCATGGTTATCTGATAAATATGGTAGAAAGATCTGTATATATGTTGGTGCTAGCCTAATGCTAATTGGAGTCATAATACAGACAGCAGCTAATGGATATGCATGCTTCTTAGTTGGTAGACTTGTTATTGGTGCTGGAGCTTGTACCTCCGGTGTTGGAAGTCCGACTCTTATTTCAGAAACTGCTCATCCAAGGCAACGTGAAATAATGACAGCCTTGTTTAATACTTTATGGTACTTGGGTGCGACTATAGCAGCATGGGTGACATTTGGTACTTACTTCATGCATAGCTCATCTTGGGCTTGGAGAATCCCATCATTAATACAAGGATTACCATGCCTCATTCAGCTTCTCTTTACTCATTTAATCCCTGAATCTCCTCGTTATTATGTTGCTCAAGGAAGAATCGCTGATGCAAAAAAGGTTTTGATGGAGTACCATACTGGTAATGATCAATCAGAACAATCTCTTGCACTTATAGAGTTTGAACTAGGCGAAATAAAACAAGCAATTGAAATAGAAAAGTTACAAAAACAAGCCAAATTCAAGACATTTTTTCAAACCAAAGCTAATTTTCATAGATTTTTGATTGCATTTACTGTTCCTATTATGATGCAATTCTCCGGAAATTCACTAGTCAGTTATTACTTAGTCAAAGTATTAATATCAATTGGTATAACTTCAAGTAAAAAACAATTAATTATAAATGCTATTTTGATGTTATATAACATGATTATTGCTTGGGTTGCGATTACTTTTGTAAGCAAAGTTAATAGGAGAAGAATGTTTTTAACTTGTTTGTCTTCGATGATGTGTTGTTACATTGTTTGGACTGCTCTTTCTGCAATAAACCAACAAAGAGACTTCAAAGACAAATCTTTGGCTAATGGTGTACTTGCTATGATCTTCTTATATTATGCTGCCTATGATATTGGGCTTTGTGGATTACCATATCTATATCTTACAGAATGCTTGCCATATAATCTTAGATCTAAAGGGGTTCTAATTTTCTTTTCAATGAATCAACTAACCTCAGTATTTAATGGATTTATTAATCCAATTGCAATGGATGCTATTGAATGGAGGTATTACATTGTATGGACTTGTTTTTTAGCTTTTGAAATAGTTGTCGCATATTTTCTGTTCCCAGAAACAAGAGGATATAGTTTAGAAGAGGTTGCACACGTTTTTGGAGATGCTGCTACGCAAGATCAAATTGATTTTATTAATGAAAAGATGGCAGAACGGAAGAGCAGCATAGAACACATTGAAGATCTGCCGTTAAATGTTTAAATGAGGTACAGGTTTGTTCTGAATTTAAATTGTTGATTATTATACGCTTTTAATTTTCTCTCTCCACGACAATTTTTTGGGTACTTCTTGAAGCTTCAGAAAAACAAGCCATTTTAACCGAAATATCCAATCGTGCTATCAATTTTTTTTTTTGTTATATTAATATTTATGCTCTTTATTATTGTCATTTGCTATATATTGCTCTTATATAGCCTTTATTTTTCTGCTTTTTCAATTAATGTTAATGAATATATGGATATATCAACTAATAAAACAATATGTTTTAATTATAAGCTTAGCTATAACCTTAGAATATACTAGCGCTAGTTATGAATTTGCATACCGATTGGAGTTAAAAGTCTATGGCATATACCTCATCCAAGTATATTTAGCTCAAACATGACCAAAACTAAGTGGAATCACTGCATCATCTTATAAGTTATAGCCAAATAACAAAAATTAATAACAAAAACTCACTATCTAATGATGATAATATTTATTTTAGAATGGAGATACACGTGTATCTGTGAGAGGGTGACTATAGGCGGATAGCAATTGTTGAATAAGACATGCGGTAATCTTTGATTCCCGGTTATACCTTCCCTATTAATTAATTTTCTTTTTTTTCTACTAATTTGTATATTCATTCATCTAAATACATGTTCTTTAAATATATATCTCACCTACTCCTTAGTATCTTATTATCTAAGGATAATAATAAAATGCTAACCATTTTAAAACCAGAGATTTGTATATCGATTAGCAACACCGCAGTAATTATAAACTATCAGAGACTATGATTAATATTTTACCTGAAATTAACATGCCTTTCTTTTTTCTTCTGGACATTGGCGATGTCACAGGAATGAAAGAAGAAAGCTCGTTAAAACTAGGGATATTAATATTTAAAAAGAGATCATCGTCTGGGCTTATCAAGTTTCTATAACAAGCAGACTGGTAAGTTAATAAAAGTAATACTTTACATGAAAGAATTAAAGAAGGTACGTCACTCGATTTTCTATGTTAGAGTGGGATGTGTGATATAGTCCACGCCTGTTCTTAGTCATACATAGTCATAGCTTTGCTCTGTGACACTTGCCTTGATAAAATTCCACTTAGCCATAAACATACAAAGAAATTTTATTGTGGTTAATATATATATATTTTAATTGATAATATGATACATTGTTTTGATGATATTAATATATAAAAATCATAGGTCTTCAAAAAGGAAAGTTGTGCCGGGAACCGGAATACTATGATGAATCTAATACTTAAACTTCCTGTCTAAATATAATATTGAAAGCTATATCTATAACTATAAGAAGCCATCATCTTATAAAACTATAGGCTATGGTGATACCACTTTCCATATATAGTTACCTAGCCAGTACTGGAAATTCCTTCACAACTCATACGATAGAATTCGAAAATTAAGTAAATTTAAAATGACCAAACCTTCATATAATATCATATGAAGGTTATAAAAAATAAAATGTTATTAGAACCATTATATATTTATAATCAATATATATAAGTAATAAGAAGTAACCTTTCTCTAGAAATAACAAAATTGATAAAATATTAACAATATATATAATTCATAACGAGACATAAGAATACAAAGAAACATAATCAATACAAACAAAACATAAAGATTTTATATGATAATTGGACATTAAACGATTAAATTGATGAAATAGAAGACAAAAACAAAGCAACAAAACAAAACAAAACAAAACAAAACAAAACAAAACAAAACAAAACAAAACAAAACAAAACAGAACAAAACAAAACAAAACAAAATCATAACTAAAATGAAAGTTGAAATTGAAATTGTAATTGTAACGAATGTTTAAATGTGAAAAGATATATTACATTATTCTATATCATGGTTTTTATGTTGCTTTATCAACTCGTGATATAGCCCGTAATACATCTCGAAATTCATCACTTGAACCAATTATTTTTGCTTTATTTTTCCCATTATCATTCCCTTTTTGTTTTTGTTTTTGTGTTTGTGTTTTTTTTTGTTGTTCAATTTTATTATCATTTTCATTATCTTCTTGATTTGATTTTGAATTGAAAAGTTTTAAATTTTCATCATCAATTTTTTGATTATTAAAAATTGAAGAAATATATTTCATTTTTTTATCAACAAAATCATTTGATATTTTATCAATTGAATCAATTAAATGAGTTGAATGATTTAATTTATCTAAATTATATTCTAATTGTTTTGTTTTTTGTGAAATTAATGATTCTTGTGTTATTAATGTATTAATTATTGATTCATTTGTAATTGATTTAAATTGATTCGGTATTGGATTTGTTGAAGTTGATGCTGATGCCGATGTTGATGCTGATGATGATGTTGATTGTTCTGAATCTATTAATGATAATTTTGATAATTTGTCTATAAATAAATTCTTATTTGAATCTTTAATTTCTTTTAATCTATCATCCCATAATTTTTTTTCATTTTCTAATTGTTTTAATCTATGTTCAAAAACAATTAAATTTTCTTGATTTTTTAAATTTTGTGAATTTGGTAACATTTTAATTTTAATTTCATTTTCATTAATACCAGATTCATTAGTATTACTTTCTTTATCTTTATCTCTACCCCACCAACTTGTATTTATTTTACCATCACTAACTTCTCTTAATAATTCTTCTCTAATAACTTTTGCAATTTCCATTGCTGATATATCATCAGATAATAAAGTTGCCTTTTGAACAGAATTTGAATGAGTTCTAATTAATTTTTGTTGTTGTCTTTTTAATTTTTTTTGTTGAATTATAAAAGAATCTAATACTCGTCTGCAACACCAAACAGCCAATTGTCTCATTCTATGAGGTTCTGGTAAATCAACATCTAAATGTTTATAAAATTCTTTATCAGGGATTGATTCATGTGGTATTGCAACGAATCCATTACCAATTGAACTTGCTCTTTTACCCCTACGGCCTAATGATGATCGTCTAGGACCTTTTGCTTCATTTCTTAATTGTTTATTTCGACGAATTATTGGTGTATCGGAAAATGGTAAAGCAATTTTGATTCCTTCGGATGGTCGTGAATGATATTTATATTCATTTTCACTTTCATTTTCATTGTCTGTTTCTGATTTTTGTTCATGTTGTATTGGTTCTTGCTGAGGTTCTGAATCCGATAGTGGTTCCATATCATCAATTAAATTATATTCATCATCATTTATAATTTTTTCTTTACTTTGCTTTGTTTTTGTTTTTGTTTTATTTTTTGGAATTTTAGTAGTAACAGCAGATTTTTTAGTAACTTTATCCTTTTTAGCTTTAGTAACAAGTGGACTTTCTTCAATATCATTTTCATCTTCAATATCCATTGCTAATTCTATATGTGGAACCTTAGGAGTTAATAAATTTAATTGAAATTTTTGCTGTTGTTCTTCTTGTGGTTGCGACTGAATTAAATCATTTTGTCTTGTATGATGCTTTTTAACTTCTTGAATTGGCTGATTTACCTTTTGCTTTTTCGACACCCTACCTCTCCTCGTTTTTAATTTCTTAGTATTGTTATTGTTATTGTTATCTTGAGTGGGTAGATTTATATGGATAGGTTCAGCAATTGGAGATGAATTTGGGGGTGTTGGAGGAGATGGAAGTTGTGGTAATTTTAAAGATATTGCATTCATTAAGACAGAAGAACCATTTGTTAATTTAAGATTTTCTTTTTCCTTTGATTGATTTCCATTTTCATTCTCATGTTCATTTTCATCCTCCACATCTACCTCTTGAGATTTTTTAGATCTAGTCGTTCGCGTTGTTCGGGTTGTACGAGTTGGTTTAGTTGATTTTGTAGATTTGGTTGCTTTAGTTGCTTTGGTTGATTTGGTTGATTTAGCTGGTTTGGCCTTTGTTGTAGCTTTCTTAGCTTTCGCTTTTGTTGTCTTTGTTGGTTTCGTAGTAACATCAACGTCAGCAGTAGTAGTAGTAGTAGTGGACGTTTCAGTTGTGGGCTTTTTTCTAGAAACTCTTCCCCTTTTCCGAGGAGGTTCCAAACTTTCTGTATCATCTACGATTCCATTCCCGTTTATAGAATTACCGTTTTGTAATAGATCTGTGTCAACCTCATTAACCCCTTTATCAACATCATCGAGATTTCGCGTTCTTTTATTGATTTTACTCCGTGTAGATTTAGAAGGGACTATATTTGATTTAGCAGTAGTATTATTTTTTTTCGTAGATCGTGTTGTTCTTGTATTGATCTTTATAGAAGTTGAATCTAGATTATTGTTAATTAAATTATTTGTTGTAGATTTATTTTTGGAAACTCTTTTAAAAGCAAAACCATCATCTTCTTCGAAATCATCATTGAAATCTAAAACAGGTAATTTTCTAGTTCTCAAAGATTTCATATTATTATTATTTTTAGTATCTTCTTTTTGTTTTTGATTATTATTTGTTGGTGGTGAGTTTAAAATTGATTTTGATTTACGCGACAATCGAGGACTTTTCCGTATTTTGGTAATTGCGGGCACGGATTTCTTAGTCCTGGGCATTCTCTTTCTCTCCTGTGAAAAAAGTATGGAGCCAAAGGATTTTTATATATATCTATTATATTTTATATTTGTGTGGAATCTTTTTTCTACAAAAGTGGTGATTACGAAGGAGGGTGCACGGGTGTCTACGCACGCAAGAGTTGGCGCGGCAACGCCAAAAGTAAACAAATAACATCCATTCTGCCTATCTGTAGCCCTCGGCCACGTGACTGTCTGTGCCCAGAACGGCCAGCAACCGGTCCAAATTCTGGGCGACCCTCGTGGGGTCCGTGGGGTCCGTGGGGTCGGGCGCAGGATTACCTGTGTTGGCTGTCTGGGTGCTCTGAGTCTGGCCCAGAACCCACGTCTCCTTCAAAATCCGCGTGATGACCAGCAATTCTTCCGCCAGTTTTATAATCATTTGAACGTTGACCTCCATTTGATACGTCTCGGCGGCCTGTCGGCTTTGCGGTTTTCCGGAAACCTGTTGCAAATCATTAATTAGTATTAGTTCCTTGTGTCGTTGTATAGTTGTCGTATTGCAAATACACTGAGGTTGCTTACGGAAGACAGGTCGATGATATTTGTGTAGCGAGACAGAAGTTGTTCGACTATCGTATCCACTTTCTCTGTGCCAATGTTAATATCCACATCCTGCCAATATTCTCCTGTGGAAACATACGAATCAGTTTGCTCGTCGTTCGTTGTTGCATTGCGATGGTGTAGTGAATCAACTATAAGATTAGTCATCCAAGCATTGTAAAATATACAAAAAAATTAAACTTCCATTTTTCAATTTTTTTCTCCTCTTCTGACTTATTTGATCCCATTCTCATCATTAACTAAATCAAAATGTCCATTCCTCCCAACGATACCACTTTAAACCCCTTATTTCCAATCTCTTCAGATCCAAATTCTTTATATTATGAAAAAAAGGAACCGGCATCTTCACAACCCATCGCGTCACCAGAAACTCTTCAATTTCAATTCCCAGTTTCTAAAAAATCTTATGATATAATTCAAAGCTCAAGAAATGAAATAATTAAATCATTACATGGGTTATCTCAAAAAATGGTTATTGTTGTTGGACCTGATGCTATTTTTTCAAAAGATTTAGCAATTGATTTTTCTAAAAAATTATCATCTTTACAATTATTATGTCCAAATTTAATATTAATAATGAGGACAAATTTACATCAACGTCCTTCACAATATAGCAATAACAATAATATAACTGAGAATGGAAATGGAAATGTAACTAGTAAAAATGAATGGAAAGGTTTAATCTCCGATCCTTTTATAAATGGCTTATATACAATAAATACCGGAATGACAATAGCAAGATCTCTATTACTTGAATTAACCCAACATATACCAATTGGTGGTGAATTAGTTGATACAATTGCTCCACAATATTTATCTGATTTAATTTCACTTACAACTATTGGTACTGCAAGTACTGAAAGTCAATTACATCGAGAATTAGCAAGTGGATTATCATATCCAATTGGTTTTCATACTAAAGATGGTGATTTAAAAAATTATAGTATATCTGTTGCTAAAAATGGTATGGAAAGTATTAATAGTGAACATTATTTCTTATCTGTTACTAAATATGGTACAACTGCTGTTATTGGAACAACAGGTAATGAAGATTCTTTTATTATTATTGATGAATCAAATTTAAATTTAGAAAATAAAAATGAAAATGATATTAATTTAAAATATGATAATATTATAAATGATGAAAAATTCCCTGGTAAAAGAGTTATGATTAATTGTGGTGGTTCAAATTATAATCATATTAAATCAATAATTAATAATTTAATTGAAAATATTAATAATAATAAATTAAAAAATCAAAATGTCTTAGGTTTATTAATTGAATCTGGTGAAAGTTTATCAAGAAATGGTATAAATTGGAATCAAACAACTGAAATCTTAACATCTTTAAATGGTGCTATTGAAAAATGGAATTGAAAAAAGTAATGATTTTATATATATATATGTGACTTTAAAAAAATAGATTTTTGTTTTAATTTATGCAATACTATATCTCTAGCTTACTAGATCTTTAAATTTTCAATGAGATATATTCTTATATCTATTATTTCTCTACCCCTATTCACTAACTCTTTTAGCTTTACATGTATACCGCTTTTATTGTAGTAGTATAATTTCAGGATTCTGAATCTCCGAATGGCATACCTATATGATATTTTCCCAACCAATGAAAACTTTCAATGGATCTACATAAAGTTTCTCCTCTAACATGATCTTTTAAAAGTTTACCAATTGGATTTAAATGGACTCGTTCTACTTATTTTAGGCCATTCCAATTAACCTAGTTTTGGCCGAATTTGGCTCCTGGAGTTGTTCCATATCCTGCAATGGGACTGCATATGAATGTGCCATAAGGTGGTCTAAAATTAATTATGGGAATAGCCGATAATTAGTAATCCGAATGGCCTAAATTAAGTAAAATAATATCCCAATTGCCATACAAAATTCAGTTTTCTTGATTTCAATTGCAACTATTAAATATTGGTACTGTAAGCACTGAAAGTTGACTACATTGAAAATGGGTTAATTAACACCATAGATTGATCATACGTACGAACAATGATGATTTGAAAAATTATAGCAGATCTGTTGCTAAAAATGGTAATAATTTAAATAGCCCTAATAAATATATTTATGTTATCATATATACATCTCAAGCTAACTAGATCTTTGAGTTCTCATTAATCCCACCAAATGTGGGTTGCATATCTTGTATAAATTCGTCTTCTATTTCTTTATAATCATAAATAACTCTTTCAGCTTTAAACCATCGCAGCTCTCTTGATACTTTTAATTCTCCACTTCTAGCTTTTGGAAATCCATGTGGCCAAAAGGATAAAACTGCTTCCCAAGAAATGAAAACTTTTTCAATCGAATTATAAAGTTTCCCTTTCAACTTAGGTTCTAAAAGACTTTCAATTGGATTTATATATAACATTTCTAAATTTGCAATTCCAAATTCTAATTTTTTTTGAATTTCTTTATAAAAATTAATCATAAATGATTTACTTTGACCACCAATTGATAAAAAAAATAAAAATGGATATGTCCATTTAATAGTCTGTCGACATTGTAATAAAAAATTCATTATATTCCATATAAAGACACTTTCTCTCAAAGGTATTGATTTTTCTTTTGATAAAGTATATAACTTTTCTTCAATATCATCTAATAACGCAATATTATCTTTTCGACTTGATTTATTTTCAATATGTTTAAATCGTGTATAATAATAAAAAAAATTAAGTCGTTCATCTAAATGTTTCTCAATTGTAGTTTCGTAATCACTTGACCAACTAGTTTTCTTAGGCCAAGGATTTAAACATTCATGATTTATTTCATGAATCCATTTATCCCCACAATAACAACAATATACAGAATCGCATTCATCACAATGTAAATAATTACCTTCCTCATCAGTGCATTTCTCCAATGGGAAACCAACACAAGATGCATTTGGACATGGTGTTGAACCTATTGATATAGGAGGTTTTAGAGCCTTATAATTAGTAATTGAATCTCTATCTTTCCATAATTTTGCTAAATGACAAGGTAATGGTGAATGATCTTCGTCCATACCACATCCAAAACATTGATGATGACCATTAGCACATTTAGTAAATGGTATCATACTAGATAAATTTGAACTGAAATTGAATTTTCCTTTATCATTACATTCCAATCGAATTATTAAATCACATTCAGGATTAATACACTTTTTAAGAGTTTCATTTATCTCGATAATCTTCTTATCAATATTTGAAATATATTTTTCAAAAGATTTCACACTAACAAGATATTGAACAATTTTATTATCATACTTAGCTGAACACTTTAATTTTGGATCTGGACAACTTATTTGTACCTTCCCATGGTTGATTTCTTCCTGGAAATAATATCGGCAGCAATTGAAACAATGTTTAAGACCACAAGATAAAGTCACAGCAGACAAAGGTGTACATGGCATAGGACAGTCCCAGTTATCACACATGAATATAGAAGTTCCTTCCGGAACTGGTTCAAAAAGAGATTTAGCTGGGGCAGATAAAGAATTTCGAATGCTTTCAAAATAATCACTATCAAGTGTAAAGCATTTAAACTTAAATGGAAAAGTACTAACATCATACTCTTTTCCATAACGAGCAGTGAGTTTCAAATATTCATAATTATCATCTGTATGAGCCAAAGTATCATCTGTATTGACCGGGGTATCATCTGTCTGAGCTAGAGTATCATCTTCGATAGAGCTGTCACTACCTGTAATTTTTTTAGTTTTTAATTATTAATATTAATATTAACATTATGATTGCTTTTTTAATTTATACTTGTATTACCTTTTGGACTAAAAATATGAGAACTCGGCGTGCTTTCTTGATCATCTGAACCCATTAAAGTACGTTCATATTCATATATGTCAAAGGAAACGGGTTCACTTCGGCCTTTACCAGATCCAGTATAAGTATTTGAATCTTCTAATTTATCATTTGAAGGACTATCATCAACATCCATTTCATTTATAGGCGCTAACCTTTCAACATTTTCTTTGCGATATGTGATTTTTCTACTGTTTAAATTCATTTTTTTTTAGCAATTGAGTATTAATCCTTTAAAAACAATATATATATATTATATATGAATATATCTAGCTTGTAAAATTTCAATGTCCGTATTTGTGGTTGTTGCAATTGTTTAATTAATAGTGAGCTAAAGGTTTGGGGGAAAATAGTAAGATCTAACTGTATTATTTCACCACCATACACAAACTGTATTTTCTAATTATTTATTTATAAGGTAGCTATAGGTAGTTAATGTCAAAATACTATTAATATTTATAAAGCAATTGTTACAGATGTAAGCTACAATTAACCACTTATAGAAATCAAAATTAAATTTATTCTTATTTATAATTATAAAATATAATCATTTTCTATACTAATTCCAACCATAAATTTGTTGTTTAACTTCACCAAATTCATTGGCATCCTCGAAATCTTGCCAATCACCTTTAACTTCATCATCATAAACAACCGCTGGGAATGATTTACCATTATTATGCCATCTCCAAAACTTTTGAGCCTTTTCATCTGAACCAACATCAACAATTGTATATTTTATTTTGTTAGCACTTAATATTTGTATTAATCGATTGTAATGTGCCATTAGATTGCGACCTCCTCCTGCTAATGAAGTATACACATAAATTGGTAAGTCTTCCTTTACAAACTCCTCTTCCTTTCCCTCTTTTTGAATTGAATCAATTGGTGTGGTTGAGGTTGTAGTTGTGACCGACGTAGGTGTTTCAACCTCTTTTGTAAACTCGGTTCCTTTTAATTTTGAAAGATCTATTTCTTTAGATGTTTGGGATTCATCTGCAACCGCAGTCGTATCAGAATCTTCTTTAGCATTTTCCTTAATATCATTTGTCTTATCAGATTTTTCAGCATCATTTACAATTTCCTCTGGTTCATCAACTTTCTTTGGCTCCTCAAGTTCTTTGGAAACATCAGCACCATTCTCCTTGATTTCATCCTTAACTTCAACTTCTTTAACGCCAGCATCTTTATCGTCACCCTCTTTAACGTCGACCTCCTTAACGTCAACTTCTTTGAGGTCAACTTCTTTAACATCGGCTTCAACCTCATCTTCTTTAACATCGGCCTCAACCTCATCTTCTTTAACATCGGCCTCAACCTCATCTTCTTTGGGGTCAACTTCTTTAACATCGGCTTCAACCTCATCTTCTTTAACATCAGCTTTTTTAACATCATCTTCTTTAATATCAGCTTCTTTAACGTCAACTTTTTTAACTTCATCAACTTCTTTAGCTTCATCAACTTCTTTAACTTCATCAACTTCTTTAACTTCATCGACTTCTTTAACTTCATCGACTTCTTTAACTTCATCTTCTTTAGATTCATCTTCCTTAACGTCAACTTCTTTAACAATTTCGGTTTCCTTCAATTCAACAGCTTCTTTTATTTCATCACTATTTGATATTTTCTCTGTAATAATCTCTTTACTAACTTCAACCCCTTTATCTTCTTCTGGTTCTTCTTTGTTGATGATGTCTGAATTTACATCAAGATCCGGTTTTATTACTTCTTCAACTTCTCTGGAATTTTCATCATCTTTAATTATTGTTTCTACAACTTTAGTTTCTATTATAGATTTAACTTCAACTTCATCTTTTAATTCATTGATAACTTCGGTTTTTGTCGTTTCCTCTTCAATAATCTTGGTTTCTACAACAGAATTCTCTAAGTCGTGAGCTTCTTCTTTTAATATTTCAGCTGTCTCTTTTGGTTCTTCAATAACATTTTCTTTTAATTCTTCAATATCTTGTTCTTTTGGTTCATCGACAGCCTGTTTATCTTCATCTGCAATAACCGTTGGTTCAGCTTTAATCTCTTTTGATTCTTCAATAACTTCATTTTCATTCTTTTTTGGTTCCTCGACAGTTTGTTTATCCTCATCAGGGATAACCGTTGGTTCAACGACTTCTGTAATAACTTCAGTCTCTTTTATAACTTCAACTTTCTTTATTACTTCATCCTTGCCAGTCTTAGCTTCAACTTCTTTTGAAACTTCAGTTTCTTTAACTGTTTCAACTTTATCTTTCAATGATGAATCTTCAAGTTTTCTTGGCTCATTTATAACTTTATCTTTCGAGAAACTTTCAAATTTTGGTGATTCATTAATAACTTTTTTTGGTGCAAGACTTTTATATTGTTGATTATCATTTTCGGATGATGTTTCATCTTGTTGTTTTTCAAGTTTATCCGAAGAAACCTTATCATCATCTGTTGGATTATCTTGAGAAATAGATGCTAAAAGTTCAGGTGATATTTCCAAAAAGTTTGAAGATTCGGAAACAACATGATCAAACTCTTTTGATTTTTTGATTTTTTCAAGGTCAAGATCTTTTGGTTTATTATTAATTAAATTATCCTTGGATTTAGATGGGGTTAAAGACAATGTATTATTATTATTATTATTATTATTATTATTATTATTATTATCAGCATCATTTAATTCATCATTTAAATGTTTAGATTCTTCATCTTTTGATTTAGTCATAATTTCTTTATTTTTATCCTTTTTAGATGGAATATCTTCTTTTTTATTATTATTATCAGTTAAATTATCAAAAGAATCAAAATCAAAGTTAAGAGTTGTTCCAAAATCCTCAATTCCAAGGTCTAAATTTAAAGGGACCGACACATTCAGGTCTAGATTTTTAACCATTAAAACCGGGGCTTCTTTTTCTTCATCATCCGCCAAATCAAAAGAAGAAACATTTGGAATTTCAAAATCTTTTGTATTTAAATTTGAATTTATATTTAAATCAGTATTAATTTTTGGTGGTTTTTGTTTTATATTATTATTATTATTATTATTATTATTATTATTATTTGTAACTGTAGGGCTTAAATTTGTTTTTGTTTTTGTATTCGAGTCTGTTTTGTGTACCGATTGTAATGTTGGACTTTCATGATTATAAGTTGAAACGGAATTTTCAACAGTAGGCTTTAAATTTCTACCATTAGAGGAATTTGAATTCTTATTCTGTTTAAAATGTTCTCTATCAGGGGTTTTTAAAGCTAAATCACCTGAACTTTTATTTGAACGTAATAAACCCGCTAAACTTTTTCTTTTACCTTTGCCTTGTTGTTGTATTGGAGAATGAGGAACTGAGCGGGTCTTATGTTCAGTAGCAATGGGTGAAGGATGATTATAATTAGCGTTAGTTGTAGTTGTAGCTGAATTTGGATTATGTTGTTTACTTGTTTTATTCCCCATTTTTATATATATTCGATTTTTTACCTATTAGATTCGATTATTTATCGTAAATATCATAAAATTAAAGGAAGGTACAAATGTAACTATAAATTAAAACGTAATCAAAATATGGAAGAAATATGACAAGTGAATCTTATTATGAAAAGATACAAGGTATTAAAAATAAGAACAAGGTATTAATTAAGATAAGAGTAACAAATTATAGGTAAATGAGAAAAAAATTAAAGAACACAAAACCAAATTTACTTCAAAAACAAAAACTATTAATTATATATTCTCTTTTTAAAGATTATAAAGTAAATTTTTAAACTAATCATGAACTAAATAAAACATGTACAAAGACAAAAAGAATCAATTAGAGACTAAAAAAGACTAAATTAAGGCGTTTTTATTAAAATTTCACACATTTTAGTTCCCTTTTTCTTTAAAATAATTTTAAACATGATAGCAGTATAAATTGTATAATAATAATAATATAGTAATTTTATAATTTAATTGATCATAAGATTAATATCGTTATTTTTTTGAATCCTCATTAATCATAATGAATACTTTTCAATAATCGATTGTCATAATCCTCACCTTTATTTGTATAAACTTTAAATCATGCGATAATAACGATTTTCTACCCCTTTGCAACTTAGAAAACAAAAAATAAAAACTTCTTTTATTCATTTCTATAATGTTATTAATTAATTTTACAAATCATCAGGATTTGCTACACGTAATACTTTTCTTGAATAGTCAGCTTCATCAGCTAATGTCCCTTCACTTAGTCTTCTATTACCTAACATTTGATAACCATAACCATCTTTAGCATCAGGGGTTGAGAAAGGATTAGGTAATGGGTTTGATTCAAATTGTGAAGGATAATCTCCACCATCATCATTGCCCCGTTTTTTTAACAAATAAAGTAGACCAAATGCAACAATGGCACCAACTCCTGCAACTGATCCAACAGCAATACCAGCAATGGCACCTGTTGAAAGACTAGATTTATGAGTTGTTGCAGCACCAGAAGGCGATGATGTAGCTGTAGCTGTAGCTGTTGCTGTTATTATTTGAGTTACTATTTGTGTCTTACCTTCTGAATCTGTAGTAATAGCAGTTTTTGTTGATTTCGTTGTTTGTACTTCAGCAGCAAGAGTAGCACTTGTTGTTGCAGAATTATCGTCATTTGTAGATACGGAAGTTTCAGATTTGGATGAGCTTGAACTAGAAGCTTTGGTCGTTTTACTAGCAGTAGTACCAGTCGAACTTGTATCAGAAGAGCCAGAACTTGAGGAATCATCGTTATCTGAAATAGTACCCGTATTTGTCTTCCAAACACTGTAAGCACTAGACCCACCACAAATTTCCGAAGGGTACCCCGTACAATCTATACTGCACTCACTGTCATCAGCTTCATCACCACTGTCAGGTAAAGAATTACCACAATAACAGGTATTGCCTTTAGTTAAGGCCATTACTGAGTAATCATCATCCGAGCATTTTTCATAACAATAAGAGACAGATTCATAGGTATAGACGTTATTTAGTTTAAAAGATGAAGGAATGGAAGAGTAACATCCGTACTCGGTATAGACAGTCGATGCTTTGATAGATATTGGTAAGGCAAATATCGTTATTTTTAAGAATAGAGATAGCTGCATTATTTATTATTATTTCTTTTTCTCTTAAATTTGTGAACTTTTAGACTTGACGTTTTTGAAATATTCGGAAAGAGACTGCAAAAAAGAATGGGTTGTTTTTAATAAGCAAATAAAAAACCAAAGTGAACGAGCGAAAAAAAGAATGCTAACAAATATTATTGATGGAAATAAAGGAAAAGGAGAAAAAAGGAGAAAGGATGATCCTCAGTATAAGATATAGCACCACGTGATCCCTTTTGACTGGTGGAGTTTTAACGGGGAGGATGTTTTCCTGAGCAAGAATGAGGTCTGGCTGTGTGGGTCTGTTTGGATCGATCGTGTTTGCTGATCTTGAATTTGTTTGTCTTGAGCCTCTTGAGGTTGGAGTTGTGGGCAGTGCAATCAGACATTTTACGTTTTAACTCTGAGTTGTAATTGGCCTTCTTTTTAGTGTCGTCGCAAGGTTTATTACTGTCAACCTCAAGTGCTTCTCTAGAACCCCTAGATGATCGTGAGAAAAGCTTCAGTTCTCGAGGCTTAACTACTGGCAATGAGTTATGATTTGCAGTTCCTTCTCCAACACATACACTGCCTTTCCGTTGTCCATAGCTAGTAATATTGGATTGGAGCGTTTTCCTCTGTCTTAACTCCTCAGCGGTAATTGGTATTATGTCTTCTGCGCGGAACTCAAGCTCGTCTACTTTGAAGGGTCCAAGGCTCGTTGCTATTTTCGCCTGATTGATTTCGTATAGACTCAGCTGCTGAACTGGTTTGATGGGTTTATAGTCAGGAGGGAAAAAGCGATTGAACTTGGGATTGGGGGGTTTCTGATATCCATTGCCCATAATTAAAAGCGATAGTGGCTACCAATTTTTAAGTGTCTGTGTATATATAATAGTATATAAAAAAAGATACATTTTTATTATTATGTTAATATCCAATTTGTAAATTATAAGGATCCGGATCCATATAAGGTTTCGATTGCTTCTGTGCTACACTTATAACCAAAGAGATAGTTGAAGGGATATCCAAGTAGATAATACTGTAAATACAGTGACACTAGATACAATTCATTGAAGCCCATTCTAAACGAATGCAAACCAAAGATCATAATTATAACGAAATCAAGGATCGATATATTTCTGCCAATTCATAAGCCAGTTTGGCCCAAATTAAGTGACATGTAAACAATGGCATAAGCGCACCGCACACCCCGCAGATGTGCCGGATTCTCTGTTATTTCTGCCATTAAATATTTCTTTTTTCTTCCTCGCACAATCATCCTCTCTTCCTCATCATGCTCACTTCTGGTTTTTCTTGGGGTGCTGGCCGAAAACAACCAATAAACAACAATAATATGCCTCGCTCTCCTTCCAAAAAGTCCTCCTTGAAACGGAAAGCGGATGATTCAGAACATAGAGCCAACAGCAAACCTCTCCATAGTTACAGCGTCTCTAAGCAACATGTGCGACAACCGAGAGTCATTAAAAAATCTCCCACCAATAATAAAAAACAAAGAACTTCAAATACAATTCAAGGAAGGCCTCTTCCAATGTCAAGATTATTAAATTCTTTGGATAAACAAACTTTGGCTTCTTTATTAGAAAATATTTGCTCTACTCATCCTGATATTTCAAAACAAATTTCTGCCCTGGTTCCAACTCCATCTGTTTCTTCCAGTTTATTTATATTAAAGCAATACGTTGAAACAATTTATGCCAATTTTCCTTTCAAGGTTGATCAACATTCCGATTATGCTTATATTAAGGTAAAACCATATCTGGATGATTTTTATCAAGCCCTTTCGGATTTCACTTTAAACTTTTTACCCCCAAATGAATCAAATCCAAATATAACCTTGGCATTTTTGGATGGCGCTGTTGATGCTTTACACAAATTACCAAACTGGGATGAACCTGCCTTAAATTGTCATAAATCATTAGCATATGAAGAATTATCAAATACAATGTGTTTAATAATTCCTGATCTTGTTATAAAATCAGGTCCAATGATTTTAATAACTGGTGATTGGGAAAATAAATTACAACGTCACGATGAATTAAGTGGTAATAAATTTGAAAATGTTTTACAATTGATTAAATTAGAATCTCAATTTAATGTTAATAATAATGTTGAAAATAATAAATATTTTCATGATCTTGGTACTCCTTCAAAAATTAAAGAATTGGTTAATGTTAATTTTAGTCAAGAGAATAGTCCTTTAGGTCATTCTACTGCTTCAAGTTCTTTTATTAATGGTTACAATTATTAATGTTAATAACAAATGGGTATCAACATAACACAATAAGCTATAACAATCTGATATTTCAATCACTCCTTCATTAGAAGTATCTGCTTTTTTTTTTTTTTTTTTTTTTTTTTTTTTTTTTTTTTTTTTTTTTTTTTTTTTGAGTGGAGGAAAGGGGGATTTAGTTATAATATTAGATAATAATCACAATTTGATTTAACTCTCACCAAATAATTATGTTTTTAGTTGCTTTATTATTATTTTTTCTTCGTTATTTAAATTTGCTAATTGGCAAATTGCACATGGTAGTATATGCTCACGGGAGATTTCATCAATATTATAAGCTCAACCAACATCTAACATTTAACATTAACAACAACAACAACAACAACAACAACGAACATCATTTTATTGATTTGTGAAATCTTATGATCTGAATTATGATAACGTTTAACAGATTTTCAAACAAGCATTTTCTTACTATTTTATATTATCTAAATTAATTATTATCTTTTTAAATTTATATATAAATTTGAGAATTTTCAATTGTTATGTATAAATAACTATCTCATATCAATTAATATTTTTTGTTATAT
Organism: Alloascoidea hylecoeti; assembly: GCA_001600815.1. Taxonomy (NCBI): domain Eukaryota; kingdom Fungi; phylum Ascomycota; class Alloascoideomycetes; order Alloascoideales; family Alloascoideaceae; genus Alloascoidea; species Alloascoidea hylecoeti. Next base: position 1,014,519 of record BCKZ01000008.1, on the reverse strand, counting down.
TTATATTTTCTATATTTATTTCTATTATTAATTATTTATTTTCTTCTTATATAGTCTTTTTTTTTTTTTTTGGTATTTTCAATTGCATTTTATAATTATTTCTTTTACCTTTTTATTATTATTATTGCTAAATGTTAAATTAAATTAAACTGGTGTTATAATTTAGCTTTCCCCTATATAAATTACCTATATAAACTTATATTGATAGTAATTCTTCAAATGTCCACTTTTTTCTTCTCAAATCTATATTACCGGTATACCATATAATGCTATAATTATGTAAGTTAGTTTATAATATTATCGGAGATATGCGATTAGATGTAACATACTATCAGTAGACACGTTTTTAGTATGGCGATTTCTCATCTAGATCTTAATGAAGATTTGATTATCCTTTTTCCTGTCACTTATATCATTATTAATCAAACTTACTCTCCAAAATAAATAATATCATCATCCAGTAGAGAGACTTCTTGTTACCATACTTAATAAATAATTATAAGATGTTAACCATTTTAAAACCAGTATATTGATTAGCAACACAGTAGTAATTATAAACAATCAGTAACTTTATTTAACCTGAAATTAACATACTTTTCTTCTCTCTCCTGAACATTGGTGATATTAACAGAATGAAATAAGAAAGCTTTAGTTAAAACTAAGGATATTAATATTTAAAAAGAGGTCATCATCTGGCTTACTAAATCTTTTCCACAATGGAAAGTGTTGTTTATTGTGAAGTCTTTATGGAAAGTAGCAAACAAATCTGGTTCAGCTATTACCATCAAATATAAATTAAATAAATACAAATCCATACCGAATAGAATATCAATACTAATTTTACTAAGAGCAGTTGAGCAAATACATTATAAACTTTATAGGTAAACCCCCATAAGCAAATTTCCCAAGCCAGAGATTCGCTTCCAATGGGGGAAAGGTGTTACTCTATTATTTAATATTTAGCTAGCTCTTATGCATATAAAAAAATCCAAATTTTCGCGAGTAAAGTAATTGATATCATAAATTCATAATTAGTTATGAGAGGCTTCAGATTTAAACATACTGTTAATCTGTAATCTGAATAACCAATACATAACCCAAACCCATACTAAAACGCTGAGAGTAACAAAGAACAAATGTATATAAATATCTAGTTGTAACAATTGCTGAGTTGTGCCTTCAGGTGGTGGGCCTACCAATGAATGTTTCCAAACATAAAGATGTAAATTTTCATCTATAACAAAACTAAAACCTTTAGTTTGAAACATTTGTTCTAGTAACCAAGTGAAAGCTTTCGTAATAACTCGTTTGGAAGAAGATTCAACTGAATCGTAATCAGACTTGGGTATAACCAAATAATAAAACCTCCAATTTGAGTCACAATAAGTATCAATAATATATAAGAAATCTCGACGATAACTTGGTTTAATAAATAAAAATCTTTCATTTTCAGATATAAATAATTTTGGTTGAACATAAGTTAAAGTTCTAATTGTATTTCCAACATTTTTATCACCAAGGAAATAATTTAAGAGTCTTTGAATATGCCAATCAACATAAGGTTTTGGCCAACGTAATGTTTTCCAATAATTTTTATTAATTTTTTGAAAATTAATATATGGTTCTTTATTTATTAGTTCAACATGTGTACTAACTTGTATATAAGATTCAACATTTAAATGTGCTAATACTTGATAAATTGGAGTTGAAATTAATAATGTTCTATTCAAAGAGAATAACCATTGAGAAGTTGCCAAAACTTTACTTTCCCATAATAAATCTCTAACATCTGGTAATAAACTTGCTGATCCAAGTAATTTTCCATTTTCTCGTAATAATACAATCATTTCTGAATGAACACCAATTATAAACACATAATCTTTATTAGCACAAGTATTCCATTTATCTTCAATATAATTAATTTCATCATTCCTTATTAAACTTATCCATCTTAAATTATCATTTTGACGACTAATCGTAGGAGCAGTTGTTGTTGTTGATGCATCAAAAAGAGTAGCATGAATTGCATTAGTTGAATCTTCATCTGAACCTTCACCATCGATATGTACTTTTGAATTTTTGGGCGTCTTGACATCCGTCGCCATACATGCTATACAGATTGTATTGGAATGAAAATTAACAGCCATTTTAGTAGTATAAAATATTCCATCATAAATACAATTTTCATAATCAGTTATAGATTCAGCGTTAACGGAAAATTTCCCATTAGCCCAATATAAAGCATTCAATTCTGTTGAACGATAGGGAACAACATGAGATACAAGATTTGAATTATTATGAATGGTTTCTATTTGGGGATCGGGAATTGAAGTATTTGTAAGTTTAAGATATTGACTTTTATGTATCGGAGGTATAGTTCTATCTATTGGTTTATCCATAGAATTTAATCTATTAATATCATTTGTTGGATTTGGTTTATTAAAGTCATATATCATAACATAAGGAGCTTCGAGATTATCTAAATAGGCAGTTGTGATTTTCACTGATTCAGATGAATTTAATGATGATGTCTCAATGCAACACCAATCGCTCTCAGCAAATATTAAATTGGGCTTTTCTTTTGGTACTTCATCAAAGTGTATCGTGAATGGACTTTGTCTGATATCTTTTAAATTCTGTAATTTTTTAGTGATTAATGGTTTTTCGATACATTTTGCAAACTTAAAATATCGTTCTCCGGCTAATCTCCATGAAGTTGTATGTGATTCTAAATTAACTTTCTTTTTGGACCTCATAGGGTATGAGTGTGGAATTTTATTTGATATTAGAGGATTCATTGTTTTTAGAATATCTCGTAGTAAATTATCATTTGAAATGTCTTTATAGAAGTAATAGAACTTGCGGCATGTCGAAACGTAGTTAACAAAATCTGCGTATGAACAATATTGTAAGATAAGAAGCAGTATCTCTGGAGGACAAGTTAACAAATTATGAGTTGAGCTACTTGAAGAGAGGCAAATGGTCATTTTTGTCTTGAGTTTATAATATATAATAGGCTACCACTATTTCCAGGTTTCAGGGGACATCAAAGGGTGAGTATAAAACAATCCCTTAGATGTTATAAAATAATAAGCCTATTAGCTAATTATAAGCTGGTCATGGAAAACAGGTCAGTGGATATAAAAAGTGAAAATAATCAAGCAAAAGTTATCTTATTATCAGAACTTACCTCAATTAATTGCAAATAAACAAAAAGAGCTTTCCAAAATCAGATAATTGATATTATATAAATACTTTGAAATTATAGCCATAATATTTATGTCTTACACACTTCTTATTTTCCGAGTCACGTGAATCGTCGAAGAAGACTCAACAGAGTTTCAATAACCCCATTATTGTTGCACAGATTATAAATCCAACATCAAAGATGTCTTTCTATTTTGTTATAATGGGAACGAAAGATAATATTATATATGAGTCGGAATTTGGAACATTTCGACAGGGAGGCGATGGGAAATCAAAAGTATGTGATCGTTATTTCTAGGTTCAATAGTAAATCTCACTAACTTTACAAGTTCACAACTGAGATGAGAGAATTAAACCCTTTTATTCTCCATTCAGCCCTTGATATTGTTGAAGATGTTCAATGGACAACAAATGCCATGTATTTAAAAGTTGTGGATAATTTCTACGGATTCTTGATATCAGCATATGTTACACCTGGAAGTACGTAACTCCATTAATATTAATATTGTGATTAAAATTATCCAACACATTACTAATAACTATTTACTTTAGATATAAAATTCCTACTTTTGCACGAGGCAAAGTCTGAGGAACCAATAAGACAATTTTTTGTGGAGGTTAATGATTTATATGTCAAGACATTGTTATCTCCATTTTATTCAGTCAATGATCAAATTACCAGCGACGTTTTTGACTTGAGAGTTAAAGCACTAGCGAAAAAGTTCTTATAGCATCATTAACTCAATAAGTTAATATAAATCGAAGCATATTGTTACTACTCTTTACAAAACTTAGTACTCGCTATACTCAAATAAATAAATGGGAAATGAGCATCATCAATATTGATTGTCTTTTCATATATCCGAGCTCTTTTGTTGAGTCAGAAATAATCAATCACTAATCCAATTAATAATAAGACATATTTTATATATGTACCAATATTAATCGTAGAACCAAAGGGACTGATCATGGTATTTGTTGGGAAGTATGACGCGCTATTGTATTATTACTATTGGTTTGCGATACATGAGCTTAAATCTTATATTTAATCAACCTATTTGCAATTAATGTATTCTCTGGGATCAAGAATGAAACTACATTTGTTCCCTCATTGTTCTGTTGGGAATTTTTAGAACCCGGCCCCATATATGGATTAGTGTAAGTTATAAATCATATTAATATACAGTGTAACTCCAATTAATCGATTCTATATCTTAAAATTATATATTTCTGTATGTACTGTATATCTTGTGGTTAATTCTTAAAGGGGTGTCGATAAATACATAATCACTTGTTGTTAAGAATTAAGAATTAGTTAATATTTAGACTTCGTTTTAACTTGTCAAATTGATTCCTATATTAAAGACGGATTGTCTTTTTGTTGGATGATAAATCACTTTTACTTCAAGTTCTTTTACCCTTCTCTCAAGCTAAAACGGTTTTAAATTCCTTTTTATACTATTATTGATCTATAACATTCGGTGTAAAATTACAGCTGGTCTTGAATTAAAGTTGCTAAGATATCACTCCAGAAAAAACCTTCTTTCCAAATATAAATCACGATAATACATGAAATGACTTCCAGAATTCCGCTAAGCGATATTTCATGTAATTGCAATTCTGAAAAGAGATTGCAACAAATTAAGTGGATTAAAATGTGTATTCTGAGAAAATATGGCTTCTCAATTGCTGAAATATAGATGCTTAAATATTAACCCTTCAACTGTGAGCTGTAAAGAAATATACCAACAACACTTTTTGTGTAACACCTTCTCGAACTAGAGAGCCCATGTAACTATTGAAATGGAAGTAGATCAAATTTTGAAGATTTTAAAGGCTTCCCCTTTGAATACGATTGAGGAGTTTACTTCAAATTTCAATTTTAAGATATCAAAGACCACCCAATAACCCTTCTGTAAAAACATGAATATTGAATAATTTTGGCATATGAATGGTATTATATGCATGAGGTAAACCAACGAAATAGAATGATATTGGAGTGGCCTCAGAGAATTTGGGGTGTTTTTGTATCTAGTGGTGAATGATCAGACGTTTCACATTCTGGAAAAAGCATACTGGCAACGAAAGTTACGACAGGCATTTGAGCTTAACTTCGAAATACTTACAATAAAAGGAAGTCTGGATCAGTAAGACGTGAGGTATTGAAATTTGGAACGGAAGCGGTGTTTCACTGTTTAGGGTGGTAGTGATTCCTAATACCAGCAGAAATAAAGGATCTACCGCACGTTTGAATTCCTACATAAACCTTCTGGACGAGGCCTTTTATGAAACCCTTAAGGGCCTCATATTCAAGCAAGATAACACAGCTATCCGTGTTAGCGAAGAATGGGTTTTGTGAGAAGGAGATAGAGGCATTGGAGTGGCCACTTTTTTCACTGCACCTGTTTTCTCAAGAAATTTTATCACAAGGTTACAATTATGAAGTCTACGCGGCGTAGGAATAAAGGCAAATTTATCTTTTGAACCACTTTCAAAGTATTGCGATCCCAGGATATCAATTATAAAAGCCGTTAATGGGATTAAGGGCGCTAACACTAAACACTTAGTTTATATATAAATTTCCATTTTGAATTTACGAAACCTTAGGCACTATTTAATGACTGCTTAAGGCCTTCTAGAGTGTTCTGTAGCTGGTTATGATTCCATTTTTGGAGTTGGATCCAAAAAGCTTATACTGGTATGCATATTTAATTAGCAACTCCAATTCAGGACCGACTGTGCATATAATTTGTTACATGTGTCACATAATAGCAAAATGATAATACAGATCAACTTTGGATCAGATGTGGATCAAGAAATAAAAGCTTTGACAGTTTGGTGTCCAATTCAAAATCACCTTGCCGCTCACTTTCAGACAAAATTCTTATTCTTATTTGCGTTGGAATGTTTTTTTTTTGAATCGAATGTTTTCATTGTTGCTGTTAATGTTCTTAGAGCTGGTTAACGTTTGTTCTTTCTTGCTACATGAGGACATTGAGGAGAACTAAAAGTTTCAAGGTGAGACCTGATTTATTTCGGATATCTCATGATCACCTTTTCCGACCCAAATTTCAAGAATTTTTAATTGGTATTGTATCAAAATTACAAGCAACAGACATGCTGTACTAGAAAACTTCAAGTAATACAATTTTTAATATATTATTTACATACATCTATGAAAAACAAAAACAATTCTATAGCTAAATACCTTCCCAATATCATAAAGAAATAATTCATTTAACATGTCTATCATTATATATATCATAAATTATATATACAGGCGAACCAGCACTACCAAAAGCCTTAATTAGGCATAAACATACAGCGTCTTGTAACAATTGAACCACCAAGTTAATCATGATATTCAATCATCAAATATATCCTTTGCATCATCATCACCAAAAATATGGGTTTCATTAATATTATAAAAATTAATGACATCTCTGAAACTTCTTTTACTCGAAGAATGCAAGAGAGGTAATTCCGTATTTAGCTTACCACCACTTGCCAAAGTTAGAGTATGAGTAGATTTCCTTAACTGTTCGGAGGGATCAAATGTCTGTGACGTAAATGAAATCGATAGATATGGTTCATAATTAGAAGATAGCGATGATGAACTCGAATTTCGTCTCAAAGATGAGTCTCGAGAACTTGGAAGTTCTGATACAGTTTCAAAAGTTGGAACAGACGAAATGGAACATGATGGAGCCATTGAAACACCAGGTATATCTTTTTGGATTCGACCGTTACCCGATCCTAGTGAGTTAATTATATTATCAAATTGATTCTCGGCATCGCCGAAAAAGTTAGACTCCCTGCAAATTGTTCCAAAAACATTATCGATATCAATTGGTTCAATCGGTTCAATTGGTTCAATTGGTTTTATATTCATTGGAAGGGGTTCACGTTGCTTTTCTTTAAATGTTGGCTGAAGTGACGAAAAGAAAGCACTAGTTTTATTTTTCAGCGTATGTCGAGGAGAAGGAAGAGAAACTGAATTTCGAGATATAGGACTGGAAGGTGTACTTGAAATTGATCCTCTGTAGCTAGATACAGGACTTGTATTTGTATCTTGCTTTTTCAAAGTGAAATGTGAAAAAAGGTGGGTTATTGATGGTTTATGCATCTGAGTATTATGTCTTCTAATACTATTTGGGAACTCCCGATAAGTCATGTCTTCTTCTTTTATATGTGATATACTAGTTATAACGTTATAATCTAGTGATGTTTCGGGTTGGGGATCAACAAAATAAATACTATCATTTCCCGACTGCGATTGCCAATGTTGCTTGGTGTTTTCTTTTTCTACTGTATTAATAAATACAGCATTTTTTAATTCTAAAGGCTTTTCATTCTTTGTAGCAGAAGAAGAAATCGGGCCAGATATTTTAGCTTTTGGATCCTGATTCAAAGGAGTAGATTTCAACCATCTCCTAGATTTTTTCTTTACTAGCTGATTTGTCATATTTTTCCTTCAAGTTATATATAAGTTCGGATAAATTTTATAGAAGAAAAAATAAAATTAAAAGATAGGATTTCCTATTCCTTTATACAAAGTTTTATAATGGATTTGGTATTTAATTAGTTGCGTTCTCATGCACAGTTATGTGTCATCTGCAAACCTATAATGCTATGATCTAATCATTAACGACATTTTGGGGCAAACATCAACAAATCTGAGAAGAAACCCTGAGCTGTCAGCACTAGACCCTATCATAATTCTTACATACCAAATATCTGAATCAATAGACCCTATATGACCCCAAATTAATGAATCAACATTATCGTGAATGTTTATCGTTCTCATAAACCTATAAATTCCGTTTTAAGACATTGAAAACACGCATATACAAGTAGAATGTTTATAAATACGAACGCGTCATCGGTATCTTCATAATTTCACCCAGTCTTTTTAGTTATCTCTGGTCAAAAGTTGCTTTACACTTAGAGTTTTTCCCTGCTTCTTCATAAATAAGGCTAAAGTTAATCTTGCGCGTATCAATATCAAATAATGGATAGCTCCCAATCGAGTAGTTATTAATTAGATCGTCATACCTAAGGTAAATAGTATAATTCATTAAGAAAATATTTGTTTCTATTGCTCTACGTGCGGGTAGGCAAATATCTGGTATAAATATAACCTTCGAATAATATAAATTGAGGGTACGTAGTATTGCTATTCACTAAAATTTCAAATTTCAGAGTAGACAATTAACAATTAACATTAAGGGTAAGTAAATATATTACAAATTATATATTCACAAGGCCGCACAAGTATTTTTGATAATCCAAACTTAATTAAATTCAAATAATAAACGATTAATGTTCCTTGTAATCCGAATTTCAATTACAACAATTTTATAACTTATATTAAGTAAAATTAGCATAATCAATTGCAATTGCAACCTTGGCTAGCAGTCATACTAATAGAATAATATATAAAATTACATATTCAAGATGCATGTGCTTTTTATGTTACTTTCTTTTATGCTATGGTAATAATTACAGTTCAATTTATTTATGTATGGATATAAATTGATATTTATATATAAACTTATACAACATAAAAGTATATATAGAGACATATGTTATAAGTCAGCACTCATATAAGAGCAATTGTGCCATTATTCTTAAGTTTGGTATTGAGATCAAGTTTTGGCCATGAGGCATTAAGAAATCTCGGCTGTAGCTCTAAAATTAGTAATAGGGTATTTTCAAGAATGCCTCTAATAGATTAACAACACCTTGCTCTATTTTCAATTGATTCTGTATTATTGTGCTAGTGACAGCTGACAGCTACAGAAAATAGGAAACATTAACGTAGAAGAAACTGACAAATATGGCATCAAGGTCATTGAAAATGATTGAATTGGTAGTGGTATTAGAGTTTGAGTATTAGAGTTGGCCTTTTCTTAGGTTGTATAACCTCGTAAATATCTGTATTAAGAGCAAAGGATTAAGCTCTTCTTCGTTAGTAATATCTCATTTGGTTTTCTCTACTGCATTATTTGCAAGTTAGATCTATTTAGAGTCGTGTAAAATGCTTCAAGACGAGGAAATATGGAGTGATGCTGAAACGTTTCAATTGACACCTAACCTTGTATTAACTTATGATAGAGAAAAAATGAAAGGAGCTCGAAACATTTTCTACGACACTGAATAGATCTGACTTGCAAATAATGCAGTAGAGAAAACCAAATGAGATATTTCTCACAAAGAGGTGCTTAATCCTTTGCTCTTAATAAAGAGATTTACGAAGTTGTTCAATTTAAGATAGAAGCAACTCAGATTCTTAATACAATTTTTGTCAGAATTATCAAAATTTAATGTATTGGGTGTATGGCTCTAGGGATGTTTTGGATTCTGATATTTTGGTAACAAGCGCGCAGAATAAAGATACAAGGGGAAAACAGTGGCTTTTTTTAAATTTATTATTTAAATAGAAACTATCAATAGAAGAATAAGAGTAGCCGTAGTCTAATGAATAGAAGAATAAGAGACTGTGTTCAAATGTTATATGTATTATAAGTTGTATTGATTATAAAGGGTATGCTATAACCTTGTATGGTATGAGCTCTCTGCAGGGTAATGGAGTCCCATGTTGGCACCGATGAAGCATCGATGACACAATGAGAGATGATCATGATAGGTTAAGGTGCTTAAAAGGTAAGTCACAGCTGATTATGGTCTTGGATATTTATGATGCTTCTGTTAAAACATATTTTACAGCAGATTTGGCAACAAGTTTCCCACCACCTATTACCATCCAAGACTAATTAATAAATCAGCTACAGGGAACTTCACCCTCTATTTTACAAGAATGCAGTTATATGCAGGTATCATAAATTAGAAATTTAGAATAAATTTAAAAGTTGAAGATTAAACACTCTCCTTATCGAGATCTCGTACCTTAAAAGTATTATGAATGTAGTTGCTAATAATAACTTGCTATATCATATGATAGCAGGTAGTCTAATTGGTGACGAAATAGCAAGATGAAGAAGCAACAATACAATTGCAAATATTGAGTGATTTCAAAACAATTTAAAGAAGATCACCAGAGAATTCATAAGTTAACAACCAAATAATATAATTATATATTACATCTATATTCATTTATAAATATTTCTTTTTTTTCTTTATCAATCTATAGCTATAATCTTCCACTCTTTTATTTATCACATAAATTTATCACAATTCACCATAATTCTTAATTTAAATCCTTTAAATCGACTGAATTTAAATGATCAAGGGCAGCTTTAACCTTTAAAGAAATTCTTGTACTTAATTCATAATCATCAGACCAAGCTAACGATTTTCTTAACCATTCTTTTGTATCTTCAATACCTTTAACTCCATTAACTTTCCAATTGAAAACCGCATATTCATATAATGAAACTGGATAAACCCATGGATTTAAATTATATTGTTTATTAAAGTGATACCTTAAGGTTTTACCATCTTTTTTATAACCATTCTCAAATGTAACAATTTTTGAAATAACTTGTTTGTTTAAAAGTTCCATTCCCTCTTCTGTTCTATTGAGTGATCTTAACGCCAAAGATTGAAGTACATACCTAATGAATCCTTCTTCTTCCGTTTCTTTAATCAAAGGATATTTGGGTTTAGATGTAGTTTCGTTTTCAGTATCTTTTATATCATCATCAGCCTCCCCTATTTCTTTAACTTCACTCTCTTTGATATCAGCATCAGCATCAGCATCAGCATCATCAGATGTTGCTGAGTATTGCAATAAATCAAAAGCAGTTTTAGAGTTTTCTTCATCCAATCTACTAAACCCATTATAGAAATACATTAATTCATGAATAGGTGATGTTCCAATAGCATCAACAAAATCAATTTTTTCCGTTTCAGCAACTTTTTTCCAATAATTAATTTTTCTTGATAAGAAAACATCAAAAGGCATCATTTTTGAACCCCATTTTTTCTTTCCAATTAAATCAGGTGCATTAACTAAGCAATCATTTGCTAGTTTTTTATAGTTTTCTGCTTCAGTTAGGTTACCTTCTTTAAGGAATTTTCTATATTGATCAACATGACAACTTCCAGCAAAAAACATATAAAGAGCATGAGACCAAGTATTAATATCAATTAATTTTATAAAATCTTCTGCTGCTCTATCATATTGATGAGTAAATAACAACCATAGATTTCTATCAAAAATAAATAAAGCTTCAATTTGAGCAGTTTGAATTGGTTTTGTAACGGAATCCATTAATTTAATTGAATCATGTAATTTTAATTTTGATGCTAACATTCTTGCCTCTTCTAATATCCATAAAGCACAATTCGGGAATAAATTACTTGCTTTTAATAAAGTTTCTTCAAGAACATGGCCTGGTTTCATAACATCAAATGGGAAATCATCATTAGCAGATTTAGTTTCTTTTTCCTTTAATTGAACACCATCAGCATCAATAGCATCCTGAATATTGATATCGCTAAATTGAAATGGGCCATCGTAGAATAATAATAATGCTAATAATGCTAGACCGCCATGGATATTTCTTGTTAATGCAGATTTCCATAACATTTTTAAACCTTCTTCTCTATCACCTTTGAACCCAATAATTGATAAAACTGAACCAAGACCTGATGGCAATAAAGATAAAACAACTTGTAGAGCACCAAAACATAAATTTGAACCGGATTCAATAAATTCATCAATTGTTGAAATCTCATCTGAATATTGTTCTGCAATTGCATCTTGATTATCAATATCATTATTATCGGGTACTTTTAATAAATCATCAACTGACTTTGATTTATGTTTCATTAGCGTTTTGATATCATTAATATGCGTTCCTGCAAGTCTATTTTGTCTCATCTCTTTTACCAAGTTAGATTTCTCGATAACATCCTTATTCAAAATATCTTTTTCTGTTGCCGAAGGAAGGTCAATTGTTGAATTAGATTTAGAAACTGAACCTGAAACTGAATTAGACGTAAGATTAATATTGGAAAGTTTAGATGTAATTGATGATTGACTTGATTCCACTTTACTTGAGGATGAGGTACTCAATTCGAGTGCAGATTTTGCCTTTGGATTACCACCGAAAGCAGAAGTAACATCATTTAATTTCTTCTTCCTATAGGCAATTGTCTGTTTGTGTACCTCATCTAAAATGTTATAAGCTCTACGAAGTTTATATAAAGCTTTTGCAGATTCAATAAAAGATTCTGATAATAACATGATCAAAGCATGCATTAAATTTGCTTCGGCAGCTGTTATAGCATATTCAGTCCCAGGTGGATAAATCGATGAGGTTTTTAAATTTAAGCTTTGAGATTTTGTCCGTTCTTTATAAGACAAGGTCTCTGCTTCACCAAGTGTAAGACCTGCTTTTCTCATATCTTCCGGCTCGAAACCAAGAGTAGATTCAATGAATTCGATTACTCCTCTTGCAAGCTATCATTAAGTTAAAAATATAATTAGCACTGTCTCGATAATATTTCTAAAAATAGATATTGTCGACTTACAGCATGTATCGCTTCATTGCCACCTTCTAAAAGTTTCAAACCTTCGTCTTTCCTGTCATCAAGAACATAGTCCATAGCCTTTAAAGCCGTTTCAACTAAACAAATATAGGTTAGAGTTTATTATTAAACAACCCGAAAGTTCCGTCAGAGTAACATTTCGGATATTAATGAATGTTATTAAGCAAATAGTTATGTCCGTTTCAGCCTCCAAAATAGTGGCGAAAATAAATTCAAATTTGTTAAATAATAAAATGTATGAAATTTTTTGGCTTACAATCACGAACTTCTTCAAGAATCTTCAAAGAGATTTCTGATTTCGATAAATTTGGCTCTGCAACTTTACCAAAACCTAGAGATCTTAACATGTTTCAAATGATTTCAATAAAATTGTTCGAAGTAATAAGGAGAGAAAATTAAAAAAAGAGGGTATGAATGCTTATAAGTTTAGTTATGAGGCAAAAATAACAACAAGATAGAGGAAGGAATAAAAATGAGGTGAATAAAGTGGTGGAGATGGAAGATGAAAGAGGAAGATAACCCAATTCAGCTCTGCAGATATCCTACATCACGTGCTAAGCCGTTAGGTAGTTACCCGGTACTTGCCTCGGCTAATCGCAACTGAATAATTATTTATTCACCTCTTGCAAGCCATATATTTCGTGTTGTTCATAATGATAATTTGTCACTTGTTCAATATATTTATTGGACCATATTCTTAGCGTGCTGATTACTCCTTCTCCATATGTATTTATTAGGAGAAAAATAGCATCCTGTACCAATAAACACAGACATTTAAAATTCATATAGCTGACTTACAGATGTATAATTATTATATTAGCGTTATTTAGCCTTAAATCTAGTACTATTTGCCAAATTATAGCTAGTAAAGTTTTCACTTGCAATATTAATCCAACAAAGATTATCATTCTTTTAAATTTAAGATACTTTCTAGAATCTCTCTAACCTTCCCATCGCCATCTGAATTCGTTTCATGATTGATTGAAAGCTGTTCAAAATCCAAATCAAGAAACTTCAATGATATGTTCTTCTGTTTAAAGGATGAAAAGAAAAGTTTTCAATATTAGATGGGTTATCACAAAGTCTGATTTTTAAACGAAAACTTACAGCATTTGATATCGCCTGTTCTTCTTCAGTAGTTAAATCATCATAAATACTAACCAAATCTTCATTTTTTGATATTAAATTGTATAATTCTTGAGCTCTCTTAACAATCTTAGGACTGATACCGCAAAATGCTGCGCAACTATTATTAGGTAGTATTGTATGTTAGTTATAATAGGATGTGTATTCAAAATTCAAGGTATTTATAACTCTATTATTAATTGTAGTATGATATCAAATCATTATTATCGATACATACAAGGTTCCAAAACTTCCATTGGATTTACCATTTTTTAACCTTCATAATAATATAATTATTAGTTATGTTGCCCTATCTAATAATTTCGCCAACTTCTGAATATTTTTGATCGGATATTATAATCATAAGACCAGTTATAATATTAATTCAAGGTATCATTTTTATGATATCAATTACAATTAATTCTAATTAAACTTGGCACATACTTGTATAAATAGGTGATTGAATCTGATTTTGGTAAATCTGAATCTTGTGCACCAGGGTTGTCGTCTGAAATCATAATTTCCATGTGTTTATATTTAAGACCATTTTCTTCTTTAAGGATATCATTTTCAATTAGTTCTTTTTGAAAATAGTACATAAATTGTTAGTTATAAGATGATAATAAACTTAAATATTTCAATCATATATGTGGGTATTATAGTGATATCATAAAATTATCTCATGATCTTACCATGATGATGAGTAGCAGCAATTAATCTTGGACAAAATTTGGCCCCTGTTTCATTCTTATAATCAAAATGTTTAATCACCGCTGCAAAGAGAGCAGGCCCATCTATAATTATATTTCAAATTCAGATCGAATATTAGTATATAGGTTGTAAGAATATACATATTTTCATACTTACCTATAATATCAGTTCCTTTTCCAAATTCATCGATAATGACAAGACTCTGTTTTGTTGCTAATGAGATAATTTTGTTAACCTGATTAATATCAATCACAAAGGAACTTATGTTCTAATTATAGGAAAAAAAGTAGTTAGCGAACATAAATATAAACAGAGGTATTATAATATTGATAATTGGCAATGGGTTATCCAAATATTTACCTTCATAACTGATTCCCTTGTGGCTATTCGAGTAAGTATCTTATCTGTTATTCCAATTTCTGCACTTAGAGCTGGAACATAACTATAAATACGTAGATCGAAAAGGGAGTTAGTTAATCCATAAGTCTAATCAAATTTTCATTATGAGTGAACAAAAAAAGAAATACCTTCCAATATGTGCCATAAATGTAATCAGTGCATTTTGAGCTAAGTAAACGGATTTTCCTGAAAAATTTGCTCCAGTTAATAAGATTAAGGAGGTATCATTTCCATCTTTATTATTCATAGAAGGAATTTCTGATTCTGATTCTTGGTCATTATCATTAGGGATATCTGGTGTCGAAATAGCACTTATAATGGTATCATTAGGGATGAATGAAGGAACAAGTGTTTCGTATAATGGATGGCTTGAAATTGTAATTAAAAAAGTAGCATATGATTAAAAAACAGAGTTATGAGTAAGTTATCAAAAACATAAAGAGAAATTATATACCATACCGTCCTTGTCTGATCCTTAAAATTGGGTCTGGCGAGATGACTGGTCTATTATAGTTGTGGATTAAAGCAGCACGAGATAAAGATAACAAACAATCAAGTTGGGCAACTCCAGAACATGCACTATGAAACTTATTTGATATCTCAACTATTTTCGTTTGCATTTCATATATAATTTCAATTTCCCGATCTAGTTTATATCATTAGTATCATTAGATTTCCATAAAGTGTGTCCTTTTAATACACACCACAAATAAGTCCATAAATATCTCCATAGTATTCATCCATCCTAACCATTTCACCAGATTTATAATAAATATGACTTGTTGTTCTGAAAACTTCATTCCAATCTCTAATATCTTCGACCAAATCGCCAAATCTATTACCATTTTCATCAACATTATTGATATCAACCTCTAAAGGTAGTACCAATAAGTATCCAACCTGTGGGAAATAAACAACATTAATTAAATCACAAATTAAATCAGGCAAACCTCTTGATATTTCTTTTGAAGCATAAGATAAGATTGAATCCATTTCATTATATGTTGTGCGAAGATCATCAAGATATGTATCATGACCATAATTTATGGTTGTTCTGTTTAATTCTTTGGATAATGTAAAATCGACTGTTGTTGTTATTAAAGTATAAGCATAATGCATTGCTTCTTCATTTATCGAATCGCAGATCTATTATAGTGATTCTAATTAGTTATTAGTTGTAATAATCTAAGAGCAAAAGAGCATACCTCAGCTAATATTTCAGGTAATTGCAACTCATCATTATCATCATCATTCATATTATTAATAAGAATTCTTCTGATCTTGATACATTTTTCATTGAATTCAACTAATTGCCTCCATCCATTAAAATTTATTTTTCCTACTTTAATATTTTTTAAAATATTCCAAATATTTCCAATTCCTTTGACTTCATCAATTAAAATTTCCAAATTCCCAGTATAGTTTGGATTTATCAAAAAATTAATACAATCTAATCTTTGATTAATTAATTTTATATTTGATAATGGTCTTTTAAACCAATTTTCAAATAATTGAAATCCTAAATTTGAAACTGTAAAATTTAAGATATCAAATAGTGTAAGTTTAAAATTTTGTAAATTTTGTAATTGATTTTTTTTAGAGGTAGAAGTTATATTTCTCGATGATGGTGTTTTTGATTTTGAATGATAATTCGGATGATTTGTAGGAGTTAATGATGATGAATAAATTTGAAGAGATATTAGAGATTCATTATCAATAAACAATGAATCTTCTAAAATGAATAATTTTATTTCAACAATTGTAAAATTTCCTTTTAATTCTGAATATTTCATCAGACATGAAAACGAACATAACTAAAGAATGAGAATACAATGATTAAAAAAATTGAATCATAACATTATTATATATTGTAAAAAGTGAGAGAAAATACTTGCCACCAATGGAGCATTAATTTCATTGAATAAACCTTCCAATAGTCCAAACCCATTTATTTTTGAATTAATCAACTTATCAAAATATTGACGAGATTTAGTAATTGAAAACTCATTACTTGGTCTTATTTCAATTTCAAAATTCAAACCCCCTTTATCGTGATCAATATCGTTAGATCTTTTAAATTGATTTAAAAAGGCCTCGATTTTATCAGACACCCTAGATGAAATAACAACAACATCTGGTTTCAATTGGTATAATAAATTCTCGATAATGAAAAGAGCTTCCTGTTCATTATCATCAATTGCTAATGATAACTCAACATCACATAATAATTCCAAACATTGAGTGTCAAGATTGAAAAAAGATCCACCAATTAAATTATTTGAAGTTGTTATTACTAAAATGCTTTTGATATCAACTTTAACATTGTCAAGATCTGATTCATATTCATTATCATCACTCATCTTAATGTTGAAGTTGGTGACAATTATTAGGAGGTTTAAATGTATATCATTACATAAACCTTAGGTAATAATTACATTATCACAACGCATTGGTTTGATGGTCTAGTTGGTTATGGCATCTGCTTAACACGCAGAACGTCCCCAGTTCGATCCTGGGTTAAATCATATTTTTTCTATTTCGTTACCTTTTTATTTTGGGTGGAAATTTTATTTTTAAAAAATAAATGAATCAGAATGGAAGAACTGATGGGGGATTCTTCAAAAAATCAATAAAGAAAAACCAGGTAGTGTCCATTTCCTACATAGACTAAGTTTGAGAAATTACACCCATCGGACTCAAATATCCAATATGGAGGATAAAAACTAACCAAATTTCAAAGAAAATGGAAGCAGAGAACAATCCATAGTACGTCTCAAACCAGTCGTAAAAGCTGAAGATCACATCTTCAATCTTGCAAGACCCAAAAAAATCATATTTCAACATTTTATGAGAAAATATTACTAGCTAAATGAATTGATTTGTGATACGGCAATAAACACAAAAAAATTAATCCAAATAAATGACATCGGTGAAGCAATTATAAATATGTGGAACAGAAGAAGATTTGGGATAATGACATTGGAGTCAACAAATGAAGAAATTTTAACTGTGGTAAAAAGTGATATATGAAAAGAATCGACAACCAATACATGTGATCAGAAAAATAACTGACATACTCTTAAGTATTAATATCAAGTAAATGAATAATAATACCAAAAAAATAAATGTAAATTACTTAGTTTATAATGAAATATTAATAGGTGAAAATAATATATTTCATTTACCTTTTTTTTTTATACCTGATCCGGCTATTGCAGATACATAACCATAACCACCTCAAAAAAAAAAAAAAAAAAAGTMCATATCTCTTAATAAAATTATATTTCTACTTTACTTCTATAAATATGATACCTAAGAATCATTAAAGAGTTAGAAATAGATATGTATAACCCAATTTATAATCAATTCATCTTCCTGATACGAACAGGTATTTTTAAAGAAATTTTTGAATCTGATTTTATTTGATCCTCCATCTCTAATTCAAATTCAACCTCATATATTCTTGATATTAATGACGAATGGAAGCTAGGTACAAGGCAAATATTTTGTTTTATCATCAATTCAACGAAATCTAATTTCATTGTTATCTCTTTTTCCCAAATATCATCATGTTTTGAATCAAGCTTCCAATCAGATAAAATAATGCTATTGTCTTCCTCATAATCATTAACTGTAGATTTGTTAGAGAGTAGAGAGACAAAGTTTTTCAATGATGAACCTCCTATAGCCAAGTTTTTCCGAGATTTGGATTTCTTACATAGAGGTATCCTATACACAGTCCAATCTAATTCTTTTAACTCATCAATATCATCAATATTTGGATGTGATAATAGGCCATTATTGACCATATCAGTATTAAAAAGTATCGGATTTCTTTGATTATTGAAAAAAGTGAAGACATTAAGATATGTCATGACATGTGAAATAACTGGTATAATCCTAGGATGATGCATATGATATTGAACTGTTATCAAAATATCCTTTAGTTCTTTAAAGTCGGATGGAATCAAATCCGTGGGATCTAGAAGAATAGAATTATAATCAGGAGGAGGAATACCTGGCAAAGGAGATTTTAATTTTTTTTTTTTGTTTAGCTTTTTTAAACACTTTGGTGGAACGTATTGAAACCCCCTTTTTGGAACTTTAGCTTTTAAATCTAAAGATCCAATACAAGTATTAAATTTTATCGTATTATCTGAATACTTTGATAATTTATAACTTTTTTGAACTTCTTCAGTTTGTATGTTTAATGAAGAACTGGGGATTTCTGTTGTATTTAAGTTTATATCTGATAAAATATTAGCTTCTTTCGAACTGGAATTGCAACTAGAAGATACACCAGATCTAGATCCGGAGCTAGGATTAACATTTTTCCGATTCCTTTCTATTATTCCTAACAAATTGGAGTCTTGTGCCTTTTCTTCTTCAAAATCATAATGATAACCGGTCGAAATGACTCTAATATTTTGCTTTATTTCTTTTAATATTTCTACTGGTTCAGTTTTTGAAAAATGATTATATCCAATAATTCTGATAGAAATGGTATATGATACAGAACAATATTTTGGAGCCTTATCATTAACAACTAGAAGTGGTTTGGCAGGATGTGGAACTTTTGCATATCCAGTAGTTGAATCTATATTAATTTCTGGATAATCACTTTTCCAATCTGTTACTTTATACCCAATTATATCTTTATCTATTCCAAAAGTAGGTGGAATCTGACAATAATGTGATTTGAGTTCATTTTGTTCTTCTAACAGAGTATATGGTAGCTTGAATTGAAAAGGTATAACAAATTTCATCTTTGGTTTTAAAATTCCACTATCTGGTAAGCCAATTATAGTGCCATTCTCATCAATACTTAATGAACTTTGATTACAAGTGTGAGATCTATCACCAAACCAATTACTTGCTTTATGATCTATTTGATAAAGGAATGTTTGTTTAGAAGTTATACACCCAAAGCTATCTGGTTTCTTTCTTTGAACACTAACTGTTCCATTCAATGTGACTAAAAAATCATAAAGACGGACTTCTTCTTCAGATGTATTTGTTAGAGTAAAGGAACCTTTAACAATTTCTCCAATTGAATACTCCTTCAGAAGATCTTCATGAATATTATTAGGAGTTCCTTCGTCCTCCCATAATTTGATGGATGTCTGCAAAATTCTCTGCCAGATATAATTTTTTGTGGGAGCAGCTTCATGATAATCCTCTTCTATTACATTAGTTGCATTAACGGTTGACTGAGCATAAGTTGTAGAAGCAGTTGTTGACCTCGAGTTATTGACATCGTTTTCTATAGTTAAATTTGACTGTGGGATTGAAATATTTACAGATCTGGAAGACTCTTCTGAGGTCTTTCGTATTCTCAAGCTGGACCAATCAGGTAAATAATCTTGATCAACTTCTTCAAACACGTTCATGCCTGAGCTTAAACTTTTACTATTCCTTTTCCTTGACATGAATCATTTGTCTACCCTTTTGTGGATACCGGTATATTATGAAATACATTGAAGGAGGAATATTGGAACATATATGTGTTGAATGATTATTTAATTATGAGTCATTATTATCTTATAAAATCTCTAAATATGTATGATCAGTGGCGTATCCAAAATTTCAACTGGGGTTAAATGGAGATATCATCTCATTACATACATGTAGCTATAAACAGTTGTATAGGCCCCTTATCATTACAGTATAAAATATGAGTACATTGAGTATACGTATATGTACTCACGGAAAATGAGTCAAATTCTTCCCTCCTAATTATCATTAGAATATTAAGCCCCGAAAAGTTCATTAATAATAAACTTAATATTTCTAGTTCTAAACGAAATAAATAGCATATATCTCTCCCGAAGTTATCTAGACACATTTCACTCATAATTTATAGGTAATAGGAAACCAGAAATAATAAGAATGAAAGGTCCAACATTAAATGATAATAAACAATAATCTCTTAATAATCGTTATGAATTAACAAAAGAAATATTAAATTTAGATGTGCATTGTTTACATGAACTATGTAGTTTTGATGGCATTCATCAACCATCAATAAATGAATTTTTTTAATAAAGAAGAAGATATTTTTATAATATCATATTTTTATTATATACTTACAACATTAGATATATCATCACATTTACACTTATTAAATTATCAAAATTAGTTGTATGTTATGGAAAAGAATATTGGATTAAAAAGATAATTAAAAATATTAATAATGATGATGATAAAGATATTTTATTTGAATTAAATGATGGACCAGAATGGTGTTTTGATTTAACATTTATTTATTCAATGTAAATATTTAGTTATGGAATAAATGAAGCTAAAAAATTAAATGTTTTATCACATATAGATAATAATGAAATTGATTGGAGTTTAAGGAAAGCTTTAAGTTTATTAACTGAAGCTACAAGAATGGAAGATTATACAATATAGATATAGATGTAGATATAATTAGAAATAAAGTTAGAACTTTACTATTTATTTATTTAAAATTTTTGTCAACTGTGCAAATAAATTTAATAATTGAATATGTTCATCAGATCCATCACTTAATCTTTTATCAGTTATTAATAAAATATTTGAAATTTTATTTTTATCAATTGAATTAATTTCATCATTTAAAATTAATTTATCATGAATTTGATTTATAATTTGTGAACCACTCCAACCAGATAAAACAATATTATCAATTAATTGAATTAATTTTAAATATAATTTATTATTTGAAATTTTTAAACTTGAAATTGAGTTGCTATTTTCAAATTGATTTGAGTTAATTAATGAATATAATTGATTTATAATTGGATCTGGTATAATTCCTGCAATTTCTTGTATACTTTCAATTGTAATTGTTGTACTTTTATCATCAACTATATTTACATCTTTTACTATTAAATCACCATCTTCATCATATTCATTTGTATTTGGATTTTTTTGTAAATGTAATCTTGCAGCAGATTGTAAATAAGTTATTGCTTTTCTTAAATCACCATTTGAAACTTTTAAAATAGTTTCTAATACATTATCATTATATGATAAATTTTCATTATTTGCAATAAATTTTAATCTTTCTAAAGAATTTAATTCATCTAATTTTTTAAATCTAAATTTTGAACATCTTGAAGCTAATGGATCAATTATTCTTGTTATATAATTACAAACCAAACAAAATCTTGTAATATTTGAATAAGTTTCAATTGTTCTACGTAATGCAGATTGTGCATCACTTGTCATTGAATCAGCTTCATCTAATATAATGATTTTATATGGTGGACAAGAATACTTTAATTTTTGTTCAGGTGTTGGTTTTGATACTGTTAATTTTGCAAAATTTTTAACTTTTTCTCGAACTATTGAAATACCACGTTCATCTGATGCATTTAATTCTAAAACTCGAGATTTTATTAATTCTGGACCATATAATTCTCGTGTTAATGCTAAAATTGTTGATGTTTTCCCTGTTCCTGGTGGACCATAAAATAACATATGTGGTAGATTTTCACTAAGAATAGTCTTCCTTAATACTTGAACAGCATGATCTTGTGCAGATACTTCATTTAGATTTTTTGGACGACTAATAAATACATGTTAATATAAGGATCAAGAGTTTTAATATTTAGTACTTACTATTTTTCAACCCATGGAACAACCCGAGGTTCCAATTTTTTGGCGCCTTTTACCTTTCTTTTGGATATATTGATACCACCTTTTGGTTGGAAAAAATTTGACATTTTTATATGGATTGTTTGTATTTAAGAGTAAAGGGTGAAATCAATTGAAGAATAGGACGCGTCTTCTCCATCCCGTAAGTTTTGTACTCATATTTCCGGGTATCCTAATACTGCAAAAAGTAGATCAGAAAAGACGATTTTTCGATGCAGCCGTACTGTATTTTACGCGTGGCCGAGTTTACTATTGTACCGAGTATCATACGGCTTTAAGCTAGAAATCAATTCCATGAGCATTGGGCCGCTTAATTTCTATTGGACTGCTCTTTAAATAACAAAATAGTGCGATATGGTCTCCAAATTTAACGTCGGGTCCTTAGGTTTATTTTAATAAGCAGACCATCCATATGCAATTGCAACATCTTTTGTGCCCTGGAAGCCAGTAAATTAAACTGCAAGTAATATGAAACCCGTGGTTCGTTCAATTCTTGAAAAATATTAGTAGGTAGCATAAGGAATTGTGGTTGGTCTATTATGTGAGTTACAAAAGAAGTTGCGTTCCGTTCTTAACCTTCTGAACAATTAATGGAATTGGGAGATCTCAATTAAAGTTCTTTATTTGAATTGAAAACTTTTGGAGCATGTTCCTAATTATCTTTTTTTGGGGGGATGCAAGATATTGGGGTTTATAGCTAAAGAATAACTACATGTTACCAATTTAATACGTACCGCCAGTCAACTAATATATAATAATTAAATTTCTACGAATTTAAAATTAAATAACGATTAATATTAATATTGAGAAATCGACACCTGCAGGTTTAAGGGACTATTCATAGTGTATTTTGTTTATTGTATATTGTCTGATTTATAATCAATATTGATTAAGAATCCGATCTGTTTATTCAAACAAGTATTACATTTAAAACCTCCTTAAGCTTTGAATTTAAAATTTCAGGTGAAATTCATTTATTAATAATCTTTCACCAAATTCATACAATTATGAAGAAGCTATAATTGTGTGATCTGTTCCGCTAATTCCGCATGGTAAAGAAAGCAATTTTCCGCTTGGTTGATCAAGCTTCGCTAACATCGGTTTTTTTTCTTCGAATATAATTAATAAGCAATGCAAGTTTCTATGGTATTATCATAATCAACACCATCAAAGTTATCACCATCTTCATATATTATTATAACAGTGCAGTATAAAAGACCAAGCTCAACCCCATGTGTTCTTTTCAAATTTATCATCAATTGAAAATCAAATGCCAATTCCATCACAACAAACAGCCGCTGTCACTGGAACAGATTCCCTTATCATGAAGGAAGTTCCAGTCCCATCCATAAAACCAAATGAAGTCCTTGTTAAAGTCGAAGCTGCTGCAATTAACTCAACAGATTGGAAACATCTCTTTTTTGGCTTATCTGTACCTGATGCCATCGCAGGTTGTGATCTAGCTGGTATTGTAGTAAAAATTGGGTCTGAGGTTACTGATATCTCAGTTGATGATACTGGAATTGGTTTTGTATATGGTTCAAATAAAGCTAGACCAGATACTGGATCTTTTGCACAATATGCTGCAGTTAAATCTCAAACATTTTTTAAATTGAATAATTTAAAAAAATCAGAATCTAATGATATTCCAAGAGGTATTCCAACTACTTTTGAAGGTGCTTCATCATTAGGAGTTTCTTTAGTAACTATTATAATTAGTTTACTTCATAATTTAGGAGGAACATTTGGATTAAGTAAATCAAAACCAGAAGAATCTGAAAAATATTTATTAATTTGGGGTGGTTCTTCATCAACAGGGCAAATTGCAATTCAATTTGGTAAATTAATTGGATGGAAAGTTATTACAACTGCATCAAAAAAAAATCATGATGAATTAAAAAATTTAGGAGCTGATTTTATTTTTGATTATCATGATATTGATGTTGTTGAACAAATTAAATCAATTAGTGGTGAAAATATTGTTTATGCTTTAGATACAATTTCATTACCAAATACTATAAAATTAACCCATGATTCAGTTTCTTCAACAAAACCTGTTATATTGGATAATTTATTAGAAGTTAAATCAAAAGATATTAAAAACCTTAAATCAAATGTTAAAATTACACAAACAAATGCATATTTTTCATTTGGTGATCCTTTTTATCCATTTCAGTCAAGAGTTAAAAAAGTTTCTAATCCAGAAATTGCAGAATTTGTTAAAATTATTAAACCGATGGTTGCTGATGCTCTCAATAAAGGATTAATTAAACATATTCCAATTAAAGTACTTCCAAATGGATTTAATTCAATTATTGCTGGATATTTATTATCTAAAGATGATAAAGTATCTAATGAAAAATTAGTTATTAGGCCTTCTGATACTAAATGATAACTTACATATATTATGTAGAGAAGTAAATCTTTAATACATATTAATTTGATTATAAGAATAGTTGATAAACAACACAATGCAAATGTATGATTATAAGACTAAAATTCATACTCCGGAAGTTTTGCATGATTTTTTTTTCTTTCGGGGTTTTGTAAATCCCATAATAATAATACATCAATATCTTAAAACGGTGGATTTTTCTGAAATATCTCATTAAGCCTTCTGTTAAAAATCGAATTAAGAAAGATCGAGACGAGATATTTATATTGATATGTGAAATGAGTTTGATTCCAAATTGAATTTTGAAGACAAAGATGAAGATAGTACTACAGTATTGCAGTAGAACCCAAATTGCGGTAACCATTAGTTTCTTGGATATTCAACTCCCATACCGCTATTCCTTCCAGAAAATCTAGCCAAAAGTTCTCTCTTTAACCATCTAATAATATTTTCGCATCTCCCATTCTGTTCAAGACAATATATAGCTCGACGAAATTCTTGAATCACATTGTGAGTATTTTCACCGTCATTCAAAGTTTCACCAACGTTAACATTTTTATCAATAGGCATCTCTATTATCTCATCTCCTAAATTCTGAACACATTCAAAATTCTGCTCTTGGTTTACCTCCTCACCTTCATTTCTGTCCTTTAAGGCCTGAGGAAGCCAATCTGAAAAAGAGTATTTATGAAAAAGAGTATTTATGAATATGAATATGATAATAATCGATAACGAAATTTTCCACAAAACGTATATATCGCAATGTAAGCGTTCCTTCACAATCGATTAGGCTATCCTAGAAAATGATAATCCTTTTTCTAAATCAATAACATGGTCATTCATTCAATACCATAGAAAATGGCTCATACCTGCAATTATTGTTTTTATTTCTTTCGAATCTGAACAGCTGAATAAAACTCAGGCATCTTTATAGTAGTTCTTTGTAAAATGATACCCGGAATCAACTTTGAATATGTCCATCAAATCCTTTATGAGTTGCTTTCCACTTGTCCTATTCCTCTATATTCCTTAATATTCCTATTGTTGTAAAAAAGTGTACCAGAAAGTTTGAATCTCACTTTTACTGGGATAGTGCTAGGGAATGTTGGTATCTTTGAATGTCCTAACCATACCTGACCAACAATTTAAAACATCACTATCCCCTTATTTGGATATAAATATAGTAAAATCATCCTTATACAATGAATAATATTAGTACCAAAAACAATTTTACTTATATAAATAATAAGTTATATTCACTTACCTTTTCTTTCTGTTCTTCTTGTTGAGCAAATAATCCAGTTTCACGGTTTCGATAACAATCTCGTTCTTTTTTCATTGTTTACAAAGATGCCGCCTACCTTGTCTTGGAATCTCTCTCCTATGATTAAAATTCATACCTAGACTGACTCTACAATGAAGACAAACTCTCAAATTTTGTCAGTCAATGCATAGCTAAGCTGTCTTCTATTATTCGGTTTTCGTCCTCGTACGTAGAATATCAGAAACTATTCCTAAAAGAAGTAGGCTGATCTACAGTGCACGTGCACTAATTTTTACCCAGCTATTTGTTAAGGAGAGAAGTTAAATTAAATTAAAGTAAATTAAATATAGAAAGCAGTTAAATAACATTTCTAACACAACCATATATCATTAATATATCCATAGATAAGGGAAAAACACCCCATTGTTATAATAAAGTCAATTGACCAGTAGTAATTTGTCTAGAAGAGAATAGCAACGATACCTGCGACTGCAGCACCAACAATACCAGCAGGTACAGCAACACTTCCTGGAGCTCCGGCTGTAGTTGTACTATTTGATGAATTATTTGATGAATTATTTGCGGCGAAAACTGCTGAAACTGAAGCGAGGGCAATAACGATCTTTTTGAATTGCATTTTTATCTGTTGTAGCTTTGTAGTATTGTTTAATTGGATTTTGTGTTTTGTATTTTTTTTTATTTATCAAGAGTTGCGATTTGTGGTAAGGAACACACAGAGGAAAATATTTGATAAAATAATAAAAGTAAGAAAGGTAATGGTGGGATAATTAAACTTTATATACCGATTAACATCTGATAAAGAGGCGAAGTAATTAAGTCTGAAGATTCTGGAAGTTACTATTATAAGTACCGTATCATGTTTTATAAAACTTGATTAATAATTATTATATTATCATTTCAATTGTTCATGATCATGATCACCTTTAATTTTCAATTTTTTATAATTAATTTTAATTTTCTTATCCCAACCGGTAGGGTATTAATAGAGTAAGTTTGGAATCGATGAAAAGGGAGGACGAAATAGTGCTAACATTGGCTAACAACCCCAAACATAGCCTAGTTTGAATTGCAATCGGATAATGTAAATGATAGTAGTGATATTGTAGAGATCTAGATAGTCCTTATATATAGAAATGACCTTATGCATCAATGGCCGAAAATTATAATCCCAGATTCTCAGATAAACGCCATTAATTATAATTTTAGACTCATAATCCGGCCGCGGAAGATTTATATTTCAAAACCAGCTTAATTGTCATGATATCATTCTTGTTAAGTTGTTATCGAGACATTGTCTCGACCTTA
This sequence comes from Alloascoidea hylecoeti, assembly GCA_001600815.1. NCBI lineage: Eukaryota > Fungi > Ascomycota > Alloascoideomycetes > Alloascoideales > Alloascoideaceae > Alloascoidea > Alloascoidea hylecoeti. The sequence goes on along the minus strand of BCKZ01000008.1, from coordinate 986,929 downwards.
TCTCCTTATAGCAATCCCAGGCAGAGTTGTGAATAACTACATCATAACCAATGTGATATATCTAGGAAGGATTTAAAGATTAGTTTGCCGAATTATAATTAGTCGATAATAACGATATACCAAATCCGGGAACTTTTTTAATATTATTTACATGATCTAGATTATATCTAGTCTATTTCTAGATCATAAAATAATGCAATTAATATTCATTCATCATCTCCGTATAAAAATATTCATGAGCACGTGCTTATCTTAATATAAACCAATAGTAAAATTAACAAATTATACTTAAGTAGAAAATATTCTAATTACATGAATACTAGCTATTCGCTCGTTATATGGTGGGGAATTAACATTGGGCCATTCAGAGGTAATCTGTGTGTTTACATGCATGACTTTTCGCCGATTTTGAAGAAAAAATTGATTATTTTTTGTCAATTAATTGTGAATCTTTCGCCCTTTGGAAGACCTTTTTTTAAAATAGGTAGGAACCGAGTAATTATTAAATTTATATATGGTTTGATCTTCTGCAACAGAACAAAAATATACTCTGCTTATGTAAGCTGGCTATAAGGAAATAAACGCTAATATGGTTTTAACGGAAATAAACTTTAAACCCCGTTGTATCCAGGCATAGCACACAAAATGGAACACCAATTTTTGAACCCTTTTTTCCCAAATGTACGTAAAATTACTTCTAGGATTCTTCTAGTTAAGCTAGATTTCAAGTAATTATATTTTTAAAAATAACTATCAATAAATTAAACGGATTTATATATGTAATTTGAATAAAAATGGCTTCTCAATTGCTGAGAGAATAACCCCGGTTCACCGTATAAACAAATAGCTCATCCACTGCAAAACTTCCGATTAATAAGAAGAGCCTAAATAACTTTTAAAGAGCTATAGATCAAAGTTTGTGGCTTGTAAAAGTTTCTCCCTTGAGTTCGTTTGGAGATTCGACTTCAAAGTCCAACATTAGAATATCAAGGACCATCTTCTGTGAAAAACATAAAATGATATTCTCGGTATGTGAATGGATTTTCCTGAATCTGAAGAACAAACGGATGAGATGTAAAGATGGATTGTAGCCGTCTCAGGAATAGTGTGGTATTCAACTACTAATGTTCTGTCGTCACATAGGAATCTGATCTGGAAAAGTATATCCTTGACGGCAGTCACACCAGGCCTTTGGATTTCAAAATATTTATAATATAAGTCTAGGTATCTAAGACTTTATAAGGTGTAGGCTTAGTTTTGGAAATGGGGCATTGCTTCTCCGTATAGAACATGGTTGAGGATCCTAATACCAGAAAACAAGTCATCGCATATGAATTATTGATTATTTTGGATGTTTAATATATTGAAGTATCTAATTGTTTGATTATTAAATTCCTTTTTGATTTCTCTTTTTGATCTTTAATTGAGATTTTTAATTGAGATTTTAATGTTATCAGATATTTTCCAATTCTGTATTTGAGTGGTTTGAATAGCCTGGTAAGGTTTAACTGAATTTACACCAACACCCAAATAATATTCTCCATAATCATTTAAGAATTTATATAATAATCTTGTTAATGTTGTATATATAGTTCTATTAATATTTACTTTAATCTATAATGCTCAAAACATTGGAAACTACTAATTTGTTAAGTAAATAAATAAAAACCAGAGTGGGACTGTATCATCGGTCGCCGCACCCAACAATGATTGTTTCGGGCAACACCAATTTAAGAGGTGAAAGGAGACTCATTTTCATCAGCTGCTGAAATGGCGACGCCAGTCTGTTCACTCTGTACTAACGACTTAGACGATATAATCGAATCAGGTTTGACAATAACATCATTTGCACACGTTTTCTTCTCAGCTATTGATAAAGTCGAACCGTATCATTCTTTTAATAAACGAACTACCCCTTTTTACTAGAAAATATCAAGATTATATCTTTGATTGACCATTACACCTAACTTGAGTGAGAGTTAAGCATGAGTATCTGAGTTAAAAGGACTATTGCTTATTCCAATTACCGGTCATTGAGTTGGTACAAACAAATGATCTGCAGTCTATTTCATTATCAGAAAAGTTATTGTAGTATGGTTAGTTCACCCTCACCCTTTTGTTACTTATATTTAAGTGGTGCGACGACAAATCAAATTTATCATGAGATTTATTTATGAAATAGTTAGTGCTTGGAAAGATTTAGTCACAAAAATAGTGGTCAGCATCCCCAAAAATCTATGAAATTTGGTCACAATAAAAGAAGATAAACTAAAAATATAAGTAAAAACAATATTAGAAGTCTTAAAACATGTTCAAGAAGAGGAAGTATTACTGAACCAAGATGCTTTACCAAATAATACTGGTGTTGTGCATCCTAATATTGCCTTAACATTACCTGTAAAGAAATAATTATAACAATAGTAGAGTTACAATCTCCTAAAAACAATACAACACTTTGATTATGATTGAACATTTTGAAATTTATTCGTACAAAAGACTTTGAAGTGACAACAAATCAAAACATTACTTACACTTAAACCATCTAAGCTTTTCCTGAAAGATAATCGTTTGAATCGAATTTTTCAATCTATTTATTAAATTTTGATTCCAAATTAAAATACATAAAAGGAATTTTACTAATTATTTGAGAGCTGTGAAAAAAAACTTGAAATGATAGAAGCTCCATGGTCAAATACCTGAATTAAAGAAATCTGCTTATCCAAAACCAGAGGATTATTCAACTCCTAGGCGGGAACAGATCAAGAGACGGTATTAAGTTGTCTAATAGACATTAAAACAAAAGTAGAGTTATAAGCTCCTAAAAAGAAATAATAATAGTAAAGTTACAATCTCCTAAAAATCAATTATAATAGTAGAGATTACAAGCTCTTAAAACAGTAAAACATTTTTATGATGGTATTGAACATTTTTAAAAAAATATTTTTTATAAGAAAGATATATTGCAATGACAACAGATCATATACAATCATAAAATATTACTTTCACTTAAACAATCTAAACATTTTGTAAAAGGTAATCATTTGAATAAAAAATTACATTCTTTATTAAATTGTGATTTCAAATTAAATACAAGTAGAACTTCTTTTCGTTACATAGAACCGAAGAATCAAAAATGATATATATGAGATACTGGAATTGAGAGCAGACACTCATTACTCTAAGCACAACAATATTAATGAGATACCACATGAACAAATGGACACTCATAACAAACGATATTGAATGCCAATAGAGACAAACATCATAATGAGCCTGATACATCCAAAACTAAGACAATAGCTGCTACAAGTACAGCTAATCCTGCAATAAAATCACCACTGTAGATAGTTGTTAATAATGAGGAATATTTATCACTCGATGACTAATGAAGATACTGAGAGTCAGATGAAATCCATCACTATTTTCTTCGTTCTTATTATAAACTATGGTCTCCTACTAAAGTTAACTGGCCAGTAATTTACAGATATGTGAGTTTGCAATATATTACTGAATTGTTGCTTCACTAAAAGTAGGTCCATACCAATTAATTTATATTAAACCAAGAGGACGATATACTCCTCAATTACTTCTATGAGAGATTAATTTATAATATTATCTCAGAATTCCAAGAAAGAATCTTTAACTGTTTACTCCTAAGAAGAGAAGAACATTAATCATATTACTGAGGAAGTCACTATCAATTAATTTATATTATACCAAGAGATCCATATACTCATCGATTGCTTACTTCTATAAGAGAAGACAATTAATTATATTACTCATGAAGAATGATTAAACTCGTTTTTACAAATATGGAATCCAATACCATATAAAATATTGGATAAGATATCTAATGGTTGAAATATAGGCCAGATACTGGAACTGTTGTGTACCAATTATATCTGTTAATATTTGAAGCCTTCATGCTCCATAAATATAATTCAATACAATATCAACCACATGTTGATTGTAACGACTGTCCATGATATAATTTTCGAAAGTAACCTTTTTCTGGTCGGGGAATTTATCACAGTCCCAAATGATAATTAATAATAACAGCTTATATTCTAATACAATTAGAAGTTTATATTTTGCTTATAATAAGAAGTTTATATTCATTTACAACACAAAGCTTACATTCATATAAACAATCAAAACAAATAGAAAACACGATAATAATAAACAAATACAGCTTGAAGATGGTATTTACATACTGGTAAACAAACTCAGCTAGAAGGTATTTATGTAAACGAACGCAGCTGGATGTTCATATTAGGAAATAAATATCAATAAGATATTATTTCATTATTTTATTATAAATACAAGGGAGTATTCTCATTTTATAGATTATATTTTTTTCTTTATTATTTATCTACTTATAAGTTAATACATAAGTTCAATTAAATCATTAAGGTTAAAGTGAGCATTGGGTGAATTCCTATCTACCTTTTAAACTTACACGGTAACACAAAGTACACATAGTGATAAATCCCCATTAGTATTGTTTTGAAATTGTGATGTGTAGGATTCCTAAAAATAATTTTTTTCCAGACGCCACGATTAACACAACGATGGAAAGACCACTATTCCTGAGTTACGCTTGCCAGCTCGGCCAAGACAACCTAGAGGTCGGAATACAACGTAACCGGACTTAAGATAAAGACAGAAAATAATGATAGTTGTATTTCGGCACCAAAAAAATACAATTTCAAAGAAGCAAAATAATGAAGCTGACGGATTCCCCAAAACTTACTTAATTGGCGATGTGCCGATTCTATGGATCTCTACTTTCTTCTATGTACTATTGCGATTCTATGCATTCAACTGTATGTGAATCTTATGCATATGCATATGTGCATAGTCAGGTTCGAATTCCGTCTTCAACAGGTCGCGCTACCGATGAGTTTATATAAGCAAAACAATATCTAATTATAATAGTAGAAACAAAAGAGTAATTGAACAGAGTGATCCTTTATGGCTTCATCCTTAACGGATTCGTTCTTTGTTGTTCTAAGGTCTTTATAAATCTCGTCAACCTTGTTGTTATCTTTATTATCAGATCTATTGTGCATATCAATTTAGGTAAATTCTATTTATCGCAATAATAAATAAACTCAGAGAGTATACCAAAGAAGAAGGATAAAAGAGTTAGGGAATACTTAAAAGTGGATAGCTATAGTATACACTGTATTATCTATATATATTGTAAAAATAGATTTGCCCACAATTGTTTAAAAGTAAAAATCGCTTATATTAGTAAAAAGAGCGTAGATGAGAAATATTTTGTTTTATTTTTATTCCTAATATTTTTGGGAACGCGCACTTTATCGGGTTAACATGAGGGAACTCCGATTATGGACGAAAAACGTAAGCGTACTTTTTTCAACATACCCACTATCGAAGAAAGTTTAATTTTTTTTTTTATTTTTTCAATCGTGATATGATCTAATGATATCTAAACGGTAACAGTAGGTTTCAATTTGAAATGGATACATACAAGATCTAGAGGTTTAACCGCTGCGGCACAGGACCGGTGGGTGGACAATAGTATTTTGTGAGTTAACAAAAAATTAATGATAACCTAGGGATTCGAACCCTAGCCTCCGAAGAGATCAGGACCTTAACCTGACGCCTTAGACCAACTCGGCCAGATTACCTTTGTACTGTTTTGCAAAGTTTTCGACCTTTCATGAGAATCTACAGGAATCATGTACTCTTTCCAGTAAATCCGAATAAGTTTAAAGGAAGATTAATTATATACTTGAAAGCGTGGAGAATAATAATAAATAACACAAAAATAAGAAATATACCAACTACGGAAACGGTACCAAAATTGACAAATGAAGCGTTACAAAAACTAGTGGAAAACCCAGCAGGAGAAGCTATCGAAAAAAGAATAAAAGACTAAGAAAACATATCCAAATACTCGATTAAATCAATAAGCCAGAAGTGGTATAATAGAAACAAAATTATATTCAAACCAAACAAATGAAAATTGGAAGAAATGGTGGGGATTTATCAAAGAAACATATAAGGAACACCCTGAGGAGACACAATGGATACATTTGCTCAGCTTGGGATATGTTACTCATATGCTACATCATAACAAAAAAGCAAAACAATGGTGGCAAAAATCTGATATTTGTAGTTTATGTCAACAAGGTAAAGACGACATATTACACCTATTTGAAGATTGCTCAACCATAAGAATACTAAAGAAGTTGATGTTAGGAAGCGATAGAATTGGGATCAAATTATTGATCATAAATACAAAAGATAACCATATAGAAAAAAATGGGGCTTTTATTAAAAAGGCACTAGAGCTAAGAAAAAACATTAGATTTTCAGAGACACCACCACAAATATTAAATGAGATTGACTGGGGGATTCTAATATCTAAAAATTTAAAAGTAAAAAAATCTAATAAAAAAGAAAAAATAATTACTTTTGAGGTGGTCTAGGTAAATTGTTAGGTAAAAAGGTACATAAGAAGAGAAGAAAGATGTGTGTCAAGAATATACAAAAATAAAAAGAAATGATAAAAAGGTTTTTATTACACTATTTACAAGTATATATAGTAGAGATTTCCTTGGAATTTACATAATTTCTAGTTATATAATTTAATCGGAAAATATATGAAAAGTTAAAAATGAAAAAAGTGGTGCGTACTAATTAACAACCACTCTTAATCGTCGACTTAGGTTCTGCGCGACAAGAAGATTTGGGAATTACACCCAAATAAAGACTATTAGACATTTGTCATCTTGGCTGAGAAGCCATGACTAGAGTGCTTACGGTGAAAATATCTGGGGTTTTTTTTAGTGTGCCTGGGTCCTGGATTTATCCAGAAGTCTACTAACGTAAGGCTTCGTCCATGAATAGGACCTGTAAAATTAAAAAAAAAATTCGGAATTTTTGAATCGATATATCGGGAAACTGGACCAAATGCTAATTTAAATGTTTTAAAGTATAAAGAAGTTAGTAAACCGTTTAAAATTATCGTAAGCAATAAAAATGTAAGTATCAATACATAAATTATAATTGAGTTCCCGCTCCACATTGGTAGTTAAAAATATTTTAAATGCTCATAATGAATTTCAAGAATATATTACTAAACTCGTTGAGATTGTTGACAACTATGACCAATATATTTCATTGTCAAGAGAAAATATAAATTATAATACTACACTCAAGTCATTAACACGAATTTAAATCTTGATGATATCTCGCGATATTGAATATTTAAATGAAATCGTAGACTGTTCTTTATTCTCCATGTGTAAATAACTCAAATCCTATAAATCCAAATAAATATTTTAATACAGATATATTTTTCCTTCTTTTTCAAATCACAGATTCACAACTTAGGCTTATTGCTCCTGTTAAGATGGTTATGTCAGGTTTACAATTTCCGAATATGTATTCCTAAACACCCTCACTGAATTAGATGAAAAATCTTTTGAGAACGATAGATTCAAAATTGATCAAATTAACGCTCAGTCTATACCAGTCATTAAAACTAGGTTTTTCTGAACCTGGTTGGATCCTATGTTGGAGAAGTTGTGCCTTATCTTAATGCGATCACAATAGTTAAGGTTGTGCTTTAAAGTGGTAAAGGATGGTGTTATAGAAGGCCCGTATATAATTAATCAACTGATTATAAATAAATTGATGGATGGTTAATTTAAATATTAAAAAAAGAAACTAAATTTAAACTTATACTTAAGCTTATCTTACATTAAACTGTACGAAATTAAATGTGATTACCATATATAAGATGTGATTTTTATAATTTAACATTTTTCTTACAAAAAGTGGATCACAATTATCTGATTAATATCGATAAATCGTAATTGAAAGTGGAGTTAATCAACTTTAAGTTCTTTGCACTTTGAAATTTCATTATATCGGCCAAGAGACACATTTCTGACATATAAACCATGTTTTACAGGTTACCCTACATAACACTATATATATAGTCTTAAAAGATTCTATGACTATGGATGCCGCTATAGGTGATGATTATGCAATTGTATAAAATAATATACTGGCCATGTTAATGAATACAGAAAAATTGAAAGTCCAACAGGGTCGGATGTATCAGTATATTTTTGTAATATTAACTATTAATAAAAATACAATTACCCCTCGATAGAGCTCGATTAACTATTGGTACTGGTAGTTAAATGAGTTCAGTCGTCTACTTTTGGCGTTTACCATTCAACTGAAATCTTGATTTAAGTTTCTAATTGTCAAGTTTCTGATAATTACCCTTTGTAGAACAGAGATTGATCAAGGAATAATTTGCATAGATTTAAATATAGTTGAAGAGAAACGGAAGATGAACTATCCAAGAACAATCCCTTTTGAGTGAGATGGTGACGCCCTCACATTTATCTGTCTCAAATCTCATCTATAGTTATTGGCCTAGTAATTCAATTTAAATTGCGGTTAGATCCAACCTAATAGAGCTCGGGCCATCTTGATCTAAGAATTTCCCCTTATTATAAGTTCTTCGATGTATGATGATACTGAAATGTTTTTTGAATTCAAAATTGTTAGTTGTGGCTTAAGATTGCTGACCATTATTATATTCAATTTAATACTTAAGCCCAAACAATAACTGATCCTAATTTTGATTATAAAGATCAATATAATATAGCTATATGAGCCCTATAACCGCGTCTATATATTAGAAGTAAAGCTCATGCAATTGATGATGATGGCTTCGCCCAGCTACAATGCTTGCAATTGTATAATTGAATCAAATAAATAAAAAGAAAAAATTAATCAGGAGCACTTTCCCTGACCGATCATTTGACACTTAATAATGAATCCAAATTTAGAACAATCTTTATTATATATGATATCATGATTAACAGGAAAAAAAGATGATATCATTTGAAACTTCCGAAAAATATGTAAATACACCGCCGCTGTTACATACGTGTATAATATAATAGTAAAAATAGTAAAAATAAAACATATTAAATGGCTAATTATAAAAATGCACCTTCAGATTAAAAAGGCCTAAGCTTGAATGACGTGAAATGCATATTATATGAATGAAAATGATTCCTAAGTTTATAATATTGGGAAATAAAAACGCTACTAACAGGATATACACAATTACTTGTCTTTAATTATTTATAAAATCTACGGCGGGGTAACCCATAGTTACCCTACCTCAAGTGAACAACCAATCATCGTAGCTCTAAACGACTTTGTGTAAGATTTCTTAGTCAACCTTAAATTGTTTAGAAGGGTGTATTTTTTGTCTGGTTTATTCAACATCTTTTTTAGCTAAACTAAAACTTCAACCACTACAAAAAGTACTCTAAGGGGACTTATTATTATTTGTTTATTTTCTTAATTATACAGCATAAGAAAATAATTTTCTAAACCAACTAAATATTGAGGGGAAAAAGTTATAGATTGTGGGAGTAAAAATGTCGTTTATTGCAGGTACATTAAGACAGACAGCCAGACCTGTTGGTGTTAGTCGGCAATTGGTTCAGATAAACCGAATTATCAGCTCTCAAATTTCTGTCAGATCTTTTAATACATCGGGATCAGAAAAATCTGATTCTTTAGCTGTGACTGGTGTATTTTCGGCTACAGGTGGATCAACATCATCATCAGTTCCTGATGGATTCAGAATTCCAAGACCTAAAACGTGGGAGGAATCTGCCGAATCAGCCCTAAGTAAAGCGACCAAATTTTTCTTTATGGCTGAGATGGCAAGAGGAATGTACGTTGTTTTGGAAATGTTTTTCAGAGCACCCTATACAATTTATTATCCTTTTGAAAAGGGACCAATTGGACCTCGATTTCGTGGAGAGCATGCGTTGAGAAGGTATCCATCGGGGGAAGAACGTTGTATTGCTTGCAAATTATGTGAAGCAATATGTCCCGCACAAGCAATTACCATTGAAGCCGAAGAACGTATTGATGGATCGAGACGTACGGTCAAGTATGATATTGATATGACGAAATGTATTTATTGTGGATATTGCCAGGAATCTTGCCCTGTGGATGCTATTGTTGAAACACCAAATGTTGAATATTCGACAGCCACGAGAGAAGAGCTGTTATATAATAAGGAAAAACTATTAGCTAATGGAGATAAATGGGAGATTGAGGTTCAAGCTAACTTGGATGCGGATGCTCCATTCCGATAGTCGCACGAACCGAACAGAGCATACAATTGGGTAATTATATGTATACAAGATGATTGTGAGGAAGAAGGAAGATTTAACATTAGTTATATGTTATATAATTACAAATATCAAAAGGAATCGATATCGATATCGGAATACATGCATGTAGGTGTGTGAGGGTGCCTAACTGCACCACGATGCAGTGGTGCACATACTATAAATAGCCACAGACTTGCACGATCTAGCCGGGCCCATGCATCACTGCACGGGTCCGCAAACGGTCATATTTACCCCAAATCAAGAGATGCAGCGAGTAAAAATAGAAGGGCGTGTGGATGTTTTGCTACCAGCCCAATTCTATATATATAAGACTTGTACCTTTTCGCTTTTTTGCCTTCTCTGCTTTTCTGCCTCTTCACCAAGAAATGTTTGTGACTCCTCCTTTTTCTGGCGTTCCTCAGCTACACACCGCCGCTAATCATAGGAAGATTCTCTCCTTAAATACCTCTCTGGCCACCAGTCCCACCCGCGAATTGCCTTCTTCCGTATCCACAAATCAAATCAACAGCTTAGGGCTATTAAGTGCCGCTACAAGTTGCTCGTCAAGTAGCTATAACGATCATGACACGAGCACCATCGATTCATCATGCTCTACTCCAATAATTTCCACTCAAAAAATCCAGCCACAGATTGTATATTCACCTATGGTCACACAGGCCTCCTACATGTATGATCCAACTGATCACAACGACGATTATATAGAAAATGCTTATCCAAATGGTCCGGCCGAAATCCTGAAAAATTTACATCTTTATAATGAACCAAGTTTAAATGAAATAATGGATTATGATGTTATTATAAACGTCGCAACTGAAGTCACTTCCCCTTTATTAACCACAACTACAACATTTGACGATATTGAATATTATCATATACCTTGGGATCATAATTCAAAAATCATATCATCACTACCATATTTAACAGAGTTAATTTCAAAATCGCTAGACGCGGATAAAAAAGTATTGGTTCATTGTCAGTGTGGTGTTTCAAGATCAGCATCACTAATAATAGCATATATAATGAAGATCAACAAATGGGGCTTAAATGAAGCTTATACTTTTGTTAAAGAAAAGGCTCCTGAAATTGGACCAAATATGATGTTGGTATTTCAACTTATGGAATGGGGGCGTTTTACACAGAATAGAAATGTTTACGAAGATAAGTTTGAAGATGATAATAGAAATGAAAATGAAAGTGAAACGGCGTTTGAAGTGGAACATGAATACAGCGAAGATGAAGAAGACGTGTTTGAAGCACGATGTACAACGAGTAGCCCATTACGATCAAGTTTCAATATAGGAGAAGAAAGAGAAAATTCATCTGATATTGAATCAAATGATCAAATACCGATTTTGTTGCCTCGAAGTCTATCGAATCCAAACATCGAGGTTGATCATGATAATTCTAATGTAAATGTTGAGGTGAAAGATCTACCGATATCTATGAATAGGAATGCAAATTTACATACTAGGCGTCATGGATCGGTATTATTACCACCTACTTCAAACAGTATAAAACAACAGCATACACAGATTAGAAAGCCACGGATATACCGCTCGCCATCTCAAAGATTTAGAAAACAACAGCAGCAATCATTACGATTAGATACAACAAAAGTAGCATTAAAAAATGAAGAAGATCATATTTTACAACCTCAAATCATCATAAACTGTTAATTATACAACTTACCTATATATATATTTATACATTATTATGAGAACAACGGTAATTGGTTTTGTTTTGTAATTGTTTTGTAATTGTTTTGGTTTGTTATGTACTAATTAATTAAATTAATGAATGAAATGTTTTTTTTTTTTTTTGTGTTTGTGAACTTTGTGTGCATAAGGTATTATGCCTGCCAAATCTATAATTAGAATTTAGAACCGTTTTACGATACTGTATTCTTGCATGTACAAAGTTGCAGTCATATCAAGTTTAAATTTAGCATATTTTTCATATAATCTTTCATAACTTTTTTCGATTTATGTGTTATATCAAGGAGTAGAACTAGGATCACGGATTGCGGATAGTGGCATTGACCGATAGCAGGCGTATAAGAGGATTATTTGTTCAAGCATTAAAATTGCATAACTCATATATATCATATGTGTCTTTAATCATCTGTAGGTGATTCACCTCACCTCACTGGAGTTCACATCAACAATCATTGAAATATTAATTTATTTATAGATCATCAATCAAATTTTAATACTATATATTACGCAAATCTATATATAAAACTTATCATATATGACCATTAGATCCGAATTTTCAATCTTATTAATATTATATTTCTAAAAAAAGTTGTATATTTTGTATTCCTGCCAAATTATAATCAGAATGTGTATAAGCCTCATTATAATTGTGAATAATTATAATTCAATGGGTACTAATTTTGAAAACTTTCAATGTTAAAAAATTTAAATGAAAAATTATAACACATCAACAGGGCTTCCTTGTACAAATAAATGACGGTATATATTACATGAATATTATGAATGTTTCACTGTTAACCCGTGACCATAATCAATAATCAATAATCGTAATTTATGATGAGCGTCTAACAATCTGATGACCAAAGAATCCTGTTTTAACAAGAATGAGAATTTTAAATTAAAAAGTTTGGATTTTCTTTTCTTACTTTTTAGTTTGAAGTTAAGGTTAATATTTAATTATATCCCATTAAGCATGTAATCTCAATTGCAACAACAATGCCGTAGGTGCATGGGTGTTTGTATAATGCTTACCCTGCCCATATTAATTTTCTTCACTTCGGAAAAACAGCAACAACTCGTCAGATCTTCAACCATTCAACTTATTCCACAAATATAATATTATATTATTTGGTATTGATTTCATACTTATTATTTATCATATATTGTTTAGACTAATAAACAAGTATTATATTTGATCTTACAAAAAAGGGAAATCAAAGGGAATTTTTTTGAAGCAAAATTTTTTAAAGGATTTTATTTTTTATTTGTACACATATGGAATGTTACTTCTGAATTTATGGAAATGGGAGAATATAACACGAGTTCATCGTATAGTTTTCTAAAGAAATCAAAGTCACAGGCTTCATCCAATAATAGCGCTACCAACATAAATAATAACAACACATCAGCACTTTCTTCTTCGACAAATAAATCCATCCCCTCAGCGGCAAACCATCTTAATTCTGATACACCAGCTGTGAGTAGTAATACCATTAATATGAGCGTTGGTCCGACTAGTCATAAAAAAACATCTTCTATATTTTCGGGACACAAAAGCATGGGTGCGACACGGTTGTCGTCGCCACTAACACCAAAGCTTAAGATGGTATCAAAAAAACACACTAATTCAAATACACAAAAAAAATATATTATAACCAATGAGAATATTAAAGACAAAGAAAAAGATTATGATAAAAAACAATCTTCTTCAATATCATCGCGTGATAAACACCTTAATCATGATTCCAATTTATCTGCGATTACATCCCTGAAAGCATCAAAAATAAAACCTCCAAGTATATCTTCAATAACGCCCTCTATACCTACAACAACATCTTCACCATCCACTTCTTCTAAAATTTCAAATAAACACTCTTCAAATTTTTTATCGTCTCCTCGTCCTCAAACAGAAGTATCGATAAAATCTGAGCCTACGACGAATAATATTAATAATTTCTCTATAAATTATCAATCAGCTGGTGGCTCTTCGTCGACTTTAAGTTCAAAAGACCATCATGATTCTACTTCAACAACATCACACCCTTCAAAATTATCAGCAAAATCTCCAACCTCTTTTTCGTCTCCTTTTCCAACATCAAATTTGAATTTAAACTTAGATTCAAGTTCAAAAATTTCGACTAAATCGAAGTCAAAATCGAACTCAAGATCGAGATCTAGGTCGGGATCAAGGTCGAGATCAGCATCTAAAACACCACAGAGTACAATATATAGTGAATTTGAATCAACGACAATTTCTCCGAAACCAAATACCCTCACAACTCGCGCTAATCATCGCCTTAGTCAAAGTCAAAGTAGTAATATAATGACATCTGATTCTGAAGCAGATACTGATATCGCTGATTCTCCGCCACGTCCATCTCGTGATCGCAAACACAAACATAAACATAAACGATTAGGAAGACGGATAAAACGTCAAAGACGTGAGGTCAAAAGTGACTCGGAAGATGCACTGGAAGGTGATGAATCCAGTCCAACGCCACAACCAATCTCTCAAACTCGTTCTCGTTCTCGTTCTCCTTCCCATTCTCATTCTAATTCGACTTCTCCTTCATCACATTATACAAATCAAAAATCTCAACAACAATCAATAGCAAAAAGATTGATTATTGACCATCAAAATTATCCTCACACTGCTAATAATAATACCAACACTAGTAGTTCTGATCAATCCCGTTCAAGCTCGCCTGTTTATAGCAATAACGACGATCAATCTCGGTCAACACCCCCTATAAAAAATTCTGCAAGTCAAAATCCACCAACCTCTAAAAATAGTTCTTCTTCTAAATCAACCATGATGCCACGAAAGCAAGGAGTCGCACATATTCGACGAAAATCTGGTAAGGTTGGTCGTGATTCAGGGGGGAGATCAAGATTACAACGATTCTGTGACAAGGGTAAATACAATGAAGCTAAACAACTATTACTAGATGGTGCTGATGTTAACGATTGCGACTATGCTGGTAATACTTCATTACACGAAGCTGCTTTAAAAGGTCATACTGAATTAGTAAGACTTTTGTTAGATCATGGGGCAATAATTAATGTAATGTCAAATACTCCTGTTCAAGATACTCCATTGATTGATGCGGTTTCAAATGATCATATCGATACTGTAAAACTACTATTGGAACGTGGCGCTGACCCAAGGATTACAAATTATCAAGGTCAGAATGCAATGGATGGTATTCAGGAAGATAGTAAAAACAGTAAAGAATTATATCAAATTTTAAGAGAAGTTTCTAAAAAATTTAGAAATAAAAGGAGACAAAGTAATGAAGATGATACTGGACATAGTAGAAGTCCTGCTCCTGATGGTGTTTACTCCCGTTCTCAATCAGTTACTGCAGATGGCCAACAACAGAAACAAACAAGTGGTAAAAACCGAAGAGGAGGTTCAAGAATTCACCCTGCAAGAAATGATTTATTATGGATGGATTTTACTACTAGAACAGGTAGAGAACAAGTTTATAGTAAAGCCGCTGATGGTGATATGGAATTTGTTGGTAATTATCTTGAAAATGGAGGTACAGCAAATGCAGATTGTTTATCATTGGCCGCAAAACATGGTCATACAAATGTTGTTAGTTTACTATTAGCATTCGGTGCCGAAAGCGATTCAATTAATGAAGATGGTTCAACTGCTTTAGAAGAAACCATTGGACGTGGTCATCTAGAAACTGTTCAGTTATTATTACAATCAGGTGCAAATCCATGCCGCCGAACGGTTGATGGTAGAACTTTATTGGACGTTGCAAAGGAATTATTAGGATCTGATGATGAAGAAACAGTATTAATACGTGAAGCAATCATAAACTATAAAAAGGAACATAATATTAAGGATAATGATGATAATGATAATGATAATGATAATAATGATAAACAACAAGATAAAGAAAAGCATGATACCAAAGAGAAAATACGACCTCTTAAGAATACGAACAATAACGTTACTAAAGATCGAAAAAGAGATAGAGATAGTAAAGACCAACAACGTGAAAAGAAAACAAAATCTTATGCAAATTCGAATGGTCATGATTCCGAACATGGAAGACGAACTAAGAAACGAAGATTAGTACAAGGAAATGTTATGTCCTCAATGTCTCCATCACCACATGTGGAAGATTCTACTGATGATAGATTCAAAGAAATTAGTATGAAATCACCTCTCACTCAATCCCAATCGCAAACTTCAAGTCCTATATCTAGCTCAAAGACTAAATCTGACATTTTCAAACAAAGTGAAACAAAGAGAGGAAGAGAAAAAATTAAAATTCGACCCAAGGAAAAAATACATGTCGAAAATATCGATGTTAATAAGTCTTCTCAAGTCGAACATGAGATTAAAAATGAAATTAAACATGATAATGATGATAAAGGTGCAAAAGCTAATGAATCTAATAATGACAAAAATATGAAATACAACGGTCGTAATAAATCAAAATCTTCTTCTAGATTAGAAAATACCAATAACAAAAAATTAAAGCAATTTAAAGTAAAGAATAACAGTAGTAATAATGATAGATTAATATCTCCTTCTATCACATCCACAGACGATGTTACAAGCAAAGCCATTAAGAGCAAGGAAACAACACCCATTGAAAAAGTAATTTCTTTTAATGATTATAATACTAGTCTCCACAAAAAGTCTTCAATATCTTCTATTGACAAAAATTTCTCAACAACGCGTGATGACAAGGAAAAAAGGAAGAAAAATAAAAAGGATAAATTTCCTCAAGATAGCGAAATTTCTATAAATCACGATCACTTTAGGCTCCAGAGTAAAGAACCAATTTATGATAGTGACTATAATAATCCAAAGAAAATTTTCAAGGAATCAGGCAATAATAGCAATATTGACTCAAAATCACCAACAAATTTGACCATTGCTTCTGAGAAGGAACCTCTAGTTTCTAACTCGAATGTTCCAACTTCAACTTCCGAGAATGAAGGCAAAAAGAAAGAAGAGCAAAAGAAAGAAGAGCAAAAGAAAGAAGAGCAAAAGAAAGAAGAGCAAAAGAAAGAAGAGCAAAAGAAGAGGGAGCTATATAAACAGAAGAAGCTATTAAAAAGAAGACAACAGGAACAAGCCATTCTCCATGGACTGGAAAGTATTGAGAAGCGAAAAACAGAGGAGAAAAATCAACAATTAAGAGAGGAGGAGGATCGAAAGCAAAAGGCCAAGGAGTTAAGCGAAAAGAAGAAAGCAGAATTACTTGTAAAGATCAAAGAAGAAGAAGAACGTAAAGATAGAGAACAACGTTTGTTAATTCGAAAAGGCTATCCTTCGGGTCTATTAAATGCGAAATTTAGTTCCACGGTTTCGATTGAAACTACTAAACGATATGTTCCCTTATATTCGATTTCTTCCGATGAAATCACTCTTGATATTGGATCTGACACATCTGGCTACAAAGGACTTTTTGTTGTCGACATTCAACTTATTTTAATGCTTGGTTTATCTAATTTTAATAGTTTAAATCCTAACTTGACAAGAATTAGGATATCTATTGATGATAAAAAGAAGCTTTGGAGAGTGTTTAATGTTTTTCTATCGGACCCAGTATCACAAAAGCATATTCCTCTTGATGCGCGATTAAAGGCTAAATCTAAGGATAAAGAGAAATTCTGTCGATTAGATTTGCACTGGCTTAGGGCTGATGAGGTACTCTCATTGATTGAAAAGAAATATCATACTGTTGTGGGTTTAATCAACAAAGGTAGTTTGTATTCTATTGGGCTGCAAGATGAATCATTACAATCACAGTCACAATCTAATTCATTAAATTCAGTCAGTCATACGGTAGCAAATCCTAATAATGACAGTACACCTATGAGAGTGAGATTAATGAAATGAGATTTTATAGAGACACACATTTTTCGTTTATGGAACGGTACTTAAATAACTTGAGCATGAAAGTTTGATATATTGGATATTATACAACTAAATAAATAAAAATAACGGATGAAGTCTAGAAAAAGCACAACAACTCAATAAATGAATAATATGAAGGAAAAAAACTATTAAAAAATGTTATGAAATGAAATCGGAACTGAAACTGAAATTTTACTTGTACTATATTAATATAAATATGATTTATTTTTGAGTTTAAAGGGATTGTAACAATTCTAAATCGACTTAAAGATAAGAGATAGCTACATGATTAAATGTATAATGATCATGAAACTAAATATTTTATTAATAAAACAAATTTAAAAACAATTAATACTATCAATCGTAAATAAGTACGAGTTAGTACGTGGTGTATTCGATATACGAGGTAGACAGCTATAGAAGTTTAATTAATAATTATTAATTTATGATGAAGGGGATCGATCTAGTTGTTTAAATATTAAAATTGGTTATCATACTTTAATTGATCGTGAGCCGTTATAATTACACGGGAACAATTTATAATTTTGCAAATTTATCAGCACTAGAGCTCGAAAAAAATTAGATTTATTAAGGAAATGAGTAAAATTTGAGCAATATAAATAATGAAAATTAGAAATTATATCGAAACTATAAATAAAGCGATATTTCACACTTAAATATTTTGACTTCAAATTATAATGTATAAGGTTTTTCTCCTGCAATTTGAATACTTATTATACTTATCATGAAATATAATCAGTTTTAAGTGTGATTTTCAAATATGATATCGTGATTGCTCGCTGAAAAAGTGAGGGGCTTCCTATAGTAATTAACAAACATGTGCACAAGGATAATGATCAAAGTAACGTTATGGATTACAATTTACACGGCAAAATTAGTATTAATGATATATCGATATCCCTGATCAACAATAGTGATTTTGAAAAGAGTGTTTTTTAACTTGTCATGCAAAAAGTAAAACAACATATATCTGAAAAATGGAAGTGGTCTGATCATAAATAGTATTGCGAATGCAAAAAAATAGATACCAAAATTAAAAATTGAGCCAATAAACAACTCTCATTTTCAATCAAAATATCACCAATACTGATTATGAAAACAAATTATCTGTCTTCTAATAGGATCATTCATGTGAAAAGGCGCCCGCACAATAATAGTTCTATTATCAATTTGAAGTGGAGCTTATGTTAATGAAATTCTTGGATTCTAATTGAAGAGTGGTGTGCTTTTTAAACTTTAACTCTTTTGTTGTTTTTATTATCTATTGATTTAGGATTGGCTAGTTTGTATATCAATTCCATATATATTCATGTTATCCTCGTTTTCTTTCCTATGTATTTTCATTTTTTATAATTAGGGCCGTATTTTACAACATAATATAAATGTTACGATCTGTCATAGCTTTTTCTCGTCCTACAAGTTTTACCATCGCTCGGGTCAGCGCTACTAGATTTGCTCACATTTCGGCCCCAACAATCACAGACCTCCCTAATCGTTGGATTAATTTATCTAAAGAACAACAACGTGAGATCGTCAATCAACTTGAAGAGCGTCAAAAAGGACCGTGGAGTGAATTGACGGATCATGAGAAAAAGGCAGCATGGTACATTGCATACGGTTCATGGGGACCTAGAAAGCCAATACACGGGAAAGGTGATGTTCAGAAGATTGTTTTGGGAACGACTCTTGGTGTTGGACTTGGACTATTATTATTTGTGATCACTCGTGTTACAGCACCAGATGATGTTGTTTCTCTGAATAGGGAATGGCAAGAGAAATCAACGGAATATCTTAACAGTAAGAATGCAGAACCTTTCAGCGGTGGTGTTAATTATGTCCAGTCGAAATAATACATACATTTTACATAAATGAACAAAATATAAAATTATCTTAGTGTGGCTGGGGTGGCTGAAAACGCATCATGAGATCAATGCAATTGCGAGCCGTTCAGTCGCACATAAACAATATAAATGAAAGTATGAATAGTGCCCCAAAGAAGAAATACAACCATAACCATTAGATTATTATCACGTAGAGATTATTTCAGTACCTGATAATAATGAATATGCTTCTTAAACATTTGGGATATCGGTATAGGCTTGTTTGGTAATGAAATAAGCATCCACGGGAAACAGATTCCATTACCCGGGATTTAGTTGAATGTAGATAATAATATTTACAAAATCAACATTTATTAATCAATATCTTCTTTTTACTCCTTCATCTTACTTTTGTATATTCCCATAATTTTGTTTGTGCTTTGTGTAACATCGTGATCATGTGACCGTGTACCTGAAACTTCATAATTTACCCGGATATAAAGATCACTGAAAATTTCAAAGATGTATAAAACATTTGTCTAAAAATGTCATTTAAATTTGATTTTGCTGAAGATTCTGATTCTGACTTCGAGTCAACTCCTAATTATGATGGTTCATCTTCTCCATCGGCTAATCCTCCAACCTTCACTTCTTTGGTACGAAATCCCTTAGATGATATTACAATTACAAGTTCGAATAAACCAAATTTATTCACATTGAAAGACATTTTATCATCATCAGCTGGGGTCCGGATTTCGTATTCAGACATCAAAACAAATAGTGGTGTTGTGTTGTCACGTAGAGACTTATTTGATGTCAAATTTCAACTAATGCTTGAAGAAGATATGAAAACAAAAGACAAGATTAACAAAAACGAAGATATTGCAAATGATGGAACAAAATTAATGAGTGTCTTAGATAATGAAGATTTAAGAAGAGATATTTATGAAGGGGGATTAAAAATGTGGGAATCTACCCTTGATTTAATTGATTTTTTAGACTCAGATAAAAGTAATTGGAATTGGAATTGGGTTAATGATAAGTCTGAAGATGAGGTGAGAATATTGGAATTAGGTTGTGGAACTGCATTACCTTCTGTTTATCTTTTTGAAAATTTTCTAAAAACTAGATTTCAGATTCGAAATAATGATGAAAGTGATGAAGAAATATCAAAACAACCAAAAATTAGATTCACACTTGCTGACTTTAATTATCCTGTTATTAAGTATGTCACCGCTGTGAATATCATAATAGCTTGGAGTAAATCAATATCATCATCACTCCTTGAATCTTTACAAAAGGGGGATAACGAATGGGAAAATATTGCTCCACCGAGAGAAGGTGAATTACAAATAACCTCCAAACTTATCAACTTTATGATTGAAGATTTACAAAAGTTAAATATCGTCGTTGATTTTGTTTCTGGTGGCTGGTCAAAAGATTTTATTGATTTAATATCTCAAACAGAAAAAGGATATGATTTAATACTTGGTAGTGAAACTATCTATGAACCTAAAACTATACCGTTATTTGTTGAAATGCTGCTAAAACTTGGACGTCCTTCACCAAATAAAAATAAAATATTCAAAAACAGATCTTTAGTAGCAGCTAAAAATATATATTTTGGAGTTGGAGGAGGTACAAGAGAATTCACAGAATGTTTAGATTCTCGAATCCGAGAAACGGAATTAAATATCAAGCATAAAACAGTTTTTGAGATCAAAAGTCAGGGTGTTGCTAGATCAATTATTGAAGTGTCTTTAGTATAATATGACGATCTACGGTAATATAAAATCATGAGAAATCATTTAATTTGAAGGTTATTTTAGACAATTACACGACACCACTAGACGTTGGGTATATCCTTTACAATTGAACTTGATCAGATTTATTCAAATAGAATGATCATGATATAAATAATTAGTTAAGTCGATACCATCATTATAGCTAGCGCTATAGCTATAGTGTATTGTGGTAAGTAAGACTGTGAAGTAAAAAGTCCAACGAAACGCTCCATCAATTGAAACTCAATTGCAATACTCATATTTAATTGGAAAAATCCTATAATTTAAACTAAAAGCAATATATTTTTTGATAAACTTTATAATTAAAAATATTTTCTCGAGCTGGAGGATTTAAATATCCCAGTCAAGTCTGACTCATCAAGCTGTCTAATTGTATTGGTGAATTCACGTGTAAAAACGCAAAACTGGCATAACGGAAAAAAAAAAAGATTCCGAGAGGACTCTATAGTTAAATAGCTCATGATATATAAATAGAGGTGATATTCCTATTTTACACTTTTTATCCTTTTTTTGCACTAAAATTGACAAATCGTTAAAATGACTGTTGAAACTCCAGATACAATAACAAACGTAAACCCAAAGTTGCAGGAATCTATAATAACGGTTAATGTTCTTCCTGATTTAAATAACCCACAGGATTTTACTATTTCAAGATCTATTACCGTTGCTCCTGAACATGAAGTTATAACAATTGCTGGTGGCTGTTTCTGGGGTATTGAATCTCTTTATAGAAAGTTTTTTGCAATTAATGGAAAAGGGTTAATTGATGCTAGAGTTGGTTATGCTAATGGAACAACATTAAATCCTACATACAAAGATGTCAAAACTGACACAACTGGACGTAAGTACTCTTATATTTCTAATACGATAACTTATTTATCTAACAATCTATTTATTTCCATATAGATACTGAAGTATTACAGTTAGTATATGATCCAGAACTTGTGACATTTGAAACATTGATCGATTTCTTTTTTCGAATACACGATCCTACGACATTAAATCGTCAAGATCATGATGTTGGAATTCAATATCGTTCAGCAATTTTTTACCATACCGAAGAACAAAAACGAAGAGCTGAAATAATCAAACAAAAAGTTCAATTAAAATATTATCCAGAAGATGAAATTGTAACTGCCTTTGAACCAATTGAAAATTTCTGGGATGCTGAAGAATATCATCAATTATATATTTTCAAGAATCCAACAAAAACTGAATGTCCTTCACATTTCTTAAGGACAAAGCCAAAGAGATCAATTCCTGTTGCATTATAATTATAATAATTATTATTAATATTGTTGGTTTTGTTTTAGGATGTTGTTATTTTATATTTCATTTGGCTATTTGTTTTTATCTTCAGATCTGTTATAAACGTCAACCGTTTAAGATTATAATTAATATAATTGATTTCTCGATTTATATCGATAAATCTAAAAACTTGTCTAGGTATAGTAAATATTTTTTTCAAAACGTAGCTATAGGCCTATATGTTTTCATTATGTGCTATAAAATTGATATAAAGCTTCCAGATAGTTTCATAAAATACACAGCCAATCCTTTTTGGTACTGTAAAGGCCAATATTAGCGAATACGGTTGAAGGTTAAACCATTGGCAGAAAACTTAAGGTGTAAGATAAGAAAGAACAATAATCTCGTTATCACTGTAATTATAAGCAAACTTCGGTAAATCCGAAAGAGGAAACAGGGTACCAGAGTGGATGCTACTATCCATGCTAGTGGGGAGGCCAATGAAAAAAACAAGGCAAAGCTTAAGACTGGAATGTGGACCAGGGTGTCGCTTTTCTTCATATGAGACCTTGATCATTAATTGCAAATGAAAGCTACAATACAATATAATTAACTTTCTAGTGAATTGCTTCAACAGTATTATAGATATTTAAATATTTTGCTCGATTACTGGTAACTAAATGATATATAAGATCTTAAATAATTATTCAGTATTGGAATATATTCGAAACACCAATTATGTAATTTGTAATTTGGTTTAGTCCTCACTGTGGCCCATATTTAGTGCTCACGATAAACTACAGGCATAACATAAGCGTATATATAACCCAGGTAAACCGCGATTTTGCAATTGACTAAGCAAACTGTCCTTTTTTTCCTACCTTTAGTTATCGTTTAATATTATATAATAAAGTTATCCGTAGTAAAACATCTCAAATGTCATCGAAATGGGTAGAAAAGATTAAGTCTTCATCAATATGTAAAGAATGAGAAACATGACTATTTAGTGATGGTGCACTTTCGGTACTGCTTAGGTGTGGGGCAATCATTCCCATTGTCGAAATTTGCGTTGAAAAAGGATCTGAAGATTGAAACGACCTTGTGGTTGTAGGCTTAAAATCCATGATTGAGGGGGCCGACAATGAGAGGTTTGGAATATTATAAGTATGATTATAGCTGTCTAATGATAATCCATACGACATAACTGACTTATCAGCATTGTCCAAGTGTGAATATGATAAAGGATTGTGTGGTATAGATGGTGGTGATAATGTTGTGCCGGAGTCTAATATTGGATTTTGTAGTGCCGAAGTCATTAAACCATGATTACTCAGTAAGTGTTGAAAATTTACTCCCTCTTTCACAGCCTCATAATTAGCAGTAGTGCCTTTTTTAATGATAGTAACCAAACCGTCAGATGATGTCGATTTATTTGTTAGGGTCGTAATATCCGCAGAATTATAAATATCTAAATCCATTTCTTCGTCAATTGTTTCCATTTCACTGTCATCATTATCACTAGGATTACTAGAATTTGAACCATCAGGAATAATATTCTTCCAAACATGGCATTTATCAAGAGTATTTTGCTTTGGTATTTTTTTAACATTAGTAATAAAAAATTTTTGATTTTTTATCAAACCTAAGTTGTATTCTGATTCTTTTTCAACGATTAAAAAAATTAATGATAGAATTTGTTTTTTTCTAAGCGTTAATTTTAAGTTTTGGTTTAGTGATATAGTTTTAAGATCAGAAATTGTCATTTTCTCACCAGAGTCTGCTTCCTTTCGTATGCGTTGATTATCAGTATTTTGTGACATTAAAATATTGCCTCTTTGCTTAATATCATTTCTAGCAACATAACGAAGTAAATCAACCATAACCGCGCCTCGTTCAAATCTATTCAAATGATCAGGTTCACGATGTCTAATTTTTTTTGGCCACCAGTCTGGTTTTGAAGCATCACCTTTACAATATGGATACAACGATTGCTTTCGAGGTTCCAAATGTTTAATATAATGTTTTGCAATTAATTTCAATGTGGATTGAGAAAGAAAAGAAAGTAGGAGTAATATATGAGAATGAATCTCAGCCCGATTACTTAGCGTTAACGCCATCATAGGCAAACCGCTTGGGAATTGTGGAAAAGCTTCATGTAATTGAGATTTATTTGACATCGGACTATCACCAGAATTTCCAGTATTAGAACTATAGTCAGATAAACTAGCATTGGAATTATCTCTAAAGCTGAAGCCTTGACTAAATTCAGCCCCAGAGGTGAAAGATGAGTCTGATTCATTTCTATTCTTCATTGTAAAGTGATAATCACCAAGCTTTGTATGCCGACTCAACAATTGGTTAACTTTTTGAATGATTTCTGCATCTGAAATACTATTATTATTGCCATCTAAATTTTCAGTATTATTTTCCATCAAATGATATCCAGCATCATTTTTCGTAGATCTGCCATCTAAATTGTCAGTATTATTTTCCATCAAATGATATCCAGTATCATTTATCGTAGATCTGCCATTATATCTTGCATCTGTTGTATCATTTTCCATATCATAAAACATGCTTCCACGAGAGATCTGATAAATAAATGTAAATTAAATGTGATAAGTTTAGTGATTAAAACTAGGAAACGAATGTATTTTTTAAAAAAAATCGATTAATAGGAAATAAACAAAAATCAAGGATAATGAATATAATATATATCAATTATTTGAAGGCATTATATATATAATTGTTAACTATATTATTTCAATTGATTCAGTATTCTATATGTCGAAAATTAACAGATGAGTTAGGTAGTAGTTTCAAGAAAACTTGTGATATATCTCAATATTTTGTAGTATCTATAGTATATGACAGGCATTATGAAAGAAAGTTTAGCATAGTTCATCTACAATGATTTCCAGTGCAGTGATTTTCAATTATGTTAAAAATCTGTAACAGAATAGTATAAAAATTCCAACTTCATAATAAAAAATATAAAAAGAATCTTAAGGACATAAATAAATTTGTGTCAACCTTCTAACTAAAAGAGGTAGAACGGGTGTTCTAGGATGAAACTTGGAACAATTGTGAAACCAAAAAAAATAAACCAACTATTTGAAGTTTCTATTTTACTTCACTATGGGAGCAAATCTTGTTACCTATTATATATTCCAATTTTTAATATTCTCTGCTTCAACTCTCGGATGAAATTAGGATTGGTGGGTTAATTTGTAATATCATTTATAATGACGTGAGGTGACACTAGGCGCTGATTAGTCATTCAATCTCCTGTTCTTCAAAATATTTATAATTAAACCTTCTATATACACTAAAATCGAACCAATCTATTTAATTTTAGATACGTGTACGTATGAGTTGGCGAGATGAGTCAAGAGATAACGACTCGAGAAAAAGCTCTGCAGGCTTTTGAAAAAGCTCTTATAAAAGAGAAAGCAGGACTTATGTCTGAGGCCGTAAAGTACTATAGGCAAGCATTCAAAGTAAGATTAATTTATAACTTTATCATTTATAGGCCATCTCCAATTTAACTAACATCTCAATTTACAATAGTATGATGAAAAAGTAGTACAATATTATCGAGAGAAAAATGATGCCCTGTGGAAAAGTGCTGCCGGAAGTTCGAAAAGTGGCGAAGAACCACCAACATCTTTAGCACCAAAGCAGAGACTATCGAGTCGTCTCAAAAAATCACAAAAGTTATATGCTGATACAAATGAGTTACTTTTATCGTTTGCCGATTTATCTCTTGAGCCTGAAGATCCGGATACAGTTTGTTATCTGGATAAATTACCCGAAGAGATCTTAACTTCAATTATGGAGATGTTAGTGCTTGATAATGATTGTAGAGCTTTTATTTCTTTTGCATTGACATGTAAGAAATTGGCCTATGTCGGTTTTAAACGCAATGATATTTGGAAATTGTTATGCCTCATTCAGTATCCACAGATGGCTTACCATAATCCCAATCTAATTGATATGTTTTATGATAGTGATTTTACTTCAAGTTCTGATAATGCACCCGCAATTCACGAAAATCAACATCTTATGATAAAAAATTATGAAAATAGTTGGAAAAATATGTATTTTGAAAGACCTTTTATCAAATTCAGGGGTATATATATTAGTGTTTGTAATTATATGAGCACAGGAATAAAGGACTATGATTCTTCTTCTTGGACAAATCCAGTTCATATGGTCACTTATTACAGATATTTCAGGTTTTACCCTGATGGTACATGTATTCGTTTGTTAACAATTGATGAACCATCTTTAGTTGTTCCAAATTTTAACATTGAAACAAAAAGTGGAATTAGAGATGTTTATTTAGGTAAATGGAAAATGACCCTTAATGGTAGAATTATGGTTGAAAGTGAAGGACCTGTCGATAAGTACCGATTTTATTTGTTATTTCAAATACGTACTGCAGGTAAAGCAAGACATCATAAATTAAATTGGATTTCATCATATTCTGTTGATAAAATTTCTCAAGATAAAACTTATTTTTCTTTAAAAAATGATAAATCTTTTTCTTTTGTTCGCGTTGCTAATTATAAGTATGGGTTTCCATAGGTAGATATGATCGATGTTTTTTACATTTAGGGATAGGATTATGTAGCAGAGCTAAAATATTCCAATTTATGAAGAATAGTTTTTTTTTTTTTGTTTGATATTGAAATCGGCACGTAATTATAATTTCGTTGCTTGTCATAGATCTAGGCTTCTGATAAAAAAACCTTATCGTATAGATTATCATTTACAAAAAACATGGCTACGCTATCAGATGTATAGATGAGATTTATACAAGTCCTTTTTAAAGTATACCTTTAGTCATATAATATTGTTCGTGATCTATCATTCTGGACAGCGGTGAACAAAAAACCATTGGGTTTGATGGTAAACTTGGCTGTAATTATTAGTATAAATGGTACGCTACAGTTATTAAACACATTTACATCCAATTTCCATATGTAGCTGTAAGAGTTGTTCCATTGTTACTGACCATATCAGAGTTTCTGATGGACTCTTTGGAGTCCATCTCGGTTTCTTTTTCACCACCAAGAATGATAAAACCTACAAGGTCCCTCAAAGCATTTGCATCAAGATACAAGGAAGTAAGGCCACTAAACGTCATGGAAAGAAATCATCTTGGGTCAAATACTTCGGTCAGATGGTTTGCAAGGAACGTCGAGTTGATCCGTTCAACTCTAAATGCTTGAATGAATGATGGACAATCCACATTAGCAGCTAAAGTAGTATACCAAGGTTTGACTAACTCCAAAGAGAATTAATAACCAATGTACTACTTTATTAAGCGGAAATAAGAGTGGCTGTCGACTGAGAACTGTTTTAATGTTTCATCGGTCAGTTGATACATCGGAGAAAGATAAGTGCCCACCAAAATAAAAACCAACCAAGAACGGCCCCACTGGTTATGGGTGGCTGGCTTTTCCAAGCGGAATCCTAGAAACGCTACCTAAGTGATTGGAAGGGTATCGTTTCCTTAGCTCTAAAGAAAAGGGCTTCAAGAGATAGTACAAACTTATACAAAGCACTAGATTCCTTAATTTGTCAAAATTATTACCAGCCAAAGTTCATTCACAATTGTAATAGAGCATGCTTTCAGCCAAGTAAGACAGCGAATAGCTAGTACTGTTCTTTATCTACAAAAGAGCCTGTTCGTCCTCAATTGGGCTGAAAATGGCGTTCCACAGGTCCTTTACGCGGCCGAAAACCCTAATTTTATACCGGTAATGATCTATGCAAGGATTAAAGAAATTAAAGAAGACTGGGATTAGACCGTTTTATCCGAGCATGGGGTGAAGTCTTTTTCTAAACCACTGCCAGAGGACAATTTCCTTATTCTCAACAAATAATGAGAACGATAATACTCCAATAAAATTGAATCAATAGAATTTTATCGAAAATTAGATCATTTTCTGACGTGAATGGTTAAAAACTCACAATATGCACAACAGTTCAATTGTCACCCTTAAATACCGGAGTTTTCAGGAAGAAACATGGCAATGATCAAGTAAGGATAGGAGAGGTAAGGTAAGGATGGAAAAGCAGCTGTTGGTATTACTGGGTAATAACATGAGAAGAAGAAAACTTAGCGAGCTCGGGATAAATAGGATGAAAAAAACAAGATAAAAAAGAAGAAGAAACTCTCCCCACTTTGAACGAAAAACAGAGTAACCTGCAAAAATATGTCAGACAAATGCATTAGGATAATCAGTTTATATGATTACAGAATATCCAGTGAATTCATACGTTTTGGTGATGTTGGTAGTTGTTTTAGTGAACACTTATTTTTGGGCGGTTAGTAACAATACATCCCTTATATTATACAGTTAGTGTCAGATATAATGTGAAATATGACCAAATGTCTAATAAATACACTGCACCCTTTATACTGTAAAGTTTGTTTCCACTTTAAAACCGTGTAAAAATGGATTTAGATCAACGTTCACCGCGGTCCATAATTAGTGTATAACAATTTAAATTGGGTATTGATTTTTCGGAGAACAAGTTAATTACTCTTCCGCTATATGATTTATATTCTAATTAGGGCACTAGTACTTAATATTTTCCTTAACCTTGGATGCAATTGCAAAAAAAGTTTATAGAAAAATGGTAACATAGCATGGAAATTTTCATCATCAATATTGCGATATTTCTCCATTTCAGTTATCTTAAGTTATTAATTATAATTTTACTACTTTGAACTTTCGTCAAGTTTATAATTAAAAATTATAATTAACCCAAGTGGGGTGCGTTCGTATAATTTCGAGATACGTGGGCCCATACATCTTTAAGCTTGGCCCAACTCCAAGATTGCATTTGTAATTGAAATGTTCTTTTTATTGGACGTTATTGGAGTTAAATATGAATTTTATCCTTTATTATAGATCCGTATTGTTAAGATAAATTTAGCAATTTCGATAATTAGATATTTATTTCAAGTTCATGATCATTAATAGAAATTATGTACCCCACATATGCATTGTCCAAAAACGTCAATAATAGATAATAATAATAATCAATTTCCAAATTGAAACTGCGTATCGTTATATTATTTGCATTGAATGATAAACGCATAAAAAGTATCATATGTTATTTAATTATTGATCTAATTTGATAATTAAAAATCTTGTGAAAGAAAGGTATCACATGTAATATAATTATCGTTATATCATTTATCTTGATTCCTGAGTGTTTGTAATCTATAGTATAGAGATTATTATAGCGCTTACGGTAATGATATTACTTTGCCGTTTATGCCCACCATATAGTTTGAGGTTTTAGGTTGATACTTTAAGAGAATCAGGGTAACTTCGTCGAGTATTTGATTACTTCATTAGTTTGCTTTCTTTTAAATAGACACAGTATTCATTATTATCTTTATTGTCGCTCTAAGTCATCAATATATAAACTGGATATCTCTTCACTTTTATTTTTCTTTATATCATCAATGAATTAAAATAATTAAGGTGTAAATGTAATAAACTTAATCATAGACATGAAATTTGTTATTGATTATATAGAGATAGGTACAGCACACTAAAGTTGATTAAGTTCAATAAGGTTGAAACCCCTGTAGCCACTTCATTCACAGAGAATTTTAAATTGATGGAAAGTTGGAAACATTACCAACTGAAGATCGATTAAATAATCATTATCTAGATGAGGTCAGATTAATACAATGTAAAAACTTTAAGCTGATTTTTCAATTGACATTTATTTTTTGTCTTATAATAATAATTAGGCGGCTACACAATGATCGTGAGGATAATTAAACTTTAAGTTATCATTGAAATTACTGATATTGTGATCTTTCAAGAAAAGAACTTTAGATCTACACATGTGTTTTGCATTACAACATTTTGTTCTTAGGATAATATAGCTCCGCATTAAATAATATAGAGCTATTCAAGTATATTTTAAACCATTGGATCCTGCAATTGGTAATAAAAGGTAATATAAGATCATATAATGATTGAATATAATCTACTAGTATCAGTAAAAACTTAAACCTTAAATACACATATGCAGATATCATGCATTTTTATATAGTAAAGATGGCGCTCGTGCGTCTTTTGGTAGTAGACCCACATACGATTAGGATATCTTAAAATTGATCTCGGCAACTATTTTCTTTATTTGTTCCCCACAATTTTGTTTATTTTTATTTTCCTTTTCTCCATTATATTTCTTTTTCTTCTTTACTTTATACTTATAACCTTTTGGGATTTCAATTATATTACTATACCAATACTTCCAACATCAATACAGACAATATGGACCTTAATAATTATTTAATAACAGCAACTCATGATTTCGAAGCAGCTTATGATATACTAATGGATTTAAATCTATTTAGACAAGAATATGATGATTTAAATAAAGGTGAAAATCTATTACAAATCAATAAATTAAAACAAGAGTTTGATGATTTTGAAAATAGAAGAAGGATAGATAAGAGTGAATCTAGAAATTCCAATAATCAAAAATTGTTAAATGAAACGTCAATCAATTTAAAACAACCTACTACAAAATTGGATTTGAATTCCAGGTCAGATTTAAACAACTCAAATAACACAAAGATGGAAGATAAGAATAAAATATTAATAGATTCAAAAATTAATAATACTATTGGATCACCAAATTTGGTTTCTCAACAACTAAACATTTTTATGATGAGTAGAGATCATTATTATACAAATAATAGGGCAAAAAATAAAGATATTCATTTTTTTGGTGAACCATTACTTAGTAATGAAGAAGCTAGAGAATTTTCTAAATTTTTTTCAAATGTTGAACAAAATCAAAGGACACATGAACAAACAAATTTAAGACAATCAACAATAGCTATAAAAGAAGAAGATGGAGATTTAAATATGAGTGAAATCGAATCTGTTGCAAGTAGTTGTTTAAGTGGATCAAGTAATAAAGATAGTGTAATTACAGATTTTGATTCTGATTTTGATTATAAAATATTAAATCCAACTATAGCATTAAATTTTGGAACAGATGAATCATTTTCCTCTTCTGGATTTAAATTGAGAAGTAATTCACCACCTGCAAGAACTAGGAGTCCTAGGATAGCAACAGTTATTAGTGCAACGGATTTATTTCCATTGACAGAAAAAGCGTTAAAAGAAAGACGGGAGAATTTAAAATTTAATGTCCAAAAGGATGAATTTACTCAAGATATTATGATGAAACCAATTAATCCGAGGTCCTCATCGGTTCATTTGGATGCTAGTATGGACACTTTAAACTTATTGGATATGAAAACGAGCATGGATATACAAACCAGAATGGCCATGAACGTTAACGGGTTAACCGTTGAGTCCAGGAAGGTTAACTATGAGGACGATGCCAGGTCAGGATCGCAGGACACGGATATAGAAGAGGGGAGGAAGCTTAAGAACAATAAACGGGAATATCTATCAGAAGATCAAAAACGACGGAACCATATTTTAAGTGAAAAACGACGGAGGTGTGCAATCAAATCACAATTCGAGACGCTTTGCCGGCTAACCAGCCCGGCAGTAGGACGAGGGAAGATGGGCAGCCAGTCGAAATGCGCCGTGCTCAACCACGTGGCCGATTACATTGAGCAACTACGAGCGAACAACGAGCAGTTGAGCAGCCTGCTAGATATATAGAGAAATTAACATGTACTAGAGTATGTGCTGACATTTACAGTTCTGCGTAGGTTTGGGAACGGCAAACCCAAACTCCATTAGTATTACGATCTCTGCCATTCAAAAAATCCCACAGTTTGACATCAATGCAGTCAGGAACAGAGCCAGGAATGGATCACGTGCCCACCATTCGCCAAGGGCAGTACCTCAGCTATCCGGCCTTCGCTCCCGCCCCCTCGCCCTCCCCCCGGCTCGCCCAGCAGCCCGCAGCCCCTCCTCCGCCACGCACTCGCTCCCTGAAAAGATCCCCTCCAACCAGAGTTAGAGCCTCCTCTGTACATTCCCCAAGAGCCCAGCAGATGGCCACTCCGCCCCTCCCTCGTCCAGTCCAGCAGTCCATGATCCCTCACCCTACTCCCAAGATGACCCAGCAACAGCTCCAAATGGCACAGGCCGCTCAAGCCCAGGCCCAAGCCCAAGCCCAGGCCCAGCAGGCACAGGCTCAAGCTCAGGCTCAATCACATCAACAAACTCCTCCGATACCCCAGCAGGCACAGACTCCCAAGAAGAATGCTCCATTCCATCGTAAATCCATCGGTGAATGGGATTTTGTCAAGACAATTGGTGCCGGCTCAATGGGTAAAGTTAAATTGGCCTGTAATCGGAACACAACTGAATACTGCGCCGTGAAAATCATTCCACGTGCCGTGCATATATATCTACGTGAACATCAACAACCTCCTCAAGACAGACAAGCTGCTGAAAAACGTCAAAAAGAACTAGAAAAAGAAGAATCAAGAGATCGTAGAACGATTAGAGAGGCGGCCATTGGAAAACTACTTAATCATAAGTATATATGCAATTTATATCAAATGGTCCCCATGACGAATCATTTTTACATGGTTTTTGAATACGTTAGTGGTGGACAGATGTTAGACTACATCGTTTCTCATGGTTCTTTAAAAGAAAAACAAGCTCGAAAATTTGCAAGATCTATTTCTTCTGCTCTTAATTATTGTCATGCTCATTCAATTGTACATCGTGATTTAAAAATTGAAAATATTCTAATTAATAAAAATGGTGATATTAAAATTATTGATTTTGGTTTATCTAATCTATTTAAACCAAATGCTTTATTGAAAACTTTTTGTGGTTCTTTATATTTTGCTGCTCCTGAATTGTTATCTGCTCAACCATATACTGGTCCTGAAGTTGATGTTTGGAGTTTTGGAATTGTTTTATTTGTTTTAGTTTGTGGTAAAGTTCCCTTTGATGATCAATCTGTTCCTGTTTTACACTCAAAAATTAAAGCAGGTAAAGTTGATTATCCAGAATTTTTATCTAAAGAATGCATATCATTACTTTCAAGAATGTTGGTTGTCGATCGAAAGTCAAGAGCTACATTACAGGAAGTTATGCATCATCCTTGGATGAATAAAGGATACAATGGAATCCCAGATTCTTACATCCCAGAAAGAGAACCTTTGATGTTACCTTTAGATACTGATGTTATTAAAGGAATGACTGGTTTTAATTTTGGTAATGAAGAAAAAATAACCAGAGATTTAGAAAATGTTTTAACAAGTGATGAATATTTAGCATCTGTTGAACATTGGTATGATGAAAAATATATGGAACAACAGCAAGATAATAATCCTTCAATGTCATCAAGACAATTGGATATTTTTAGGGAAAAGTTTTTAAATCATTCTGCTCTATCAAATAATAATTCTCAATTTCACTTTCATGACCATCATCATGATGATGATATTGTTGATGATGTAGATGCTGATATGGATTATTATAATCCAATTCAACAATCTGCAATTTTAAGTTCATCCTCATCTTTAAGTGTAAACAAATTACCCGATCCGACAATTGCATATCATCCTTTGATTTCGGTTTATAACCTTGTTCGTGAAAAACAAGAAAGGGACCGAAAACAAGAACAGAATCAATTGAAAGAGAGACAGGAAAGAGCAGAACGAATGGAGCAAGAAAACATATTGAGTCAAAGTACTGAAAGATATGAACAACAGCAGCAAGTTTTGCAACAACAACAACAACAACAGCAGCAGCAACAACAACAACAACAACAACAACAACAGCAACAACAGGAAAGACAACCGAATGCAGTGGCTCCACTTAAGGCTCATAAGCGCTCTGTTTCTGCTGCCCCTATGATGGCCCAAACGTTTTCACCTCCTCCGTATAAAGCGCCGTCTATGGTCCCACCATTACCTAATGGATCACCTCATGTTCCTCCACTTGTTAGTCCAAGAATACCACCTTTACCGAAACTTTCAATTCCTGGAACTCCGAATAGAAATACTGGTCCTCTAACTGCTCCTGTATCAGGCCCACCCGATTTCCCAATACCACCAGTACCAAGCAATGTTCCTTCTAGTAATAATAACTCACCTAGACCCGCTCAGAGCTTTACATCAACTTCTACTAATCAAGTTGCACCGTCTCCTAGTTCTAGTAATATAGGAGCATCAGCGAGTACAGCTGCTACTTCAACTTCAACTACTGGACAGGTTGTTGGTCGCCGAGCAAGGGCTCAAAGTCAAAGTAATGCTGATTATGATCCACGCACTCAATTTGTATTTGGTGCCCCTGCTTCAAAAGCTCATGAACAAAAACAAGCACAGCCACCCGTTAATACATTGCCATTACAATTTAAGAAACCTCAAGGACAGCAGCAACAACAATCAAATTCGTATACACAATCCCGTCCTCATGGACATACTCATTCACATTCTGTGAATGGTACATCATCATTTGGTTCCTTATTTCGTCGTCTTAGCAATAGAAGAAAAACAAAAGATTCAAATACTATCAAAGATGAATTACCATTATCAAATGTTTCCAATGAAACTCCAAATATGCCAAGTCCAAATGCAAGTATTGGATCTAATAGTCCTGGAATGGGTGGGAGAAATAGACAATTTATTCCAAAATCTCCATTACCTCCTGTACCTCAAATGCCAGCTGTTATTCCAGCGCCTAAATATTTAAGTCCTAATGATGCTGAAGAAACAAGTTTGAAAGATAAAAATTCTGATCCAACAACAACAACTACAAGTGTTCATACAACAGGTTCAACTTCAACTAGTACTCCTGGATTAAACCTTTCTAAACGAGGACAAAGTGTGCGTGCTCCTAATACTCCACAATTAGGATATTCACCAAGTTCAGGTAAAAGATTGCATACCAGAAGTCATTCAATTAATCCAATTGCTTTTGATGGTGCTATGAAAGCACCTCCATCACCAGTAGTACAAGTTCCTATGCCAGTTCAATCATCAGCTATTCAACAACAACAACCGAAGACTAAAGATAGGAAATTCCATCCTAATGCTAGAGCTAAAAGTGTCAATTATTCTAAGAATAGAAGAGCAGTTCCTTCAACTCCACAATCAGCTACTAGTAATAGTCCTAGTATTCCTTCTAAGAACGAGGCATATCAAGAAGCAATGTCATTAAATACAAAAGAATCTGTTGGAACAATGAATACTACAAATTCTGTTGCTACTGGTGCAAGTGGTATTAGTACAGCATCCAATAATATGTTATCAATTGAATATCCAAAACAAGTATTTTTGAAAGGATTTTTCAGTGTTCAAACTACATCAACTAAACCACTTGTTGTAATTCGTAAGGATATTATACAAGTTTTAACTGGATTAGGTGTTAAATTTAATGAAGTTAAAGGTGGATTTACTTGTACCTATACACCTGAACATTTAAATTATCAGCAACAAAAATCACAATCACAGCATCAACAACCTTTGCATATTCAACAACCACCACAACAATCAGCTTCTACTGCTTCAACAACTACAAGTGGTACATTAGCACAATCTATTTCAACTGATGGTAATGATGATGATAATGATAATGATAAGGATAAGGATAATAGCAACAATAACAACAATAACAATAACAACAATGCTGAAGGAGATGATGATTCAAACAAATTACATCCAAGTAGTGCAGCGGTTAATGATCCAACAAAATCACCCCAAATTTCACTTAGTAGAACAACATCGCATAAAAGAAGATTTTCAATTGGATCCAGTATTTTTAAAAGAAAAGGAAATGGATCTACGAATACTACAAATACTACGGATTTTCCATCAGCATATCCTGATGAATCATATCAATCAATTGAATCTGTTGGCGCATTTCCTGGTGGTAGTGATATGCTGGGATCACGTTATGATTACAGAAAACATGCTTGGATCAATAATGGTAACAATCCATCAAGTCAAAATGTACCACCATTACCTAACACATATAAAAGAACACCTGTTCAATTTGAGGTTCATATTGTTAAAGTACCATTGGTTAATTTATATGGTGTTCAATTTAAGAAAGTTATTGGTAACACATGGACTTATAAAGAATTGGCGAGCAAGATTTTAGGAGATTTGCATTTATAATATCCTTTAAGGTTGATACAGGGAAAAATATTAAAGAGGGGTTTTGTTCAAACTCATATACATATTTTCTCGGTTATAATTGATTGAACAAAAAAAAATTGAATATTCATCATTGATTTTTTGATTTTACTATATTGAAAGGAAAAACAATATGAATTTTTATACATAGATTTGCATGACACGTTGTCAATTTGTCATAACCATTCCATTTCATTTGAATTATATTTTTGCTTTAATTCACTTTATTTTCTTTTTTTTATATATAATACATTTTTTACATACTTTTTCCTTCGCCTCATATTTTTCTTTGGGGGTGGAAAAGGAGAAAAAAAAACTAAATCATTAGTTATAAATTTGATATATTTTATATCAATTTTTGGTTGTTTTTCGATTTGTTTTACATTTCATTCACACACAATTGCAAGTTTATAAACGAAATTTTTGGTTTTATCATTCAATCATTCATTTTATTAATTTTCATTTATCTATAAATTCATTTGTGTATTTCATATTCATTCGTTTTTTAATTTAATTAATTCATTTTATTTTATATACTACCTTTTTGTTTAATAAAAGATCTACAAAAGGAAAGCACAAATATATTTATTGAGACATACATTTTCTTAAGTTTATTTTTACTTTATAAGAATTTCTCTCAACGTATCAATTTTTTTTCATTCGAATTCCTATTATATATATATTCATGTTTGTTTTTATTCGATCATTTTCATTTATAATAACTAATTCTGTTTTTGTTCTGTTTTATGACATTTGATCAGTAGATTAATTATAATAAATTAATGTTTTAAAATAGAGATACGGTAGTCGCCGGAAAAACGTTGGGTCAAATCGCGTAACGGAATAAATTATGCAGTTAGCCCGACTGCGGTGTGGAGTTAATAAGTGACCTGCGGAAATAATACGGTTATTGCAACAAAGACCCGGTGATGTGGGGCTGTCATTCGTTTCTGTACAATAAAGTAGGTTAACCATAGCGTACAATGTTTTCCGATTTTGTATTTCCCGTTCCCGTTGTTAATATTTTTACTTCTTTTCCACAACTTTTTTTAGCCATCTTTCACTGGTTTTTGGCTTGGACTTCAATGGATTTCTCCTACTCCTTCTCGTCCTCTGTTCCGCTAGACTTCGAGTTCCCGGACTATAATAGCTCTTTATCTGTAACTCCCATCGACAATGATTACGATCAGGTTCTGAGTCCGAGTACTATTAACTCACAACTATCCACTAATGTTAATTCCGCAACTACTTCAAATCATACAAGTCCACAGATATCTCCCTCGGACTCTTTTACAATAGGTGATAAATCATTTCCGTTCGAACTGAGACTCACTGATGACCCTATTCAAAGACTTTGGGATGATCAGCAAAATGAGATTGAGGATGATAATCCACTCGAATTTGATCTGAACATGAGTAATTTAAGGTTCACGGATGATAAATCCTCCATTTATGATAATGAGAATAATAGTATCGGCATTTTTGAAATGTTTAGTTGTACTCCTGAGAAGTTCATTAGTAGTGCCGATGAATTTAATACAAGTATGAATGATGCATATATTGATGATTTAAATATTATGAGCACAAACTCAAATTTAGTTCTTGACCGGGCCGCTAAAATAGAGGATGATTCAACCACTATGCCCAAAACTTGTAAGGAATCTCGCAAAGGGCCTAGGACAAGATCATCTAAAAAGACTATTGTGGCATCACAGATTCGAAATCTAAAACTTCCGAATTCTACAAATCCAAAAATATCAAAATCAAAGGTCTTAAAACCACGTGGGCGCTCTCCAAATACCACAAAACGATTGCAGCCAGCAAAGACTCGGAGGACTACCCTACGTTCACGAAAGAATAATGAAATACAATCTCTATCTGAGCAGGATCCAACTAAATTTAACAAAAAACACATTGAATGGATTAAGTTAACGCCAATTACCGAAGATCGATTAATGAAAATCAGATCATTGGCAAAATCAAAAAATATGAATTTGCATAATGTTAATCAAGTATTAAATTTATTTCAACAAACCAATATTAAAGAAAAGGTTTTACGTGCAATTGATTATGGTATCACAGATCAATTGAAAACAAAAGAAGGTAATAATTCAATTGGTTTAGGTGTTGTTGATAGATGGTGTGTTAATGAAGATGAAAACAATGAGAATTGGTTAGAAATTGGTACAAGCATGGGTAAAAACTTAACAAATGAAGAAGATGAAAACAGATTAGAAAATCCTTTATTGAAAGTTTATCATCCAAGCTTATTAGGATTTGATGAATCTTCAAGCTCTAATAATGGATCTGCATCTGATAAACCACCTCATTCTGTTATGAGTGCATCACAATTAAAGAAACAAAAAAGAAAAGGACCAAATTATATTAAAAGACCATTGAATTCCTTCATGTTATATAGAAAATTTCAAATACAAGCCGCTTATATTTATGCCATTGCACAATCATCTACAATTTATGAAGAACAATTACAAAATAATGCTTCAAAAAATGAAAATGAAAATGAAAATGGAAATGGAAATATTAAACCAAAATCATCAATAATTCTTGATATTCCAAAATTAAATCATCAGTCAATCTCTCAAATGATTTCATTGTTATGGAATACAGAATTTGAAGAAATTAAATTGAAATTTTCAAATTTTGCAAGTTTTTGGGAAAAAGAAATTCATAAGGTTGCTTATCCAAGTTATAAATTTCAGCCGCAGAAGAAACAACCTAAAAATAAATAAACGTGAACAATATTAATACTATTGGTACTATTTTTAAACGTTTCAATGGAGCATAGATTGTGAAAATATCAAACCATACGAGACATGCTTTTTATGTTGAAATATTCAAATGTTATACCAAGATCTTGAAGTTATATCTAAGCTTTAGGCGGCTCAACTAAAACTGCCTAATTATTTATTATTATTTATTTATCAACAATTGTGATTAAGTTCACTGTAGTACTATCACTACTATATTATTTATTCGTCTTTACATATATATTTATTTATAGAACAATCAACACCTTCTTATGAAGGTGGATTAATTATTTATTTGAGAGTTCAATTGAAATATTAATGAACTCAAGTAATTGTAATTGTAATTACAGTTACGGTTGCAAGCTTTTGATGATTTATTTTGACCTCTGTTTGTTAAATTTTCATATTATATATTTTGATTTTGTTCATGATTTTTATTCATTCTTCATAGTCAATAGTTTTTAGAATTATATTTTTTCATTATTTATTTATATTTATTTAATTAATGATCTTTATTTTAAGTTCACATTTAGTTGAATTCGATCTTTATAGGCTTTATAATTAACTCTATTATGACAGCCGAATGACGATGATCGATGAATTAATGACTATAATATACAGTGAAGCCCTGTTGAAACAAATATTTCGATATCGTACGGACAAATTATCGGTGATTTGAGAATTCGAAATTGAAATGGATATTCGGTAAAACGCAATGAATCGGTGGTATAGAACGTTCGCTCAGAAGTATTTTTCGTGACCGGAGTAA
Organism: Alloascoidea hylecoeti; assembly: GCA_001600815.1. NCBI lineage: Eukaryota > Fungi > Ascomycota > Alloascoideomycetes > Alloascoideales > Alloascoideaceae > Alloascoidea > Alloascoidea hylecoeti. The sequence goes on along the minus strand of BCKZ01000008.1, from coordinate 946,533 downwards.
TGGATCTTTGGCAAAAGCAAGGCCCGTAATGCCAAGAGTGGAGGTAGAGTACTATAGCGTAGAACCCATTGAAACTGATGTTTTGTGAATCAATTCTTTTCTTTCATATAGGCCTATAATAATTATAGAAGTCATAATTTTATATTGTAAGAGCCTACTACAGTGGGTGATCTGTGGTTTTGCCTAACCTTTTTTTTCTGCGACGTCGTAAAAACTATTTATAGTCAATATATATATGAGGTTAGCTGATGAAGAAAAGTATCAAATCATTTATTTGGTTGATGAAGGTAAAAATTATACTCAAACTGCAAGAATTGTAGATGTTGATCCAAGTACTGCGAGATGGGTCTGGAAACGCTACAAAAAACTGGCACTGTAGATAATTACGGTACAGCTCCCAAGAAACTAAAGTTATTTTCCCGAGATTGTAGATCTTTAACAAGAGGATTGCAAAGAAGTCCAACAAAAAATGTCAAAGAATTGGCTGCTTCGGGGAGATATGAAGTGGCGCCTATCACCATTCGGAGAACAGTAAAGAAACACAATTATGGATGGAAAAAATGAAAGCGAAACCTCTGTTAACAAATAAAAACAAAGCTGATCGACTCTTGTTTGCTAAGAAATACTTACATTTTACCATTAATGATTGGAAGAAAGTAATCTTTTCTAAAGAGTCTTCCATCTCAAAACTTGGCTCAACAGCCCCCAAGTATTGCTTCCAAAAAATGGGTGATGGATACAATACAAAGTATGTATATGGTACCAAGATTTAAAGCCAAAATGTCTCCTTCATGATGTGGGCAGCATTTTGGGRGTCAGAAACGTTCCCAATTGGYAACTTTTSATGCTGGTGCGATCAATTCTGAGAGATACATAGAAGAAGTGTTGATACCAGTAGCTATACCTTTTATTCGGGAGTTTGAAGGTGGTATGTTCCAACAGGATAATGCTCCCATTCACAATTCTAAAAAAACCCGAGAGATTTTGGAGGAATATCAGGTTAACCTGCTATTTTGGCCTGCCAACTCTCCCGATCTAAATCCTAATGAGAACGCGTGGTATAAACTCAAATTTGAGCTAAGAAAACAGCACAAAGAATTGGCCACAAGGTGTAGATACATATAAGATTTGATGTTTATAAATTATGCATATTTTAGGTTGCAACATGCATTAGACAAAACCACAGATCACCCACTGTATGTACATGTATCTACTTCAATTTAATATGAGCTGCGGACTGTTGTGGCTGTGATTGATATATAGGAAAGAGAGGGAGCTATCATAGTGATAACCTTGCCATTTGGCGGTCATTTCATTCTCATTGAAGATCTATCAGCTGTGTTTGGTTATTAGTATTTTCATATTCTTTTTTTGATTGTTCGATCCTGGGCATAAATGAAGATAAGCTCGGCCACAAGCAACTCCAACTCTGTGGTTGAGTAATTTAATTGTACATGTAAGCTCTGTTCCATTCCGATACCATGTACAAGAAAAGATTCGATCCTACGACTGCTGGTTGTGAGTTTAAGTTTAAAGATCTAATGGGGCTTCAACCGTTGGGGTACAGAGCTAAATGAGTACAAAAATTAAGGGCTCAACCGGGAATTGAACCCGGGACCTCTCGCAAACTATACTCAGAGTAATACCCTAAGCGAGAATTATACCACTAAACCATCGAGCCACGTGATGGTTTTACTCATGCAACCAATAATATGCAAGTTCATGCTGGAAGGAGCAGTGTTTTGATTTGGAAATGATATGAAAGGTTAAAAAAACTTATTAGTTGTAACACAGTTGTTCATTTAAAACGATAATCGGTTAGGTAATTGGTTTCGTAAGAAGGAGATAGAGGTGTTGGTGTTGCCACCTTTTTGAGCGGACCTGAGCTCGAGCCTAATTGAGCGCACTTTTAATCTTCTCATAAAAATTGTGATTGCAAGCCTTTTATATATTGTAAAGGTGAAGAAATACCTAATTCTTATATCTTTCAGAATATTGGGTCTTCGTGGATCAGGATATCATTGATAACTTGACTGACACTAGCTATGTCTCGAGATCATAGGGTGGCAGCCCCATGGCGTTAAAGGGGCCAACATTGAATTCTAGATTTAAATTTTCATTTTTTTGGAGCACTCAGTGGGTGGTGGTTTTGATATTTCCTTTTTTGGAGGGGTGTCAGAAAAATATGCAAGATTTTGTTTCACAATTGAACAATCTTTAGATAAACCTAATACGTATGGACGAAAATCCCAGAAGCTGTATCCAAGTTTGATACCACAATGGGAATTCCGAGTACCACTATAATAACCGATATCGGGTATTCAAGAATACAGAATATTGATGTTTCAGAATGAATACTAAAAAAATTAAGATATGCAACCAATTGCAATATATGTAGGACAACAGCAACTACCTAATAATCGACATATAGAGTTATAGAGAAACTTATAAAATCTAAGCTACTGAAAATAAAGGCCAGCTACATTCAAGATAGTTAACAAATCTATTCGAATTCGCCTACACAACGGTTGCTCGTTTTCTCAGCTCGGACTAGCACTTCTATTCAAACTTAAATCCCGATTTGGTATAAACTTAAATCAATACCATAGTTTTCAAATAACTAATTGTAGATTTCTTCGTTATTATATTTAAGCTTAGGATTAATTTGAAACTGCCTCAAACTAATATTTATTTCTATACATTTCATGTAAAATGTTTTAACCCCTTCAATATTAAGAATCAATTATTTACATATATATGCGTTATAAGAAATAAGATCAGTAGAAACTAAACCCCTCGTGACCTTCAGTGATTGCTAATAGCAAGAATTTCCTCAATAGTTCATACGAATCGTAAATTGGTAAGTCTAATTGATTATTACAAGTATGGGCTGAAGGCAATATATTCTTATTACCAGTAAGATGAATGGTAAACCTTAGTTGAGTATTAATACCATTGTTAACTTCATTATCATATTTAGAGACCCAACCCAATAATGGTTTTGATAACCCAGTTGAAAACTGCAAAACAAGCAATCGACTTTGAGTGCCAAATGACTCAAGAGCTTGCCAAAACCATTTGATTTCGACCGTAGCTTCTGAACAACAATCATATATTGTATTTTCTTTCCAGATATTGATATCAACTGTGGTAGGACCAGATATTAATAACTGTAATTCAGATACAGTAAAGGGTAAGAAGTATTCTTTAGGAATTATTTCATGAATTCCCAATATAAGGTTGTCCATCTGATCTTTTATTGATGTATAAAGATGATAATCAATAACAGCTTTAACGTACTCTTTTTTGTTTTCTTCAGTTACTATTGTTAAGCTACCATTTGGAATAAGATCTATTGTACTCAGGGTACCAAAATCTTCAATTTGAATTGAAAAAGTATCTACAATAAAATTATTACTAGCAACTGTAGTATCATTTGAGGATATTTCATTATTTAAAATCCATGATAATGATCTAAAATAATCCATATCAAAGGACTTCATATCTTCCAACGTTAATTCAACACCAATTAGTTTCTTATAAACAGCATTTGTAAAGCAACAATTAATCCATATATTTTCGTAAATTGCCTTCCCAATAATCCGGCCGATAAATTTAAAATGGCTCAAATGATTCTCATTAACATAACCTGATATCCTATTCGGGTGCAATAATGTTCCACCACAAACATGTTTGAATAGAAGGTAATCCGGATTAAACATTTCCTTGGTAATAACTTGGAACCATTCTCTTGTTAATCCTCCCTGATCTTGTCCAACTTCATCTACAAAGGTGGTTTTTATGATTCCATATTTTATTTCATTTGGGGTTCGGTAATATAGTAACTTATATGAATCACTGAATATCTTATTGCGATTTATGGAAATGTTCAAAGTTTGACCATATTGTGAACGAAGTTTTGTGGTTAGGAAACTTCTTTTGTTTTGGAAATTTTGATTCATTGTTCTTTTTGGTGTTTGCCAATTGAGATTGTTTGTTTTAGCTATATGTTATTGTAGTGGTAGTTACACTATTAATTAACGGATATCTCTAGTATCTAGATAGAAATTTATGAGTATATTTATGATATATTTAATCTTAATTTTTTTTTAATGATTATATTATATTATCTTTATATATTGACTATATTTATCTGAAAACTTGATATCATTGGTCATTGACTTTTAATTTCCAGAATTATGACTTGAATACATTAAACCTAAAGTCAGTTTTGGTTATTCTTACTTAATTTGGACCTATTTATCCCTCCTTCAGAAATATAGTCTAATTATGTTATCAAAGAAGTCGATTACTAGTCTGAGCTTACGCAATTGACCGATCCCAAATTTTTGCAACCTTTTAAACGACCGTTATATGTAAGAATATACCGGACAATAACTGCGCCATGGGAATATTTAGTAAGTGTAGAGCTGACGACAATGAACACATATATTATATGTAACCGTGTATTTGGTTTTTCCAGGATACAAATTCAATTATGTCAATAATAATAAAATATTTCTCATTAAAAAAAAAAAAAAATAACAGGACAAATAACTATTTTAATAAAAAATATTTTATTATTATTGACATAACCTGTACCCTGGAAAACCCAAATACACGATTACATTATATAAGCTTAATAGCCTAACTATAATACACTCAGTTTATAGATCTGCAACATGTTATAAAAGTTGTTATTTAAGCTTCAGCTTAAATACTGGAATTACCATTACCAATTTGGTTAACGTTAACGTTCATAGGTCCCCTCCTTTATAATGATAAAATTTATAATTAAATGTTAACTATCTATGTATATAAATAACTAAGTAATTATATTTTAGTGCCTTTTTCATAGTTCTAGATATAAGTATATATAATTATACTGACTGCAGCTGCCAATTATGGTAACCGGAAATGCAGCAGCGATAAAATTGCAGGAAATAAAGATTTGATTGATTTTCTTTTCTTACATGTAACTTCGTATATATACCTATAAGTACCGGTATATTATTATAGAAGTATCAAGTTTTTTGGAAAAGCTGTAGAATTTTTTTTTTTTTCATTCATATACGAGGGGAATCTGATAATGGACATTTGTTAAACAGTGTGAGTTCGAGACTCAACCTGAAGCCATAATCACCAAAACCCTCTTCAGATTGACTTAGTGATATCCACACACATGAATATTATTGAGAAATAATCTCAACTTCATTGATTAATATACTATGTTTAAATATCTTGGATTCTGAAAAATCAATCCGCATTTTTCTCTCTTTGGAATTGCTAATCACACAGACAAAGAATCGAAACCACAACAATATCTGTTTTGTATTTATTTATATCTAAGAATCAGTTTCCGTCGTTCAATATTTGCTATATATATATATATTTTTTTTCAAGTGGCCATTAAGGCTCTATATTAAACTGCTTTTTCTATAAATACTATATAACAACCAAAAAATTGTGAAAATAAAAAGACCTATTACTAGGCAAAACTACCTCTTACTAATGTTAGAGGTTCACTCTTTTTTGAGTAATGTTGTTACTTTTTATAGTATTATTGTCACCATTTCCAACTTCTTACTCAATTAATACGAGTAAAGGATGTCATATGTATACATCTTTCCTATTTTTCTTTTTTTTGTCCATAGCACCTAAGTGATTCAGAACAAAGCTTTGTGGAGCCTCTTTCAATCATTTTACTCCATTGAGATGCTGATAAATTATTCTCCTGTTGATAGTATCTTCTGTGATATTTTCTAACCAAAAAACGGTTACCGCTCTTAATATTAATCCTTTTCTTTCCTTATGATTAAAGTCAAGGAAAGATTTCACTTCAATTTCTTTTTCTTTTAGATCTATCACTTTTTGGTTATAGGACCATATTTTCTTTGTAATTTCACATGTACAGAATACATGTTCAAAGGATAATTCAAATTTATCACAGCAAGGACACCTTTTGTCTTTGAGGTTGTTGTAAAAATGTTAAAATGAACCACTGCAGAATATTTGATAATCATCTATAACGTTTGATGATAGATAAAGGTTGTTTTTATGGATTATTTTCCATAGCAAACCCCATTTACTGACACTAATTTTGTAGGTTTTTTCCAATTCATATGGTACTAATACTTTTTGATTATTTGCTTTGAAGAAACTTTTACGAATACTCCTCCAACTAAATTTGTCGAGCATTTCATTTTGTAAACCAATGAAGTCCTACATTCATATAGCTTGGGTCATGGAGGACCCAGAACACTTTTTGCAAAAAAGGAAATGGACGACACCGGAATCGAACCGGGGACCTCTCGCATGCTAAGCGAATGTGATAACCAACTACACCAGACGCCCAATTGTGTGAGGGTAAGGGGATGGTGTAGAGTAATATTCTCCACATATTCTTCAACACTTGTGGCGTTGGGTTGTCCCTGCATAACTATGCATATTTCATATTCTTTCTTTTATACCCTTAATTCTAATGTCTTTTCTATAAATTCGTCCTTCTATTCGAACTTTGTCTCTTTTATCCTTGATATTTATTATCAATGCTTTGAGTCTTAATTTGTCCAATCCTATCCTTCTCTTCAATATTTTTATGGTCGAACATTCTTCAAATATTTTTATCATATATATATGCATATTTTCCTTGTTGGGAACAAGCGCTACAGCGGCTACACATATCTAAGTTGTGTCATTGCTTTCTTGCGTAAGAGTAAATCATATGTGGTACGTATCCTAAGCTAAATAAATGAATCAATTGTGTTTTCTCTGGGTTCTTGTAAGCTTTTTTGATATTTCCGCACCATTTTTTCTAATCGATCTAGAATGATACACAAACCAAGGACTAGCCTTAGATTTATAACAACCAACTTATAACTTAAATCTTTAATACATCTTATTTATATTTATATTTAGATTCAAGAAGTTCAAGTGAGTGACAGTACTGATTCATCGGTATCTGGATTCCGCATAGGTATTGACACATGCCGTCGTTATGACTTCGTGGCCAAGCTGGTTAAGGCGTGCGACTGTTAATCGCAAGATCGAGAGTTCAATCCTCTCCGAGGTCGAATCTTTTTGAACCCACAAAGTAAAACTGTGGCGCTTATTGTCCCACCTCCAAATTTGTGCATGTAGGTGACACGTAACATTTAAGCGTATATGAAATTGGGGCTAGATTAAAGGGAAGTTAAAGAAAGTAATAGATTATTTCAGAAATTTTAGATTCAACCTGATATAGTATACGTAATTTTATAAATGGTATTAATTATTATATTTATTCAATCCTCAATCGCAATTGGGAACTCTACCACACCTCATTACAAACCTCGTGGCCAGCTTTCAATATAGCCTATAGGTCTATAAAACATATTCTGAGCCAAGGATGAGACAGTGAGACTCCCGGCCGCTCCGATATCCCGATGGCGCCCACACAAGAAATCGGTTCTTTCATGTCGGACATTTTATAGGATAATCCTTGCTTGTACACTTATCTTACAAGCGTATTGCAATCTCCCCGAGTTCATCCTGGGATATTGGACTCCAGCCATGACTTTGTTGTGAGGTTGGACCAGAAGAACTCTAATTAAATCTGAAAGCTTAAGAAGGAAAAATATCTTAATATACCATCAATACCACAACATTGATCGTGATACCAGCTATATTTGCAATTATCAAATGTTTTGAATTAATCAGTATACAGTGAAGTATTACCGTCACTCAGCTAGTATATAAAACTACAGTCTCGTTATCCGGATACACAAAGATGTAATTTATATTATAAAGTATCCAGCATCTCTTGTCTCAACTGCGCCCTCCATCCTCACCGGTACAGCCAACGTTAACGTCTTCGCAACCTTAACCTTACTTCCATAGAGCCCAGATATCCGCCAAGTCCTCGTTTACTTCAAGAGCTCCAGAGCTTCCGTCGCACGGCTAGTGTATCACGATCGGTAGGGATGTTCTCTATCTTTGATCTACTCTGACCTCTTCAGTTAGATACATTGTTCTTTGTAAGGTAATACCGATTAATTTACCTCCGCGTAATAGCTATTAAAAATACCTATAAATACCTGATTATGATTGCAATTGCGTGATGATTACAAATTCCAATTGAGACATAATTTGAGATGTGATGGAATAGTAGTAAGCTTAGATAATTCCTATTATGTAACACTTTGATATGCTGACAAAGCTGCAGTACAGTCAGCATTACAGTCAGCATATTTATAAGCAACGTTGAGCATGCATGTCAAAACCTCTTTTGTCGAATTGCATGAGAAAAAGTTCTACGTTATTAATTGATCTAGAAAATGATTTATATAAAAGGCAGGTTCCCCCTTATTTTTCAATTCTTCATCACAATCAATCATCATGGCTCCAAAGATCGCAATCATCATCTACACAACTTACCACCACATTTCCACTTTGGCTGAATCAATCAAGGCTGGTGTTGCTTCCGCTGGTGGTAATGCTACCATTTTACAAGTCCCAGAAACTCTTCCAGAATCAGTTTTAACTGCCATTCATGCTCCCCCAAAACCAGATTATCCAATTGCTACTGTCCCTGAATTGACAAACTACGATGGTTTCATCTTTGGTTTCCCAACAAGATACGGTGCTTTCCCAGCTCAATTCAAATCTTTCTGGGATGGTACTGGTGGTCTTTGGGCTTCTGGTGCTTTACACGGTAAATACTTTGGTGTTTTCACTTCTACTGGTACACCAGGCGGTGGTCAAGAAGTTACTATCCTCAACTCCTTATCTTCTTTCGTCCACCATGGTTTGATCTACGTTCCATTGGGTTACAAGAATGCTTTCCCATTACTCACATCATTTGACGAATTTCACGGAGGATCCCCATGGGGTGCTGGTACCCTTGCTGGTGGTGATGGCTCAAGAAGTCCTCTTAAGCTTGAATTGGATATTGCTGAAATCCAAGGCAAAAGCTTTTACGAAACTGTTGCAAAAGCTTTCTAAATTTGAAGGAAGTCTGTAGCTATAGTATTTTATAATCTAGATAGAATAGAATGATAATATATGATAGTTAAGTTATTGCATAATATACATTGTACTGTTTACCTAATATGACATGATCCCGTGCACGTGATCAACTGAGTAATAATAATACTATTTTCCCAACCCACATCGGACAACAATTACGAATACAAATAAGTTGAAGCATTGGTCTTTCATGTCACTTTTGTCGCCTCTGGTTGAAAGCTGTTCGATAATACATTCAATATACACGTCGTTCGTTGATGAAAAACCATCGCTGATAGTAGGAAAATCTCGAGGACTGGAAATATATTCTGTTACTAAAGAATCTGGGTTAAACTTATTACATTCATTACCAACCCATTCTCGAATTGCTGCCCTGACCAGTTTTACTCCTCCTTCTAATGATATTACAACGAAACGGCTGAACTGGTTGGTTTTCTCTACTATTGATAAAGATCTATTTGTCGTGTCTTATGATCCGAAAACTAATGATGTCGTTACGGTAGAAGACATACGGCTAAAAGGAAGAGGATTACGTCCGCTTGCAACGCAAGATTTTATAAAAACATGTTCTTATTCTCCTCCTAGTAATAATGGTAGAAGAAGACAAGTCCCATTAATAGCATTTCATTCTCAAGCTGGGTTTATTAGCTTTTTGAGTGTGGGATTAACAAATAAGAAATTCTCACAATCCGTGAAACAAGTCACTTCTTTTCCGAACGAGAAAAATCTTCAGAGCTTATTTGAAGATATAAATTCTTACCAAATCGGTCCTATAAATATAATATCTATGGAATGGATTGTAGTTCAATCACAGTATCCAATTTTGGTGATTTTATATGCGACACCTCAATATGACAGAGCAATTAAATTATTGAAATATACTAATAATAAAGTACATGTTGAAAAAATAGGTGATTATCCTGCTTTTGATTCACAATATAATTTAATAATACCAATTGAAATGAATAAAAATGGAGATGGATATTTATTAATTGGTGAATCATCTATATTATTCTTTCAATCTCCAAATCCATCGGAGAATTGGGATTTAAAAGAACCACAACCATTAAATTTAACTTTTAATGATCGATTTTCATTTAAATGTTATACATGGATTTCTAAAAATAATATTTTATTTGGTTCAGAAAATGGGGATTATTCTATTTTAACTATAACAAGTTATTCACCAAAGACTGAAATTAAAGCAACTTTAAAAAAAGTTGGAAATTTAATATCATTTCCAGCTGATTTAGTAAATGTATCATCCACATTGAATACAATTCCTGAAACCTTTAATCATGATGATGATAATTGTTTATTTTTTGTTGCATCAACTTCTGGCTATCCTGGCTTATTTAATATTAACTCATCATTGAATATCAATCTTATCCAACAACTACAGTCATTATCTCCTGTTCTTGATTTAATACCATATAATTTTAATAGTAATAGAAATGGTAATAAAATCTCAACAGGAAATGCTATAAATAATGGATATGGTGAAATATTTGCCGCATCTGGTGGATTATTTAATTCATACATAAATCGAATAAAATCAGGTTTAGATGTTCAAATATTTGCAGAAATTGATATATCACAATTAACTACAACTAATAGTAATAATATTACAATCGATAAATGCTGGTTTATCAATTCTTTAAATATATTGATTGTTTTGGTTTTAAACTCAATTAGTACTTTAAGGATTAATTTAGAAGAAGATACTGTTGAATTAATTGATAATTGGTATGATACAGAATCTTTTACGACCACATTATTATTTGTTGATACAATAATTGTAGATGATATAGAATACCCTTTAATTGCTACTTCGACTGATATAAGAATACCTGTTTTAAACATACAATTTTCACTTGATGATAGGAATAAAAAAATTGAACATATATCGAAAACATCTAGATCTATAATATTCACAACGAAATCAAATTTATATATCTTATCTCTTCCATCTTTAAAAATAATTGAAGAATTAAATTTAGAGAAAGAAGTTACATGTCTTGATGTTGAAGAATGGGATTCTAAAACTGTTATAGCACTTGCGTTTTGGAATTCTGGGATTTATTTCTATGTATATGAAAATGATTCAAATAATACAAGTGCTTTAAAAGGAAATAAATTGTTTGAATGGGAACAAGATAATAAAACAGATGAGCAATTTATTAAAAGTTTATGCTTAAATAAATTTCAAGGTGATAATAATTTATATTTTTTTATTGGTTTTGGAGATGGTGAAGTAGAGATTAAAGTAATTACTTCATATTCTCAAAGAAATAAAGTTTCTAAATTCGAATTTATGAAAGAAATTGATAATGATGATTCATTGAATTGTGTTATTAAATATTCAGATTCACCTCCTAAATTTCGAAAATGTAATAATAGAGATCAAATCTTATTAATTTCTGAAGGAAATGTTTGGAAATTATCCATAGACCCTCATGAATTTGAATTACAAAAACAATTACCACCACGATTAAATAAAAAAATTAATAATGGATGTATGGTTTATATTGATAAACTATTAATTGAAGATATATCAATGATATGTCCTTCATCATCAATATCATCACCCTCAAATTGTGCTTCTGATATAACTGTATTTGTTACAAAATCTACGGTATTGTTATCATCATTAGCTTCATATCCTGACATTTCAATGAAACAATTTCAACATTCTTCTTTAATCCGCAAAATGATTCATTTACCTTCGTTAAATCTTTTAGTTGCATTATCATCAAAATATGAATTTTCATCTTCTTCAAATTCTTCAAATTCTCCAAGTGTTCCAAAACCAAAGTGTTCATTATTACTAATTGATTGTGAATCAATGGATTTAATCGATTCTTTTAAATTTCCAAATGACGAAGAAGTTATTAGTATTTGTGAATTATGGGATCGTGAGTATTCAGTTGATGGTAAAATTGCAAATTCCGAGACTTATTATGATATTCCAAATAAATGTAATAGTTTAAATGCTTTGAATGGTATAAAAAGACATATTCGACCTGGACAGTTTAATGAATCTAACTTGGATTCAAAAATAATTGAATATGAAAGCGTAAACGAAAATGGAAAAGAGAGGGAACACGAAACTGAATATGATTATAATGGTTATATGACAATAAACGATCGTTTAGACTCATTATTTGTTGTGGGCACCAGTTTAGTTTCTAATTTAAGTGGTGCTAGTGGGCTCGATTCTGGGTATCTCCGTTTATTCTCCGTGTCTCATGATCGAAAGATTAAAATAAAGTGTGCTATTAAAACAAATGGTAATGCTCTCGCCTTAGCCAATTATGGCGGTGGTTTATTTGTTGCTGGAATTAATGAGTTTATATGCGTTTATGAAGTGAAGATTTTTGATGTGATGACACTAGGGAATGAAACAGGTAAAAAAAGAAAACGAAAATTATCATTTACAGATTATCCAAATAGTATGGATATTGATGAAGAAGAAAATGGAAATGAGAATAGCTTTGGATATATGTTCCAATCTGTTCTATCCCGTGAAACAAAAGTTGATGATATCGTGACTTGCATTTCAATTTTTGATGGCATTATCACTGCTGGGAATATGACGAAGACATGCAGTTCATTCTTCTTAGTCAAATCTTTAAATTATAAAGGTGCACATAAACATCAAGAATATGATGCTATATTGTTTCAAAAGGATGGAAAGCCCTTTTGGTTAAGTAGCATTGATCAGGCTAGTCTTGACATGATTCTTTTATCTGATACTGAAGGAAATTTGTTAGTGTCTGGGATTGACGAGGCTGATTTTGATAAATTAAATGATTCTTATCGGTACAATATTTTGGGAGCTTCTCATGAAATATCTAGTTTAGAAGAGAAAGCTCGTTATAATTATTTTACTTCTGCTAATATTGAGGACAATATAAATGTTTTAAAGACAGTTAATACTGAAAGACTACTTCTTTCTTATGAAGACGAAAATAAAGGAAAAGATTTGAGTACGGGCACATTTAACACATTAAATCGGTCGTGCAATAAAAATTTATTGTCACCAAGAGAATTATATGGGACTACATTACTGGGAACAATCAACGGTAGTATTTATTTACATTATTATTCGAAGAACAAATTCTATCATGAGGTGCTGGTCAGAATACAACACAAAATTCTTGGCATATTGAAAACATTAGATTACCCAAGCGCTGGGCCCAAAGCAAGGATGTCATACTATTTTCATACTAGTTTTAGTTCACAGGTTCGCATGGAGTGTATTAATGGTGATTTTGTCGATGGTTTGATCCTACAAAGATATTTAAATTTTCCACCCGAATTGCAAACAGTGGAGTTAATACATTGTAATGTATATTTCGATATATTGGACGTGTTAAAACTGGTCAAGGGATTTGCTGGACTAGGTGTCGGCACTGTTCAAATCAATGTTGGTGGAAGAGTAGGACAAACTGAATTTGATAAGAATTTATACGATAAAGTAGAAAATGAACCTTTATCTGAAGATGTTAAAATGAGAATAGATGTAACGCGATTATTGCCATAAATTTTACAGTGGTATTATCTTCTTGTTTCTAAGCGAGTAAGAGAATTTGATTACTTTGTTTTTGAGTATAACTTTAATTTATGTAGAACTCTTTGTAATAAATTGCAATTACAACTGTTTTTGTTATGCCAATATTAATTTTGATCGCAATAGAAATTAACATTTTGAAATTAGCAATTTACATGCACTAATATATGATAGCCAAATGTCCATATAATTGTTCATCTTTTATCATCAAGTTCAATATGTATTTTATTTGGTTCAAGAGGTGGCCAAATATGTAGTCCACCAAATGGACTAAATTAAGTGGCCTGTATAGTATTCCGTTATAATTGAAATTACAATATGAATAAAATTTGAAGAAATAAAGAATTTTTTTTATAAAATATTTTGCTCTAAATAAATTTAGCTTAAATATCTAATTAACTGTTACATAATAATTTAAGCTGAAAATGTTAATGTAGCGCCAGCAGAGCCAGTAACAGTACTTTCAACACTTGTAGCATCAATAAGATCGTAAGAATAAGAGACAGAGGTGAGTGTACCTGTGTCACAAGTATTTTCTCCTGATCCAAAATCATTACCACTAGCAACAGCATAACCTGCACCATCAACAGAGTATAAAGGTTTTGAGGCGCCAACGAAAACATTATTCTCAACTAATAACTGAGCACCTTTTCTAGAATTGATACAATTGCTCATACCAGAGTAGTAATTGTTGTAAAGATGACCAGTGCCGAATCTATAAGAAGGACCACGAGAATTCAAGGTATCGAAATAATTATAAGCATATGTAACTATCAAGTGACCGCTATCTTCAGATTCGTTGCTGTCGCTGTGACCAACAAGGGATGCCTTATAATGATCGTGGAGATGGTTATAAGAAAGAGTAATGTAATCACAAGCATGAGTAACATCGAGTAAACCATCATAATAATCTTTTCCGTTATCTTGATCGGAGGACAAATCGCAATGGTCAATCCAAACGTTCTCACTCTTTTGAATTCCAATAGCATCGCCATTCTCTGCAAGAACCTTTTTAATTGTCAAATTTCTAACGATTACGTTACTAACACCCTTAATTGTTAAACCAACACCTGTGAGGACTACTGAGCTACTGGCACCAAGAATGGTTTTATCAGAAGCAATTTTAACTGTGTCGGCACCAGTAATAGATTCGGTGATAATGATAACATATGGTGTATCGGAGGAGGCATAAGATTGGAGATCGGACAAAGATGAAACGGAAACGGTTGAGCCTGCAGCACCACCGGTAGTACCACCATTTTGAGAAGCATAACCAAATACTGAATCTGACGAGGAGGAGGATGAAGATGATGAGGATGAAGATGAAGAACTTGATCCTGAGGCAGCAGCAGCAGAAGCAGCTACAGTTCCACTTGCGACAGTAGCAGAAGCGGCTGCATTTTCATAAGCGCTAGCTTCGGCGCTCTCATAAGCAACAGAAGTTTCATAAGCATCAGCCACATAGGTAGAATAATCTCCTTCCTCGGAAGTTGTTGTCTTCTTGGTTTTGGTTTTAGACTTTTTGGTTTTGGTGGTTTTGGTTTTGGTGGTTTTAGTCTTGGTCTTCTTGGTTTTGGTGGTACTAGTTGATTCGTCTTCGGCTGAAGTATAGTATGTTGCTAATGTATTTGCAGCATAATTGGCACTAGTTGATACAGCAGTTTCTTCTTCTGTCTCATGATCACAAAGAACATAAGAGGTAAAGAGAAGAGCTGTTCCGAGAGTAAATGAAAAACGCATTTTCAAATCAATTGAAAATTATATTTGGAAAATATCAAAAGTAAAAGCAATGCCAGATCGCAATTGTTGATTGTAAAAAAGAATTAGAAGGGAAATTTTCAGTATTTATAGAATTTTTTGGATCATCCGAAGTATTAAATTAGAGTAATGAAGTTTTGAGCTCATAATTAATTCTTAACTTGTCTCAATTAATAAAGTAGGGTGTTACAAGAAAGGGTGCAGCTGCAATTGAAATTTTGGGGCATGCAACTTGATGTTATCTCATTGCATAATTGGGAACAATATACATGTATGCATTAATATTTGTGTTTGAGATCTCTAGCTAGAAGAACACAATTTACGATTCCTGTTCAGTAATTATTCTTTTCAAAAATATAATAAGTAATATAATATAAATATTTAAGCCTTAAATCTTGCTATATTGCTGTGTTTTCGGTATAAAAATATATAGTTGTTTTATTCTAATAACCGATCTAGAACGCATATGATATTTAATTGACGTAGGTGAATTGTTTGAAGATTAACTGATACGGTTCTACATCATGTATTAATGTCTTATTGTGTAAAAATTGACTAAATAATTATTAGAATGCATTGTTTTGAAGTTATGAAACCTTTGAAAGCCCTACTTTTCATCCCTGAGACAGAATCCCCGTCATGATTCATGAGACGACTAGTATATAAATAGAAATATTATAGATCTTAGAACTCTGATTACAATGACATAATACCTGCCTATAACTGAATATATGCAAAAAGAAAATAATAGCCTTTAAATATTTACACTTTAAAAATATATCCTTTCTCCCTCCAATTTACTGATTATATAAATTATACTTATAATAAATGTATTTTAGAATATATATACCTAGAAACTAAAATAATGTATTATTTAATTACTTAACCAAATATATTAATACCTAGTTCCAAGTATTAATTATATCTTAAGCTTCTGATGCAAAAACACATTCAACGGACGAGTTACCAATATTAAATTTAAAGTATAATTAAGTTTAGCCTGTAATATTCCTTAACTTATAATTGTTTTTTGTTGGTTCGTTCATTCGGGATCTCTCCTATAAACTATATAGGTATTATTGTAACAAGAACATTATTAACCATCGTTTAAAATTTACTTTAAAGGTGTGTAATCTTTATAATCTTCTTAATCCATAGACTCGTTTCAACCCACCTAGCCTATACAGTTGCAGTATCTGGATCTAAGCTAAATATAATTTACGTATAATTATAGGTTTATATCATGCTCAATTAAATGTTCATGTTAGTTCTTTTGCTATTTTTACATACGATATATAATACGTAATAGCAATACCTGTACCAATATTAATAGCTAATAGCTGACAATTCCTGACAAGCTGACATATATAATACGTATTAGCATGTGAGCCTATATCTTACTAATCTAATGCGTTTTCAGCTTGCCTGTAAATATCGTGTAGAACGGATATACTTAAGATTCAATTTTTGTTTTGGCTTAGCTGTTTGGCAACTTTCCACTTCTACGCGCACATTATATTATATACAGTGGATCATCTCTGGATATGCCTAATGTGTATTGCAACCTAAAATATGCATGATTTCTAGGTTTAGTCGCTTAGGCATCGATTCTATGAGTTTGTCAAAATATGAATGATTTATACTATCCCATAGCTCTGGGAGTACTTTTGAAAGGCGTCTTCGAACCGTATCTACACCTCGTTTCATGGTGGCGATTTCTTTGTTTTATTTTCTTAGCTCAATTTTGAGCTTATGCCACGCGTTCTCAATGTGATTTAGGTCTGGAGAGTTGGAAGGCCAAACTAGCTGATTAACCTGATATTCCTCCAAAGTCCCTCGGGTTTTTTTAGAATTGTGAATGGGAGCATTATCCTGTTGGAACATACCACCTTCAAACTCCCGAATAAAAGGTATAGCTACTGGTATCAACACTTCTTCTATGTATCTCTCAGAATTGATCGCACCAGCATSAAAAGTTRCCAATTGGGAACGTTTCTGACYCCCAAAATGCTGCCCACATCATGAAGGAGACATTTTGGCTTTAAATCTTGGTACCATATACATACTTTGTATTGTATCCATCACCCATTTTTTGGAAGCAATACTTGGGGGCTGTTGAGCCAAGTTTTGAGATGGATGACTCTTTAGAAAAGATTACTTTCTTCCAATCATCAATGGTAAAATGTAAGTATTTCTTAGCAAACAAGAGTCGATCAGCTTTGTTTTTATTTGTTAACAGAGGTTTCGCTTTCATTTTTCCATCCATAATTGTGTTTCTTTACTGTTCTCCGAATGGTGATAGGCGCCACTTCATATCTCCCCGAAGCAGCCAATTCTTTGACATTTTTTGTTGGACTTCTTTGCAATTCTCTTGTTAAAGATCTACAATCTCGGGAAGATAACTTTAGTTTCTTGGGAGCTGTACCGTAATTATCTACAGTGCCAGTTTTTTGTAGCGTTTCCAGACCCATCTCGCAGTACTTGGATCAACACCTATAATTCTTACAGTTTGATTATGATTTTTACCTTCATCAACCAAATGAACGATATGATATACTTTTCTTCATCTGTTAACCTCCTCATATATATTTTGATTGCCCAAAAATTAAAGTTTGGCTTAGATAAAATAAAGTTTATAGTTTTACGCGTCGGAGAAAAAAAAGTTGGGCATACCACCGATGACCCCGTATATGATCACGATCATATATATATATATAATACATTACAATTAGGCATAATGCAATTGTGAACTTTGACACAAAACCTAAGACTCACTTCAACATGTACAATAATAATGAAGACTCTAGCTCTAGTTACAACTTTCGTTTGTAGGTGATATGCTAGCGCTATATAATATCCAAAAATCACAAGTTCTTCATTGTATTTTTCCGTCAATTTGTAGTGTTATATTATATTAGCCAAAGGCTCGAGTGATATTGGGAAATTCATTCTAAAAAATATTACACACAGCTAATACCAGACATCACTAGTGGTACGTAACATAAGTAATTACTTAATATTATACATAATTTATAGGTTTGAGGAGTATTGTATATTGTGCTCATTTTTAAAATTAAGATATAATAAGATGCAAAATACCAGTATTTCACTCACATATTTTTTCCAAGCCTCTACAACAATATGATTAATATCTTTCCCTTTAAAACATCATCAAATATCAATTCTTAAATGTTGTTAGAATGCAATCGCTAAATAACTCTACATTACAATATTGATGATTAAACACACACGTTTAATAGGGTTACCATGCTGTAGACCAAATTAAGTGTATTGTTCTCATACTTTGCTTTTGTTTGCTTGCATGTTAAGTTTATACTATAGGATCTTCAATTAGGGAAATATGTCACAAATATTTATCTCGCAATATATTAATATTTCACAAAATTATCAAGTAACCTTTTTGTAGTAGTATAGTATTGAATAATTTTCTAATAATATTCAAATAAATTTCAAGAGGATTGGCCAATTAAACATAGTTTCGTTAATAGATTTCCAATTAGAAACGCTACAAATAGGTGACAAAACAGTGTTTATATAATTAACAATTTAATTATATGGAGAATATGGTAACATATACTTCTAGAATAATAAAAGGAATAATATATATATATAAGTTATAATCGAAGAACACATTGTTATTGAATAATTATCTATCTATGGGTCTATAATTATATAGTCGTAGCTATAATATATCAATTGCAACAAATGCATTTAGATACGATCGAGTATGTATTACATTACAACTTCATCAACCACATCTGCCGTAAGAGTTTTATCACCTAAAACAACACTTCTTAGTATTCTAACCTCATCCTTCACTGTTACTCGTTCAGCTAAGATAGCGACAGGTCTAGTTTTAACACCATCTATTTCAATAAATTCTTTACCTTCTGAATTGTCTACACCTTCAACACGAGCCCATCTTCCAATTTTACATTCAGCAGATATGATTGCATTTTTAACGAGAGAGTGTGGAAGCAAAGTTACACCTGGTAATATGATACTATTAACAACTCTAACCCCTTTTCCAACTTTCACGTCTGCATGAATGGAAACATTTGGACCTAATTTAGCAGAAGGATCAACATCTGCATTTTTGTCAATGAAGACTGGTGGAATTATAGTAGAGGATGCTTGAGCTAACCCTGGGGCATGACGATCAGTTCTTTGCAAATGTTGCAAATAAGCTGCATTTGCGGCTAAAGCAAAAGAAGCGACTTTGATCTGATAAAAGAAATGTTTTGAACTTTTTGGAGGAGTATAGAGATAAAATTGATTTGTTTCTGGAAGAGAAGCTAACATTGTATCCAAATTAAATGAATAAAAAAAATCCGCATTTGGATTATTATCATAAAAACTTGACATTGCAATTTCTCTTAATTCTTTTGCTTTTTCAAGATTTTCAAAAAGATAATTTGTTTCAAATAAATAAACACCTGAATTAATTATATTTGTTCCAGACACTTTTGTTTCTGGTTTTTCAACATAATGAACAACTTTTTCATTTGAATTAGATACAATAACACCATGATTTTTTAAAACATCATCATGTGCTTGGGTACCAAGAATTACAGCTTTTGCTCTTTTTTCTTCGAAAAATTCTTCCATTTCATTTAATGGAAATCCACAGACAACATCACCATGGATCAAGAATATCTTTTTTGGTCTACCTCTTCTCACTAAATCTCTAAATTGATAGAGACCACCAGCCGTACCGAGGGGGTGAAATTCCCATAAATATTTGACACTAATATCAGGATATTGACGTCTGATTCCAAGTATAAAATCGGTGAAAGTATCCTCTGGATAAAATCCAATAATAAGAATTTCAGAAACTGTTGGAAGTAAAGCTAAAACATCAATGGAGTATTGAAGAAGAGGTTTGGGTCCAATTGGGAATAATGGCTTTGGAGTATTAAGAGAAAGGGGTCGAAACCTTGTTCCTGTGGTATCTCCACCAACCTATATAAAGCCATGGGATCCAAAAATTAGTATATATAAATGTTTCAAACTTGTGTTTTTTATTAAACATACTAAAATAACAGCCTTTGTAGACATTCCTGCTTTGAAGTATATAATAAAAAGTTGTGGAATAGTAGTTCAGTCGACATTCCAGATAATTTTTAGATGCAATTGATGATCTGGCAACAGCATGCATTCACTTTACATACACATATTGAGAACGGAATAATTTATTTTTAAATTCATGATCTTATACTTTCTTTTTATTGATAGATAGAATAATGAAATTTAAACTTAACTAACATTCAATATTAATTATACTGTTAAAATTCTTACTCCGGTCGGATAGTGCGGGAATATGCAATTGGAAGCTAATGTTATACTTGTTAATGGTTCCGAATCCTTAACCTTCTATAACAATTGGAATATTTTAGGAATACAGCTTCATGAGAGCATTGATATTGGTTTGTGACATTAATGTTGATGGTACAGATATTTGTGATAAAATATATTGCGCGCTATATTCTACCAAAAGTAAACCAAAACAGATTTAAACAAGTAATGTTCAGTTATTCAATTGCAACGATTCCACTGGAATTCTCTGCCATGAGTAAAACCCAGATAATACGTATATAAAATATTCTTCAAGCATATATATATAATCTTATGCATCGTACTTTATCAACAATTGCGAATGGGGTGCGCCTATCCAAGAGTCGCCGATATCGGGTAGGTTAGGTACCAAGCCTGAGCACATAAGAAACCCAAACCAATGTTTTTGAAAATTTAATAAATTTATTTAATGTCTACATAAAAAGTACTCATATGGAGGCATATTAGATGAGGCGAAGAGCGCCGAGGACGGGTTGTTTTTATTAAAGATTGTGCAAGCATTTGGGGTTCAGCAGGTGAATTATGTCGTAAAGATGGATGCTTTCGACATCATCCATCATTACACGATTTCATCAATTGCAACGTTAAGAATAGATTTAATCCTATGGAAAGCCTTCTTGGTGTCTTCACCTCTGTATTAACTCTAGAAGATGGCACATTCAAGTTTTCTAGTGGATTGTGGAGCCTTGGGTGGCTTTAACACATTTATGAAGTAGCACCGATAGGGTACAAACATATGCAGCAAATGAGCAGCGTTTTCAAACCCGTTTCTCCGCATTTTGTGGATTTTATATACACCATTTTTAGGCATTTTAAGAGTTAGGTTTCACAGGGCGTAAAATTTCGAGATGATTTGCTAAAGTCTCGGTTGATACATATCACATAACTTACCCTATATTACCTGTAATATGATTTCCAATGTCACATCCTCTGGAACCTGCTTATAAATACAATATTTTATATCCTTGCTGGTATTGAATATGGGATTACACAATGATACACATCATTACAACATCTAGAATTTTCTTGATCCGAATACTACTAGCTGACTATAAACATAATCTGCATATTTATTACCTTCATTAACTTCTCCGGGAGTAAGGAATAAACCGTTAAAAAAAGCTTTAGTTGGGAATATACCTTTATATAGTGTATATGCGGACTAGGTGTGTCACATATACATATACATAATCAATACTTGTGTAGTTTTATACTCTAAGTTGGGACTTAAAGTGTGAGCTCTAAGTTTGCTGGAGAAGTATAAATATTCCCCCCACTTTTTCTCTTTTCTCTTTTCTCTTCTTCAATTAATTCAATTAATATTAACAAATGTCATCTCATACAGAAGTAGAACTCACTCTCCCAAACGGCGTTAAATATCAACAGCCAATTGGTATTTTTATCAATAATGAATTTAAAACCTCTTCTGACGGAACTCTTATTGAAGTTGATAATCCTTCAACGGCAAAAGCTATAGTCAATGTCCATGGCGCCACAAAAGATGATGTTGATGAAGCTGTTAATTCCGCCAAAACAGCATTCAAATCCTGGAAAAAAGTCACCGGTACAGAAAGAGGGCAGTTATTGAGAAAGTTGGTTGATTTACTAAAAAGAGACGCTGAATTAATATCTGCAATCGAATCTTGGGATTCTGGTAAACCATGGATAACAAATGCTAAAGGTGATATTGATGCTTCCATTTCTACTTATGAATATTATGCGGGCTGGGCTGATAAAATCTTTGGTCAAACTATTGAAACAACTGGTAAAAAATTTGCCTATACAAAACATGAAGCAATTGGTGTTTGTGGGCAAATTATCCCTTGGAATTTTCCATTTTTAATGGCTGCATGGAAGATCGCTCCTGCAATTGCTGCTGGTAATGTTGTTGTTCTAAAGTTGGCTGAATTAACCCCATTATCTATGCTTTACTTTGGTAAGTTGGTTGTTGAAGCTGGGTTTCCTCCTGGTGTTATTAATATTTTCACTGGTCTCGGAGCTGTAGCTGGTGCAGCTATTTCAGCTCATCCAAAGATTGACAAAATCGCTTTCACTGGTTCAACAGCAACTGGTCAACGGATCATGGAAGCTGCTTCAGGGAACCTAAAGAAAATCACTTTAGAATGTGGTGGTAAATCCCCAATGATTGTTTGTGCTGATGCTGATTTAGAACAAGCTTCGAAATGGGCTCACGCAGGTATAATGAGAAATATGGGACAAATATGTACTGCTATTTCAAGAGTTTATGTTCATGAATCTATTTATGAAGAATTCTTAACTCAGTATAAATTAAGAATCCAAGAAGTTTCTAAAGTTGGTGATCCCTTCCATGAAGGTACTTTGCAAGGACCACAGATTTCAAGAGGTCAACAGGAAAAGATTCAAGGTTATATTCAGTCTGGTATCGATGATGGTGCAAGATTAATTATTGGTGGTATTAACAATAAAGGTAACCCATCCCCACATCCAAACAATAGTATTCCAGAAGGTGGTTATTATATTCCACCAACCATCTTCGCTGATGTTACAGAAAATATGAAGATTGTTAGAGAAGAGATTTTTGGACCTGTTGTCTCTGTTTCTTCTTTCAAGACTGAAGAGGAAGCTATTGAGAAGGCTAATAATTCGGAATACGGTCTAGCAGCTTCTGTCTTTACACAAAATGTTGTTAAAGCTCATACAATTGCAGATCAATTAGAATCAGGTCAAGTGTATATCAATTCATCTAATGATTCTGATTTCAGAGTTCCATTCGGTGGTGTTAAGATGAGTGGATTCGGTAGAGAATTAGGAGAATATGGAATTGCAAACTATACAAATGTCAAAGCTGTCCATGTTAACCTTGGTAACAATTTATAAAAGGGTTAATAATCTTTAAAACTTATTTATATATTTATTGCTATTGTCTAATGAACTGAACCGATAAAAACTGATGTTGATGTTTCCCCTATTATCAATATAAAAAACTATATGGCTTATTTTTAGTATAACCGTATTTATTTTTGAGGAGATTTGCAAACTGTAATCTTATTACCTTAATTGTAAATTTGTAAGTTTAAAAACGTCTATGCATGCACCCACATAGCTAAGTTAACGTTTGCATACAAATAACATTTTCGCTTATTACTTGGATACCAAATTACCAATTAAATATCACACATAAAGTTGTTCCGGAATGAATTCGAAGTAAATAGCAACATCTAAATTTCAAATGATTCATAATAATATATATCAATCATACAATAAGATTATGACAAAATAAAACAACTAGTATATAATTAGGAGCAAGAGGAAATTATAAGATAAACAAAGAAATATTCACATAATTTACTTCTTAGAACAACATGAACCACCAGTTGCAGTAGAATTTGTACCTACAAATGCTAATCTTGAAGTACTATCTGTTAAACTTTTAATTGGTACATTTTGTCTTTTTCTTGCTTGACTTGTAGTTAAAGCATGAGATGGTTTAATATCAAGACCAGGATTTTGTAAGAAGAAATGACGAGGTCGTAATAATAAAGTCATTGGCTCAGCAGGCATAACTGGGAAATCTTCAGGAGCTGGGAAATGTGTTATACCAAATGTATGATAAGCGACAACATCAGTATTTTCAATTGATGCCTTACCATCACCTATCCATTTATCTAAACCAACTGGTTCATTACCTTTTGTTTCAACAACATGATCACCTGCTGGATAAATTTCACCATCTTTATATGGAACAGCTTGGAAATGATGACGAGCAAAAGGAGCTCTATTCCAAACAACAGCACCTGGTTTTGCCATTAAATGAGCACATTCACGAGAAACCAACTTATATGAGACGGGTTTACCAGAATATGCATTGAGTTTATTTGGATTGATGAAATCCCATGTTCTTGATGTTGTACCATCATAATCAGTAATTGAATCTGCAACAGTTTTAAAAACAGTTCTTCCTGCGAAAAATCCATTTCCATATTTATTATTTGGATGACCAACTGGATCATAAGATCTTTGAGCATCTGCAACAGCAAGACTATTACCATCACCATCAATTCTTGGATGAATACGAAGAGAGAATAAATGTTGATGATTATGTGCATTAACTTGTGGATAAACTTGAGTTCCCCATGGACCAGCATCTTCATCTTCATTCATAACATAAGTATTTAATATACCAGTAAGTTTGATTTCAAGTTGAATAGTACCATCTTGATGGAAAATCCAATAAATCATATATTCATAATTTGAAGCTGTGAAAATTTGAGAAACAATTAATTTTGTTGCACGAGTAACAATTGATGTTTTAAAATCATCTCTAAAATCTGAATGTTTAAATAATATACCATTATCTTCTTCATGAATACAAACAGTATTTTTAACAGTTGTTGGTTCACCATCTTTATCAACATAATGGAAATCAAGATAATGAATGACACCTTTACAATCACAACCTACAGTTAAAGAATTAGAAAGATAACCAGCACCATATTCACCTAAATCAAAAGCATGTTTTCTATAATGAGGATGTTCTGGGTTACCATATGGTACAACCATTTCAGCGATTGAAAGTCTATAAAATAAAGGTCTAACCGATCCATGATCATTATAGGAGATATTACTTAAAACAATACCTTCCCTGTAGTTAAACCCTATATGGAATTTCCAGTTTGACCATTCCATTATTCTACCCGTCATATTGAATGATACTCCTTCTGGTTGTGTAACATTAATTGGTTTATTGTCATTCCTGTAACCAAAAGTCTTTTCAATATCAGGAGGATTGAAATTAGAGTGAGGGTGTTTACTTAGAGGACGACGAACAGGAGGAATATCAATAAATATAACCTTTTTTCCAACAACGTCAATAATTGGACAGAAATCTAAAGGATGTGAATAATGGGAATCATCTTCATCAGATCTGTAGTAAAGAATTGCTTGTTGTAACCTTCTCTCTGTCGGCCATCTTTCATCAAAACCAAGAGCCCATGGATCAGCGAAAACATGATCCATTTCATTTTCTGGAACTCCAGAAAGAATACATTGTTCAATAACAGTTGGATCTTTCCTTAGAATATCGTCACAACCGACTAATTCATCAAGAGTCAAAATCGGTTGAACACCTTTTGTATTTGTATGATAACCAACTTTTCCTTTAGAAATGTTAACAGTACCTTCAATGATACCTTCAACACCTTCTTGAAAAATTACAAAATAAGCTTCTCTATCTGGTTTTGGAGTAGAACTTGGAGATTCTTCCCAAGCCAGTAATTCTGCTTTCTTAGGTTCTTGTAAAGTAACTGTGTTGAAAGCGATACCCTTACCAAACTTCTTTTTAACTAAAGAAACCGTTGCAGATAATTCCTGGGGATCTAAAGGATCCAAAGGATATTGAAGTGTTTTGATGGCACCAGAAGTAGTTTGCTTTGATATTGTTCTAAGACGTTCCATTTTTTGTCTGACACTAAATAATAAAATATAATGATAAATAGTAAAAAATGAATGGGACAATTTCAAGTGTATTTATAATAAAATCTTCATCTCTCGATAAGAAAAACCTTGAATTGAGTTGATATGGTGTGTATAAAAGACCCACACTATAATACCCGATGCTGTGCGAGATCTTTGCCGACCTACCGGTCACCGGGATTTGTTCGCGTGAAGAGCTTCCTTTTTGGGAACCATCGATCTATCACGGATAAACACCACCTAATTAGTGCGAATGCAATCTATTTCGATTGGTTGTTGAATAGACAGAAAGCCGATCTAATTCGGCGAAATTGGGCTTCGGCAATACCTAGCTAACTTGCAAAAATGAGTGGAGATATATTGCATATTGATCATATATCTTATTAAAACAATTTAATTCATTTATCACTTAATATCCTAAATTATATAATAGTAACTCATAACAAAAATTATTTGACTTTCTCTGTTAATTCAGGAACAGCATCGAATAAATCAGCAACTAATCCTAAATCAGCAACTTGAAAAATAGGAGCTTCTTCATCTTTATTGATTGCAACAATTGTTTTTGAATCTTTCATACCTGCCAAATGTTGAATAGCACCAGAAATACCAACGGCAATATAAAGATCTGGAGCAACAACTTTACCAGTTTGTCCAACTTGTAGAGAATTATCAGCATACCCTGAATCTACAGCCGCTCTACTTGCACCAACAGCTGCATTTAATGAAGATGCAAATGGGAAGATTACACTTTCAAAATTCTCCTTATTCTTTAAACCACGACCACCACTAACAATAATTGATGCAGAACCAAGATCTGGTCTTTCACTTTTAACTAAATTCTCTGATATAAATTCACTTTGAGATTCAGCTTTTGGATCAATTGCTTCTTCAATCGAGGCTGAAGATGATCCTTCAACAGCAGGTGGGAAGGCAGAAGTACGAACAGTTATAAGTTTAATTGAATCATTAGATTTAACAGTTGCTAAAATATTACCAGCATAAATTGGTCTTATAAATGTATCTTCAGATTCAACTTTAATAATATCACTAATTTGTTGAGAATCAAGTAAAGCAGAAACACGAGGTAAAACATTTTTACCAAAAGCTGAAGCTGGAATAACAACATGAGAAAATTCTCCTTTTTTAACATTTTCTGCAATTAAAGCAGCTAAATTCTCTGGTAAGTTATGATCATAGGCTTCATTTGAAGCGACTAAAACCTTTTCAATACCATCAATTTTTGCGATGTTTGCTGCTATAACAGATGCTGATGAACCTGTTACAAGAGCAGTAATAGGACCACCAATCTTAGAAGCAGCAGTAATTGCATTCAAAGAACCAGGGGCTAGATTTGAATTTGCCTGTTCAATAATAGCTAATGTTGAGGCTAATCTTGACCAATATGTTGAAGCAAATGCCGATGTTGCTATTGGTGAACTTTTAATAGTCTTTGAAGCCAATCTTGAAAACATTATTGTATGAATATATTTCTTTGATTTTTTTTTGTCTGTTTCTATAATTGACGTACTTTGATACGTTAAAAGTAAATGAGTAAACGGATAGTACAATTGATATCCGTAGGAATTTAAGTGGGAAATGAAAAATACCGGTGCACGTGACAAATCCCCACAATGCAACATCACACAATTGTAAGAAAGTAAAAAATAGTAATCAATAAAAGATCATGGCCGAATGGTAAGCTAATTTTGACGGGAGCCAAGGGAATGGGTAGAAAATTTTAAATATACCCTCAAAGTTAGTTAAAATTAGTATATTTATAGAATTTTAGACAGTTAAGGACTGATCATTTTCATTATTATGATCCAAGTGGTAAAAAGATAGAGAAAACAAGAAAGTGTTCTTGAAGTTTTCTTTTAAAAAAACCAAAGAACTTCGGTGTTCATGATCATTAGTATTCTAAACCAAGCCTCACAACATTTAGAAAAAAATATTGATCTTTGTGTTCAGCATTAAACACCCTTTTCGCATCCTACAATGTAAGGTATAAAATCTTATAAAGTCGTATGCATATGCACGTTCCTTCTGATCAGGTTATGATTTTATATATAATTGAGTGAAGAAGTCCTTTCTAAACATGTTCATCTCTCCCATAAGTTGAGTCTTAGCTGCAACTGAATCATCTTTTTTCTTT
Source organism: Alloascoidea hylecoeti (assembly GCA_001600815.1). Classification (NCBI taxonomy): domain Eukaryota; kingdom Fungi; phylum Ascomycota; class Alloascoideomycetes; order Alloascoideales; family Alloascoideaceae; genus Alloascoidea; species Alloascoidea hylecoeti. The sequence goes on along the minus strand of BCKZ01000008.1, from coordinate 918,211 downwards.
TTTAATTGTATTTGTATTTGAACCGACAGCTTTATCTAAGACCAGATGTGATATTTTCTTACTATTCAGAAAAGGCCTTTTACAAGCCGAAAATATTACATATTCATGTTTCTTAGTCCTTGATAATCTAATGTTAAACTTTGAGCCCAGCGTCTCAGGCCTATTCAAGGAAGAAGCAGAAGCAAGGAACTGTTATATTAGAAAAGTTGTTGGTGTATTTTTTTACAGTGCACAGTTGAAGGTACAATGCTTCCTTCTGCCAAATTCGAAAAGTGAGAAGCCAGAATTACTCAGACTGTAAATTTCAATCTCTTTTTAGATTTATAATTACCTTAACACCCCTTTCAAGTTTTTGAAATATCAGTGTTGACCATGTTTTGTGGACATAAAAGTGGCCGGAACTAAGTGAAATGATTGGTCGAATATTATCACATCATGTAGCCGAAATAAAATAATAATTTTAAATAGGCGAATATAAGAATATTTTCTCATAGGGGCCAGCAAATGGTCGAATATTAACGCAAAACATATATAATTATACGAATACTACAGCAGGGAAACATACGAATATTTACAAAAAATATGATCATATCAGTATAAATAATATAAGATTAAAAAAAAATAAAATATGCTAAGGTAAAGAAACTTTTATAATTAATTATTGTAAATTGTAGTTTTCATTATATATATATTAATTAAAATATATCTGTTGTAGATTTTTTAAATTCTAATATCTACCGCGTCCAAATTGTTGTTGTTGTAAACGTTGTTGATTTGAATATTCTTGATTCGTAGATGAAATAGAAGATTGATGTTGATGTAATGAAGTTGGTGGTGATTGTTGTTGTTGTCTCAACTGCATCATTCGTTGTTGTTGAGGAGTATAAAAGTTTTGTGCTTGATATGTTGGATTATAGCCAGAAGGAAATGATTGTCGTTGTTGATTAGTTTGAAATTGTTCTTGTTGATATTGTTGTTGTTGTTGTTGTTGTTGTTGTTGTTGTTGTTGTTGTTGTTGTTGTTGTTGTTGTTGTTGTTGTTGTTGTTGTTGTTGTTGTCTTTGTATTTGTGCTTGATATTCAGGTGTATAATAAACAGTTTTTTTAGGTCTTGGTTTTTCAGGAATTGATGTAATATAAGAAAATCTATTTGTATTATAACCAGATCCATGATTTTTCAATCTTTCAGCTTGTTCTTTTTTCATTGCTTCTCTTTGTTGATAAATACTAATTTCACCAGGTTTTAAAAAACTTCTTTCAAATTTTATTGGTTCTGGTGATGGTTCTCTAATTGGATTTGGAATATAAACAACTTCATTAAATGCTTTTTTTAAATCATATGATCGAATTTCTTTTTTTTGATCAATTATACCAATTAATCCACTTTCTTGTTTTTTAGGAGGTTTGATTTGATTAACTAATGGTTCTCCTTGAAATAAATGATTTGTTTGATATTTTGGAATTTGTTTTTTTGAATCTATAAGGTCATATAATGTACCATTATTTCTTTTAATTGGTTGTGGTGACATTGAATGAATTGATGTTATCACATCTCCATTTCTAGTATAATCAAAATATTCATAACCTGGTTGTAATGGAGCCTGTTGATATTGTGGTTGTGGTTGTTGTAATGGTACTTGTTGATATTGTGGTTGTGGTTGTTGTAATGGTACTTGTTGATATTGTGGTTGTTGTTGTAATGAAATTCTATGAAATTGTTGATCTTGTTGTTGTAATTGCTGTTGTAAATCATATTGTGAATTATAATGTTCATTTTCATATTCAAATTCTTTTGTCATTTGTGAATATTGTAATTGATCAGTAGAAACTTTACTTAATCTATGACTTTTTAAACTTGAATTTGTATTATATCTTGAAAGTCTAGTTTTTGGTTTATTTGAATAAACTGATTCTGAATCATTTTTAATAACATTAACATTTTCACTTTCATTAACATCAACTTTGTCATTAACATTAACATTATTATTATTATTATTATTATTATTATTATTATTATTATTATTATTATTATTATCATTATTTTGTTTTAATTCTAATGGTTGAGATAATTGTTTTTGATATAATTTTTTTTTTTCAATATAATCATTAATTGTTTGAGCAGTTGTATTATTTTTTAAATTTTTATCTTCATCTTTATATAATTTTGAAAAATTTAATTCATTTTTAATTTCATTTTTTCTTTCAGTTAATTTATCTAATAATGTAACTGATGATGTTGGAAATCTATTTTTTTCTTTTTCCTTTTGTTCATCATTTGTAGTATTATTATTATTATTATTATTATTATTATTATTATTATTACTATTTATACTTGAATTATGTTTTTCTTTAATTTCAAGTTTTTCAAAATCAGATGATAATTCTTTATTTTGTTCAGCTGCTTTTTTTGCAATTATATATGTTGATTCACCTCTTCCTGATTTTTGAATATGTTTTTTTGCTTTTGAAACTAAAGGTTCAGTAAACATATCAGCAGGTTTAATATCTTTTAAATTTGTTGTTCTTTCCATACCATCTAATATAAGACTTTTATGTCCTAATATTTTCTTTTCAATTCCTTTTGATTCAGTTTCTTCTTTTTGTTCTTGTTTAGTTTTTGAATTACTTTCTGGTGAACTATCTTCTGAATCTGAATTTGAACCAAGTGTTGCTAAATCACTATCAATATCTGAGACAACTTCTTCAAATATAAGAACTTGATCAGGTTCATCATGATTTTCATCCTGATCTTGAGTTTGAGTTTGTGAGACATTATCATCAGTACTGTTAATAGGGATAACATTTTCATTTTCATTACTATTAATAGGGATAATATTGTCATTACTATTAATAGGGATAACATTCTCGTTAGCATTAGTACTACCAATGTTGTTATTTTGAGGTACTATATTGTCGTCAACATTAGTACTTTGTTTATCTTTAGTATTAATCGGAATAACATTTTCATTTGTATTAACTTCATTTGAATTTCTAGAAATTTTAGTTTGGGTTATTGTTTGAAGTTGAGTTTGTGGGATTGAAGAATTTGAAGAGAACACTTTTACATTTGAAGTTAAATCATCATTAAAACTTGTATTTGGAGTTGAAGATCTAGTAGACATAATAAATTGTTGATGTTTATTTTTTTCTTTAATTTTATTATCTTCTAAAATATGAGTAGATAAAGAAGTTGAAGTTGAAGAAATTGAAAGATTTGTAGTTGAAGAATGTGTCTTTTTATGAAAATGTAGTTTACCATCACCAATAGGAGGTGGTTCTAATGATATTTTATGATCATGTCTAAAAATAACATCATTATTATTTTGATTATTATAATTTTTTACTTCAAGAGAATTATTAATATTATTATTATTTATTGAAGTTGTAGAAGTTGAAATATGTTTTTTATTATTATTATTATTATTTGATAATGGAGTTATACTAATAATACTTTTTCTTGCCATATTTTCAGCAATTGTTTTAGTACCATCATAGGATTTAATATCAATTGTTGAATCAGGATTTGAAGTATCTAATAAATTATTCATATTCAAAATGGATGAGGAAAATAATCTTTTATGTTTTTTATTTTTTTTGGTTTTTAAATTAGCTTTTTCAATTTCTTGTGGGGAAATGATGAAACCTGTTTCGTATAGAGATTTTCTATTGGTAGAGTTGGAGTTGGAGTTTGAAGAAAGTGAGGGAGATCCTTTTGTGATGTGAGCAGGAGCAGAATTTCTATGATTGCTGGAAATTGCATGATATCTTTTGTTATGGATATTTGGATTGGTATGGATATTTTGTTTGGATAATAGAGGAGGTAAATGTAGTTGTGTTGGAATGGGAGCAGGATAATAGACATGGCCATTTTGATTTTTTCTGTCTATACGTTTGGGGGTGCCGTTTAATTGGGATTGGGACGGGCTAGGAGAGCTATTATCGCGATCTAAAGAAGCCACCAGAGCGTGTTGCGGACTGAATGGCTGGGAGTCAGGGTCCGAAATAAGTGGTGACCCTACAAGGACATGAGATGGGGATGGTTGCCTTTGATGTATGCTATTAGTCTCAACTAGGAAGGTGTTCTGGAGATCCGGTGTTATTATGGGCGGAGGCAATTTATCGGGATCTGGGACGTTTTGGCACTCCAGATCGCCAATACTCAGACCTCTTCTGTGGCTACGATTTGGCATGGAGGCAGCAAAAACGTGGTCTCCGAAAAAGAGAAAAGATAAACAAAAGAAGCTTTATACTATTCTAAAATAGCAGAGATTTTGGGAGGTGATCAGGCATCATAAATATAAATCTAATAATAAACCGCACGGTAAAACCGTATGGGACGGAAGCCCCGGGCTCGCTCCTGCCGCCGAGCCTGCCGCCGAGCCTGCCGAGCCTGTGGCCACCCTACACTCACTGCGAGCCGGATGATCCGTGTGCCGACAGATACGGCGGCCTGCATATCTGCAGCCGGCTCGTATAAGCTCGTAACCTAATATTAGTAACCTAATTCCGTGGCCGCCCGGACTGCAGTGGCCGTCTCTTGCACGTATTATAATACCCCCTCGGACCGGCACGTCCGAAGCCAAGCGGTATGTGTAAACCTCAGCACTAGTGATCGCTGCACAACAGCCTCGCCAGGCAGGGTTAAAGCTACATTGCCTCGATATTTGTATATATATATCCAATCCTCCTTTGTGCTGTCTCACTCTTCTCTCCTCTTCTCCTCTCACTCCTACATTCCTTTCCTCATGAACCAGCAACAGTACTACGTATGTCCCCTGCGCTGCGCTCCTTCGCTCCTTCGCTCCAAACTAACATCCCATAGCCACCACCTGGCCAAGGCTACCCCCAACAGGGCTACCCCCCTCCCCAAGGCTACCAGCAGGGCTACCCCCAACAGCAGCAGCCCATCATCATCCAGCAACAGCCACAGCAGAGCAGCAACGATGGATGCTGTACAGGATGGTATGTTTCCTCTCCCCACCCGCCTGCCTTCTTCTTGACTAACCCCGACCTTATAGCTTGGCCGCATTGTGTTGTTGTTGTGCCCTAGATGCCCTTTGTTAATCTTAATCTCTCCCGTTCATCATTTCCATTAATATATTGCATTGATGCTGTTAGTTGTTGTATTCTTTTCACTATATTAATATTGTTTGTACACAATTGAAAATTATATATATATATAAAATTAATATTTAATTGTTTCATTCAAACTTTATCTTTATCTTCATCTTTTAGACTTTAGGGTTTAGAACTTAACGGTTACCACTCTTCCTGGTTTCTCTGTATCTCTCCATTACGTAATATCTTACAAATATCGATCTTCAAAAAATATTTTTTAAATGGTTTTTTTTTTATTTTTTTATTCCATCGCGCGCTATAATAATTGATCTTCGTTCAATTTTTCTTTTTTTTTTTTTCACTTTTAAATTTCAGTTTTTTTTTTTCCTTTYTTTYTTTTTTTTTTCCTTCCTATCCAAACTCTTTCCAAATCAAACTTTTTTTTTTTCACATACTTCTTTACACATTTTATTAAATAATGACAGAAACAAATCCAAAAGCTTTCCCATTAGCAAGTTCTGAATTAACCCAATCTATCTTAGATACAATTCAACAAGCATCACATTATCATCAATTAAAAAAAGGCGCAAATGAAGCAACAAAAACATTAAATAGAGGAATTAGTGAATTTATTATTATGGCTGCTGATACTGAACCAATTGAAATTTTATTACATTTACCACTTTTATGTGAAGATAAAAATGTACCTTATGTTTTTGTACCAAGTAAAATGGCTCTTGGTAGAGCTTGTGGTGTTTCAAGACCTGTTATTGCTGCTAGTATTACAACTAATGATCAATCAAGGATTAAAGATTCAATTTTAAAAATTAAAGATAATATTGAAACATTATTGATTTAATCTTTCATATTTTTATCATCATTAACGTTGGAATTTCTCTTCATTTTTTATATCAAATCAATAACATTAACATTAACAATAACATTATTAAAAGTACACTTATAAAACTTATAAATAAGATGATTTTTAAAAATTATGGAACAAAACACTTGAATTAATTTAATGAAAAAGACATAACGAATATCATACAATTAATCCTTTGTAATTATAACATTTAACTTATTAATAGCAAATATATATTAAATATTACTATTAAAAAATGAAAAATAGAATGAGTATTATTATCATTTATCTTTTTCAATTATACACCTAACTTAACTAAACTTTTAACTTTGAAACATTTATAAATAGAAATCTATTATCTTAACAACTATGATTGAATAACAATATTTATATTCACACACAAACTAAACTTTGAAAAGTAATCCTCATTAAAATATAGTACTCGAGCTCTTTAAGATCAAAGAATTGTAATAGTAAAAAAGTTGAAAATTTTCATTATGTTCATTAGAGCCGTTTCATTATTATATGATCTTCCTATTTTTTCTGAATCCGTATGCATTTCATTTTCCAATCTCACTTACTAAATATAGCAATTTTACCTTTGTAAAAGTTCAAATTTATGTTAATATTATTTAATATTTATTTTAGATTATATAATCATTAATAACTACAACTTATCTTAAAGTACCGAGAATATAAATACACTTATATTATTCCATTAAAAAAATTAAAAACGTTATAATCATCAATAATATTCAAGTTTCAATAGTATTGATTATATGATTTTTGATTTTTTAAATTTTTACCAGTTATGCACAGAACACACAACATTTGTAAAAGATCAACATTTAGAGTAATGATCACGTGTACATGCACTTTGTGTGCTGATATTGCATTGATCTCCATATTTTTGGTTCTTTTAGGTTATACGGGACGGTGCATAACGCTCCTTCTATTTCTTTTTCTTATATAATTCACTAAATATTGGGCCATGTTTGACGTATTAATGGTGTCGGTTATTGTTAATGAATATTTAGTAAGATTTTACTGTACGTAGTAGTGTTTATCAAATATAGCTATAGATTATGAAATGTAGAGATATCATTAATGATTTGAGATTATTAAAAAAAAATTAGAAAATGCTCTACAATATTGATACTTATATTATTATAAATAAATCATAGTCTAGAGTATTTTATAACAAAAGTTTAAAAAGATATATATATTTAGGCTATATGATTGCACTGATTCAATTAAGAGCAAAATAAAACTTTAATACACCTTGGCATTCCTTGGCAACACCTTCAAAAAATGTGCCGTACGTAAAAGTGACTTTTATAAATCAACTACTACTTTTGTACTCACCATCATGGCAAAACCTCAATTCAAAGCATAAAATGAACAACTGACGTTTGAAATTATATAGCACTACTGTTTATGCATGGGAGATCCCTAATCTAGTTTGTAACAAGATTCTAAAAGGCGTCACTCACGAAGGAGTAGAAATGAAAAAA
>BCKZ01000008.1:875879-910495 GCA_001600815.1 Alloascoidea hylecoeti | reverse complement strand
GAACATTTGGGAAATGACAGAACGCGACTGTTGAAAAATCACTACCATTATTAATGATTGTTATATCCAGACGCGAGTTGATTTAACTTTACAGAGTTCATTAACAACAAATAGACATTTAGCTCTAGGTAAATGACCAATATTACATATTAACAAGTCACGGTCATTTCAGATGAATGTGAAAGGATTGTTTGACAGTTGCCTCGGGATTTTGATCCTTATAGATTCTTGGAAATGGATGAAGATTTCTAACCAGTACTCTTACAACTGGTTCAAATGAGTGAGGTGGTTATGTGACAAATATAACAAGCCACGAAACATTTACAATGCGGAGGAGACTAGTTGCATTCTTGAAGATATCAGGAAATCCAGAAAGATGATGGTTCCAGTGAAATTTCCATCTATTCTTTGGTTGATCCCTAGAGTGAGAACTCAACACTTGTAATTCTGTTGTCCATGTCATAAGTGATTCCATTCCCTCTCATGATTATTTTTAAATCAAAAAAATTCTAGAATCCATGGTCTAAAGATCTCAGAGAGGAGGAGACGAAGAAATAGTTCGTCACTTGCCCACATAACTTACACTCTTCTGACACATGCACTCACCTGAGATGTCACAAATTCTTGGTGTTTCTTTTTTCTCTCCTTGGAAAAGATATTTGCATGAGGTAAGCTAAGTAGTTTACTCGAGAGAATCAAAATCACATCGATTCCAAAATGATGAATTTCTTGGTATTAGGTATTACCCACTACAACCAACTGTCAGTTCTCTTTAACAAGCTACAAGATAAGGAAAACATTCTGGATGAGAATAAAAAAGGGTCCAGAAGGTGAATTATCACTTGATAAAGCCAAAGCCACCCATGAAGAAACTAATAACAAAGTTTGTGATGGTAAAACAAATACAAATTTAATACAAAAAAGATGAGATAGCTAAGACTCAACTTATGGAGGAGATGAAAATGCATATTTAAGGAGATTCACTCAGTTATCAAATCACAACCTGATAAGTGATTCAAATATAGTATGTCCTTTGAGATATTATTTATTGTAAATGTTTGTACGTTCAACTGTAGTATTATCAAGTAGTATACCATATATCTTCTTATTGATTAATAACAACAGAGTTACTTAGATTACATTATTATACCTAAGCGTATCTATCTCAATTGTTTTCGCACAGGCCAGGGGTATATCGCATTAAAAAACAAGTGTTTACTGTACTAAAACAACCAACAACACAAATAAATATGAATTCACTAGATATTATGTATATAAAAACTAACTTATCCTAATAGATTCTCCTGGAAATTTTGTTTCAAGTTCTTGTTCTCAACTCAAAGTTTGAGAGTTTCTTCTTTTTTCACCCAGTTTTTTGATCGTATTCATTTCCATTTCGAGAAGTTTTCCTCTTACTTGCACATAACGAAGTATTGAATTTCCATTGAGAAACTTGGCATTGACGACTGCCCCTCCTACCGTTTCTCAATTACCTCATGTGTTTTTGAAAGAGATCCAGGTGTTTAAGTCTAGAAATAGAAAGATTTGTCGCTCACTTCTCAATAATTCTCCATCTTGCATGTATTCCACAAGTAGTAGCCATTCCCACATCAACAAGTCTAATTTTCGATAAAACTCTTTTGTATTCTTCATCGAGTTTTAACAGGTTACTTTTCGTGATGACGTATCCGTGAAAACAAACTTAACTGCCATGCTCGCATTAAACGGCCAATTCCAATTTTCAGGAAACTCTAGTTAAATATTTATGTTCTAAACTTTTCTAATTAGAGACTTCTTCAGATTTGCTTTTAGCTTCATCTTGTGCTGAAAGAATCATATTTATTAGAACTTTCCAATTAAGAAAGCACAAGATGAGGCTAAAAACAAATCTGAAGAAAACTCTAATAAGAAAAGTTTAGAATATAAAGATACTGAGAGTATTTTTATGGTGTAACTGGGAGAAATAAGCACCTAGAACTTTATCATGGTAGTGGTGCCCAACTTAAAGTTCTTTTTATTTTTCAGCATCTTTCGTGCGTACTACCTGTGAAACTCTATTTTCAACAGACTAAAACAGGTAAGGTCCAACACCAAGATCAGTTGAGCTTTATTACTAGGAAATATCTATTGACAGTATAGGTTTCCATCAGAAAGAACGAAACAAGTGAAGAATGTCCATTTTCGATGACCTTCCGAGTTGGTGTGTTTGATTACTACTAAGAAACCAGAACGCGCCTAATCCTTTTGCTCTTTTTGATAGAAATCCTCTGATTCCTTGAGAAACCCACCCACACGTTTAGCACTCACACAATGTTCTTGGGTGCTGGGTACTGGGTACAGGGTACAGGGTCCTCATCATGTCTTGAATATCTTCGGTCAACCAGTTTGATCTAAGCAACAAAAAGATTCTCTTCATCGTTTGACATAGTTTGGTATACTTCTTTAGCTGGTGGTGTGGATTGTCCGCCGTTTATTCCATAACTAGATCTAGAGCCGCTTGCCATTTGTCTAATTGATGTATTGATTGACTTCCTTCGGTGGATATTAGTATCTTTCGCTTCCTTATCTCTCGATTCAAGAGATTTGAGGTTTCTTTTTGTTATCGCCATTGTTGAAGATGAGTACGAGGTTTCTATTTTGGAGTGTGGCTTTTGAACTACTGTACTCTTTATCAACAGCGGAATTAGCTGGATAACCATAAGGCTTATATGGTGCGGGCCACTCAAAACGAACAACTTTTTTCTGCATGAAATCTTGTTAAGGAATAGGGAGAAATAATTTGAGAGAAAAGTACAAGAATTAATTTGGAACCATACGATTTAGATTTGCCATTTATATATAATTGAAATGATTTTGGTAGTGCGGTCTCATTTTCTGCAAGGAGTGTTGAAAATGTTTTGATTTTCTAAAAATGATTCATTTTGAGTGACATGTGCTACATAAGATCCACAAGAATCACCATAAAACCGTTACCTCCTTACATGATATGCAATATAAACTAATAATAAACGGGGTTTTCAGGGTAGATATGTAATATTAATTGATTGTCCTCAATGATATGTAACTGCAACCACAAAAGGTATTAATCGTAATATTTATGTTGGATATCTACTTTTGAGAAGTCGAGAAGACGTCGCGCGACTTTTCCTTTCAATATATGGCCTTTTAATAATTAAGTTTAACTGTATAACTTTTCAGAAAACTCTATAAAGTAAGGAAAAACTTAGGAAAAAATGAAGGGTTGTGTGTGTGTATGAAATTTCCTAAAAGGGCAAAGTTGCTTCAATTATTTTTAGTTTTCCATCGAAGAGGATTAAAATTTTAATATTCCCTACCTAAATTTAAACGTTTTTACTTTTCACTTTTAAGCAACTTCTTTTCTATTAATTTTCAGGTTTAATTTTTTTTTTTAAATTTTTTACTTTAATTAATGAATTCATTATGACTAGTTTACAAATATCACAAAGTATGAAAAAATCTGGCTTTGTTAAAGTACTTTCAAATGGCAAAAATAGTCTTGTTAAAGCATTAGAAACAACAACAAGGAACCTTTATGCTTATGAAATGCAGGAAAGACGAGAAGAAGATAAAACCGATCAACGCTACCACAATCATCAACCAATAGGTGTTTATTCAAGAACCTCTTTTAATAATATAGCACATCCTCAAAAATTTGCATTTGAATTTGCTGCTGCCACACAGGCCTACCATGACATGGATGCGCGTGCTCTTAGTGAATGTCTCGATGCCATGGACCATTTCCCTCTTGATACTTATTCCAATCAATCTACCCTGTTTAGATCAACTGGTGATGATGCCCTTCTGGTTTCAGACTCTTTAATTGCTATAGCTGATGGCGTAACAAGCTGGGGTCCCATTCCAAATGGAAATGCCTCTTTATGGGCTACTTTATTACTTGGTAATACACATCAACAGTTACACAAAAGATTTCAACAACCGCGTTCTAATTTAGACTACTTGATTGCCTGTCTTGATAACGCATACTCCGTCACAAGAAAGAAAATGTTAAAGGCAAACTTACAAGGCTCATCTACTATTTTAATTTCAGTTATAGCGGGAGACAGATTACATACGGCAAGTATAGGCGATAGCAAAATCTATGTTATAAGAGATGGCAAAATTATCGAAACGAATAAAACTTGTACCTCCATTAATGGTTGTCCAAGACAAGTTGGTACAAACACAAAATTATATCCTTCATCATTAGGGTTTTTCAAATCTTCAAAACTTGAACCAAATGATATCATTATTGCTGCTTCTGATGGTTTATCTGATAACCTTTGGCCATGTGAAATTGAAGAATATATAAACTGGGGTTTAAAAGAGAAGAAATCATTACAAGAAATTTCTGATAAATTAATGTATGAAGTTTATGAATCTGCTTATGATAATTATGCCGTGACACCTTATTCTCAAAGAATTAGTACTTCACCGCTTAATAAAAATTCTCTTGTTTATGGCGGTAAACTTGATGATACTTCAATTTGTGTCGCAAGAGTTTTACCAATATTATATGAGGAAGAAGAAACCTATTAAAATTATTAAATATAATTGGGAAATAATCTCAAGATATTACTTATTTATTCATTATTCATTATTTATTCTTTATTCATTATCATTTACTATTCATTTATTATTCATTTATGGCTAGTATGAGTATATACTTTTTTTTTATAACCTTTTTGGGATTGTGTGCATTTCTTCATATATGTATTATGTTAATAAAATAATATCATAGAAACTCATTTATAACTATAAATAGTTAGTGTATGTTAAATGTAGCTATAAATAGAGACACCCTACCCTTTCTGATCCGCTTTTCATTTTCAATCGATATAGACTATATTATGATTACAACGGAGATCTTTATCATCTTTAATTAATTAAATTATACTCAAGCTCTCCCTATTCCTAAAGCTTATATGTTGAAATTCATATATATTATAGGACCTGTTTAGTGTTTCAGAATTTGATCTTTTATAACTTTTTGTCGCGTATTATGTTTAAAAGTACCAAGTCTATAGCGATTCTTCATAAGATTTATTTTATTATAAGGAATGCTGTGGTTTGTGAATCATCCCCAGCTTAAAGTTTCAGTCCAAATTAAACTTTACGTACCCAACTCCTCTATAATAGGTTACCGGTATAGCTATTATATTGATGGCAATATTGGTGGCAATTCGGAGTTCTGTGTACATATGATATATGATGAAGAACATTCACACTTTTATCCTTATTATTAGAGTAAATAAGCATAATTATCTCTTTCAATTTAACTATCGGGGAAGTTAATATGCCATAATTATAGTTTACAGCTGGATGGTGTATCATCATCATCAGTATCTAGTGGGATATATTCTCAATTAACCAACCCACCTTCTAGATATCCGTTTCTACTCTAATCTAAGCTCATGTCTAATGTATTTCTTGTTCTAAATTTTGACATACATAGAATGTAATATCGTTGAATCCATTAATTATAGTCACTGTTAAAAAGTCCTCTACCATCTTCATTTGATTTTGATCCAGAATATATTTTATATACAACATATGTTTTATTTACAAATTAATTTAGAGAAGCTTTCGATTTAGGACCCCAAAATTTAGTTGGATTTACTTGAAATCTTACGATTTTTGAATTTTTCAAATCTTCAATTTCTTTTGTTCTTTCAGTTGGTGTAAAAGAATATTTTTCTTTTAATTCTGAAAGAAGTATTTTTGCACCAGGAGAATTATCATTTTTATTATTTTCATTAATTGGATGATCTTTAATCCATGTTTTCAATATATCCCATATAACACCAGTTGGAGCATTAGTTTTTATAGCTGATGCTTTTGCATGTGTCATTGATGCTTCATAGCCAGCATTTGTAAGTGCTGATATGAAATGACGATTTGGTGGTGTTGTACATTTTAAAGTATGAGCCATTGTATCGGGTTCGAAATAAAGTGGTGCTTCAATTTCATCTTGAGCTAAAGTTAACATGCCTTTTATTCTTGGTAATGTTCCATATACTTCTGGATCTAAAGTTTCTTGAATTTCTAGCATTTTTGAAATAAATTTTTTATCATGTAGTTGACCTCCCCACATTGGACCATTAATGTGATGAACAGATCCACAATGTTCACAGTGTGTACCAACAGTTGGTCCTTGAGCATTAGAAAATCTAGTTGGTTTAGTTCCAAATTGTGATGATTTACCTAATGGTTGAGGCACAACTGCTTTACATCCAGAACAACGATAAACAATCATTGTTTTTGAATGTAAATGTTTAACTTCAGCAGGTGAATGACGTATTCTAACAAATACTCTGACGTAAAAATCAATTGAAAATGATAAAACAGGTTCAATTGATCTTTTATGCTTTGAAGCAGTGGTTGCAATCATATTAAGTACTAATCTTAAAGCAGATTCATGTCCTCCAGCACCCCAAACAGGTGTACCACCATATAAAGCAAAACATTTTTCAGGATATGAATTTCCAGCTAAAACAGCAAGATCAGTGCATGTTACTAATAATAACCCACCATTAGCGACTGATTGTACAGCAGCATCAATAAATGGAGCTGCTGTACCATATGGATCAAGATCAACACATGACATTTGGGTATCTTTTTTTAAATACATTGCAATATTTGCATCAGCTTGATTTGGTGTGACTATATTTTCAACGTTGTTATTTTCAACATTTCGTTTGATATTAGCAACTGCGGATGCAGAAAAATCATTTGCGATAACTTCTTTAATATAAGGGATTTCTTTTGCATATCTTATAGCCCTTAATCCAGAAGCAGAAAGTGCTTCCATTATTGTAATGAATGGTTTTTGTTCACGTTTACCATTATCATCATTACCATTTTCTACTGATGATGTTGTAATTGCAATTGGTTCACGATCTGTATTTATAACTTTTTTATTTTCTTGAATATCATCAGTGTCATTATTTTTTCTTTTTTTCTTATTTTTTTCTCTTAATAATTTATTTCTTTCTCCTCTTTCTTTTTGATCTTCCAAAAATAATTCACTCCATGCTCTAATTGCTGTGATACTTAAATCTCTATTAAATTGTTGAACTGGATTATAAAAAACATCATTTTTATTTTTATTTGAAAATAATACTGTTGCCTTTCCTTCAGTAACTGCTGTAAAACCATCAACTATTGTTGGGTTTTGTTCATCTGTTGATGTATTTTGAGTTTTTTCTGTCATAATTTTTATATCTATGTTATTATCTTTACTTTTAATATCAAATGGTGAGAAGTAAATATTTCTCGATTGAATTTTAGTAATATGATTGCTTTTGAAGGAATAAATTGTAAAACCACTAACTTTTCTTAAAAATTTAAATGTCAATGGTTGCATCAAGGCCTTAAAAAAAAAAAAAAAAAAAGTTTCAAAAAATTTCAAAAAATTTCAAAAAATTTCTTTTCAGATAACACATGTTTGTCATCATTACGTAATCTTGAAGGTTCAATTTACATCATTTGACTATTTACAATAACTCTGTACTGTTTTGTTAAATAACTCAAGCTCCTTTGGTTATTAACAAATTCTTCAGCTTTTCACAAATTATGGATTCAGTTAATAGTGGGATTGGTGGTACTCAAGGAAGCTTCGGCGATCCTGCCACTTTTGCATATCCATTAGGTGTTAATTTGGATCTGCCTCAAGCTTATGATGACGATGAATATTATGAAGATGAAGATGAGTTATCTGATGCTCAAGCTGAATGGGAAGAGTCCTTGAGACAATTGGAGGATCTTGTTTCTTTAATTTTGGTTCCTTTTGCAGGGAAGTTCTTTGGTAGGAAGTTCTCAAATTATTGTAAGTTTTGGAACTTTGTTTCCCCATGTATCATTTAAATTTATATATTTGTCTAACCATCTTATATTCCTTTTTAGTATGGTCAATGTATTGCGTGAAAAGGTACACTGAAGATGGAAGGATTAAGAATAATTTGGAGTATAACTTAACGGGGTTATTAAGTTCTGCCAGCAATTAGCTTTTATATTTATATTTTGATCTCACTTATAAGGAAGAAATTTAATAAGCCTTCTTTAATTCCAATTTTTATCAACCAAGCAAGGAAGCAATTAATTGTTTGATTTGTAAAAGTATCGGAATTTTTAATATACGGAACTTCATCATCTTCATAGTACGTGAAGTAATTAAATTATAGTCGGCTCAAATTTCCCAAGTCCTTCTAACTTGTTGTAAATTTAACACTTTAAATTTCGATTTCACTATTTTTTTTCTTGAACCACCACCAACTCAAATGTTCAAATGTTCCTATCAAAATAGATTAGATCTTATAATTATATATAATCCAAAATTCTTCTAAGGTTCTAGCTTTATAGTGAAGTTTTAAATAAATTTATGTTATACTAAGTAATTATACAGTTACAGTTATTTCGTAGACCATCTTCCTCTCTAGGCTAACTGTCTAATTTATAATTATTAGCCTTCAACAGCTGTCTCTACAGAATCCTACGGGACCATCACGTAATGAGATGGTTCTCGATTTCAAATGAGATCTTATTAGACACCACCCAGCCACAGGCATTCCATGGCCATGGCTTAACTAACAAAAATTATATATTAATCTAATTTTTGTTTGGTCATTCTTAAAAAAAACAAAGCAAACAAAGCAGACCATTTTAATAGTAATAAGTTGTTAGTTAATCAAAGATGAAAAGGAATAAGAATTCGAAAGAAGTAATATTTCGCTAAACATCAGGTCAGAATTTGTCTCTTCATAGTACATACAATGCATACCATATTTCATCATTCTTATATTTTTTCAATACCTTACTAGTAGTTCATAATATGTGTCAAGTTTATCATCTTAATGAATTTAAACGTCTATTAAATCGATATATGGAATGCTTTTATTAAATCTGAATATAATATTTAGAATGGGGTTTGAATTGTTTTTTGTTTGTGGTTATGATATTACAATTTATATTGAGTTTAACGATCAACTTGCATATACGACATCAAAGATCTAAGATTAAGAAAAGCAACAACAAAACATAATAAATAAAGAGCATAAATAAATATATAAAAAAAGTTGAACTATTAACTATTAGCATCGTTCATGTGTTATTGTACTTGTTTACTTGTTTACTTGTTTAAATTAAATTTTAATTTTAAATTTTTAATTTTATTTCTATTTTGTTGAATATCAATCATTTTTTGTAAAGCATAATCAATATTTAAACCAGTTAAATTATCAATTTTAATAAATTCATGGCCATATTTATTTGCAAAAGTTTCACCTTTGTTAATTAAAAGTTGATTTGCATTTTGGTGATTTACATGGGTAACAATTATGATAATTGGAGGTAGAATATCAGTTGAAGTTAAATTGTTTGAGTCATAGTTTTTCGGGTCTTCTTGTGAAGAAGATAAATGACTTTCAGTGATTTTTTCAGATTTTAGGATTTTAGCAGATTTATTTAGGATTGAGTCTTTTTGATTTTGATTCAAGTTCTGATCTCTCCAGAGAGATTTTATGCCACCAATAAAACTATAAATGTCGGATTCCTGGGTTCTTAACTTGTCGTCCTGATACTCGAAGTAGGATATCCAGGCATCACGTATGGACGATCTTAAATACTGTAGCTGTAGGAGCGGATCCTCGGAGGCGGACGGGGCCGCGGAGTATAGGAAGAAATAACCGTCTATCCTCGCGTTCAGGGTGCCCAGGCCACTGCCGATCAGCAGCGGGGTGGCGATGGAGCCCGCACGGCCCACAGGCCCAGGGTCGCCGAAGTAGGCTTTGGTCTGGTCGGTGTTGAGGGACCTGGACAGAAAGGGGACCACGGTTTCCACGTCGAAGGGCCGCGTGTCGACCAGTTCGGCCTGCACGTCGGCGGCGGCGCAGACGAGGACGGACGCGGGGTCGGCCGTGGGATAGTGGGTCTCCAGGAAACAGTTGGTGGCCAGGCGGTAGACGAAGGCGGATTTCCCCACGCGCGGGGGGCCCAAAACGGCGAATCTGAGCATCTGGGGGGGGGGGGCAGGTCTGGAGGGGCAGGTCTGCAGGCCCGGATATCTCCGAAGGCGCGTCACGTGGCCGCCACCTCACCTCAGCAAGACCTCGGCACGACCTCGCAGCACAGCCTCCGAAAACATTTATCCACATGGGAAGCATTTTTCTGCCGCACTTGCACACGGGATGGCACGTGGACCAGGCCATCTTGTCCGGTAAGTTGTTGTTTGCCTGCTGTGGTGCCGTTCACGGACTGACCGACTGGATAGAGGAGGACCGCCTGGTGGTCGTGCGTTTTGGCAGCGACGGGGACAGAGAGTGTCTTCAAATGGACGAGCTCCTGTACAGCATCGCGGAGAAGGTGAAGAACTTCGCCGTCATTTATCTGTGCGACAACACGGAGGTGCCGGACTTCAACGACATGTACGAGCTGTTCGATCCGTGCACCGTCATGTTTTTCTTCAGAAACAAGCATATGATGTGCGACTTTGGAACGGGAAACAACAATAAACTGAATTTCCCGCTGGAGGATAAACAGGAAATCATTGATATAATAGAAACCATTTATAGAGGTGCTAGAAAGGGGAAAGGTTTGGTTGCAAGTCCAAAGGATTATAGTACAAAACATAAATTTTAATTAAAAAACTATTCCTACTCATTTCTTTGCATAGCTTATTAACACTTCAGCTCCATCAATTAATAAGTCCTCTGTTGCCTTTTTAGCGACAATTGCCTCCTCATCATTTTCATATTCAATAAATGCTAATTTTCTAATAGAAACTAATCGAACTTCCAAAAATCCTTTATATTTTCCAAATATTTCGACTAATTTATCCTGTGTTATTGTATTTGGTAAATTCTCAATAAATAATATCTTATTTGCCGGTAACTTAGAATTTGCATTTGTTTTCCTTTTCTTTTTACTTCCACCATTATTATTAACATTATTATTAACATTATTGCTGTTATTTTTATTATTTTCTTCTTCTCGTTTTATTTTATCTGCTTTCCTTTTCTTTAAATATTCATTAAATTTATCATCTTCATTTTTAAATTTATTTTTAATTACAAAATCACTATCTTTTTTTGAAAATTTTAATTCAATTTTTTGTTCAAATAATTTTAATCCATTTAATTCTAAAATTGATTTTTTAGCACTTTCAATATTATCAAATGCAATGAATGCTTGACCTTTCATTTTTAAATTTTTATGAGCTGTTATTGATAATATATTACCATATTTTGAAAAATGTGTTTGTAGTGTTTCTTTTAATTTAGGTATTGGAATTCGTTCTTTTAAATTTCGAACATATACTCTGTAATCTTTCATTAGTATTCTTTAATTATATATTTAGTGATATCATATAAACTCACGTTGATGTTTCACTAATTTCTGACATTTTGATAATGATTGATAATGATAATGATATTGATAATGATATTGATATTGATATTGATATTTCTACGAAATGTGTTGAAGATAATAAAAACATGCTCACATCTACACCCATTCTTCAGAATACAAACCAAGAAAGATCCAGTGGCACACCTCCAAAATCTTCCTTCACCAACCAAAATCAGCAACAACATTAAATCTAAAAAAATGCTGTTGTTATTTCCGTCCGTTAGGACTGGGATAATAGCCAGATCTGGGACTGTGAATCCTCTAGGTATTCAACTAGGGATTCGTAATTTGTCCCGTCCAATTACAATCACAAGTTCAAGTTCAATTGTTTCGAGATCGATATCATATGGTATGGGTTCTAAATTATCTACTGGTTTAAATAATAAAAATGGTATCACTAGAATGTTTAAAAATTGGTTTATTTCAAAAAGTATTATTCCTAAGAATATCATCCCAAAAAATAGTTTTACAAAACCTCTGTTCTTCCGAAATAGTCCTTTAAACAATAATAAACCATCTGGAAATAATCAACCAAATGGTAATAATAACGGTAATGGAAATGGAAATAACAATCAACCACCAAATGGAAATAATAATGGAAATGGAGGTGGAAATAATGAAATATTTGTTAACGTATTGGCAACAATAGCTCTATCATTATATATTGCTTTTGAAATATCAAGACTTTTCCTTAATGATAATGGTTCAATTAATGATAAGCATATAACTTTTCAACAATTTAAAACTGATTATCTTAATAAAGGACTTGTTAAAGAATTGAAAGTTTATAATAAATCTTTTGTAACTGCTTTTTTAATTGATAATAATTTTTCAAATTCTTCAAATAATGGAAATAGAGGAGGTTCAACTGTTACTTTTAATATTGGTTCAATTGATATTTTTGAAAAACAATTAGATGATGCTCAAAATTTATTAAAAATCCCAACAAGAGAACGTATACCAGTTTCATATAAAAATTCTTCAACATTAACACCATATTTTTTATCTTTTATACCAACAATTTTAATACTTGGCGGTTTATATTGGGTTAGTAAATCAAATTTAACAAAAGGTTTAGGTGGATCAAATGGTTTATTTAATGCAGGTAAATCAAAAGCAAAATTATTTAATCAAGAAACAAATATTAAAATGAATTTTAAAGATGTTGCTGGTTGTGATGAAGCAAAAGAAGAAATTCAAGAATTTGTTCAATTTTTAAAAAATCCAAAAAAGTATGAAAAATTAGGTGCAAAAATTCCAAGAGGTGCAATTTTATCTGGTCCACCAGGTACTGGTAAAACTTTATTAGCAAAAGCTACTGCAGGTGAAGCAAATGTTCCATTTTTATCTGTATCGGGTTCTGAATTTGTTGAAATGTTTGTTGGTGTTGGTGCAAGTCGTGTTCGAGATTTATTTAAACGTGCTCGTGAATTATCTCCATCAATTGTATTTGTTGATGAAATTGATGCAATTGGTAAATCAAGAAATAATAAAATGGCTGGTGGTAATGATGAAAGAGAAGCAACTTTAAATCAATTATTAGTTGAATTAGATGGTTTTGAAACAACTGATCATGTTGTTGTTTTAGCTGGTACAAATAGACCTGACGTTTTAGATAAAGCTTTATTAAGACCTGGTAGATTTGATAGACATATTACAATTGATAGACCTGATATTGAAGGTAGAAAAGCAATATTTATGGTTCATTTAAAAAAAATTACAACTGATTTAGATTTAGATTTAATTTCTGGAAAATTAGCTGCTTTAACTCCTGGTTTTTCAGGTGCTGATGTTGCAAATTGTTGTAATGAAGCTGCTTTATTAGCAGCAAGAGAAGATGCATCAACAGTAGTTTTTAAAAATTTTGAAGATGCAATTGAAAAAGTAATTGCAGGATTAGAAAATAAATCAAGAGTTTTAAATCCAATTGAAAAAAAAACAGTTGCTTATCATGAAGCAGGACATGCAATTTGTGGATGGTTTTTAGAATTTGCTGATCCATTATTAAAAGTTTCAATTATACCAAGAGGTCAAGGAGCTTTAGGTTATGCCCAATATTTACCAGGGGATCAATATTTAATTAATGAAAAACAATATTTAGATAGAATGATTATGGCTTTAGGTGGTAGAGTTTCTGAAGAATTACATTTTAAATCGGTTACAACTGGTGCATCAGATGATTTTAAAAAAGTTACAAAAATGGCACAAGAAATGGTTACAAGATTTGGAATGTCATCAAAATTAGGTTTTATAAATTTAAATGATGATAGAGAACAAATGACTGTTCAAAAACCATATTCAGAAACAACTGGTAGAATAATTGATGAAGAAATTAAAAAAATTATTGATGATGCACATTTAAAATGTCAAATTTTATTAAAATCAAAATTAAAAGAAATTAATTTAATTGCCGAAGAATTATTAAATAAAGAAGTCATTGTTCGAAGTGATATGATTAGATTATTAGGTCCAAGACCATTTGTTGAAAGAAATGAAGCTTTTGAAAAATATTTAGATGGTGGAAAATCTGCTCCTCCTCCTCCACCACAAGAAACATCACCACAAGTTTAAAATTATATTGCATTTTTCATTCACTTCTCTTTTATTGATAGATTGATATAAATAGATTAAAAAAAAAAAAAAAAAAAAAAAAAAAAAAAAAAAAAAAAAAAAAAAAAAAAAAAAAAAAAAAAAAAAAAAAAAAAAAAAAAACAACCATTGTATATATTTTAACATGATCTATCGTAATGATTAATTTATGTGCATTAATATATTGTCATAGGCCCTAGGGGTTATTATTATTATTATGCACATAGTTTTATAATAATGACGAAATTGTTATAACATTTTAGAAATAATCCCGAGAAAATATCATCATCATAGATCAATATTATTTTGTAACCTTTTAAAAGCACTATTATATTAAGTATCAATTCATACTTGGAATTTGAAATCCTTCTTCAGTTCTATACATTGCTTCTTGTACCTGAGCTAATAAAGAAGTAATTGACCATTTTTTTGTACTTGGTCCAACAATAATATAATCACCAATTAATTTTTGTAATTTTATGGGATAAGAATTTTGTTTTTCTAATCCTAAATCATCAGACATAGTTTGTAAATAAATTTCAATTGTTCTTAATTTATTATAATAAAAATTTCTTTCTGTTTCTAAAAATTGTAATGTATCTGTTAGTTCTTGTGATTCAGATTCTAATTTTATAATTGTTGAAGTTGTTTGTTTTAATTGTTTTGATATTAAAAAATCATATTCTTGGATTGGTGTTGTAGTTTGTTCAGATATAATTGGATCTGAAATATTTATATCTGAAATTCCTTGTTTTAATTTTTTTATTGATGATCTTGAATCAACCCTATCTTGTGAGACTTCATGATTATTTGGAGTTGGTATTGTGTCTTGTTGGGTTTCTTCTAGTATTGATATCGGAGTTACCACCATGTGATCATTATGAGCTTTTTGTAATTGTGGAGATGGCTGACCCGCCGCCTCATTACTATCAACACTATTTCGTTTAAATTTCAAAGCTAAAGGAGACAACCCAGATGTCGATTGAGGATGAGACCCTTTACGACTTTGTAAAGGAGACCCACTATTAGAAGTTCGCCTTGTTGAAGTTCGTTTTAAGTTATTTCTAAACGATCCAGGAGTTGTTTGAGACGAAGCAGTTGAAGAACGACGAGACATAATACTTCCTGTAACACTATTACGATTCCGATCACGAATATTACCTGAACTTGGTCTTCTATCATTATAATTAGAACCTAGTGCTGCTTGAGAACCACCAGGAGATTTTCGTCTTCTATATTCAGCATCATATCCATAATTACTATCATTATTAACTTTATCAATCCAATATTTATGACACCATTGCAAAAGTCCTAAATTATCCAATAATCGACATTTGACTAATTTTTCAACATCCATATCTCTATCAATACCATGTCTAACAAAAGATCTTTGTAGTATTTTAAAATTTTGATAATAAATAATTTCTGAATGACCATTAAAATGAACTTTTGACATTGGTATATCATAATAAAGGGAGTCCATGATTTGACAATAAGCAGCTCCTGTACCACATTGTTCAACTTTTGTATAATTTAAACTTAAAAGGTTATTTAACCAAGTCAATAACTCTGTTTTTGATAAGGAATCTTTCATAGTCATATAATAATATGTTTATTACTAGCTGATAAAATTACAAGTAAAAGTACAAGTGTGATTTTCCTGAAGAAATTAAAAGAAATATTTGGGTAATTTGAATTTCTATAATCAAAACTAAAGGTTTATAAATGAAAGATTATAATTATACAATTAAAATAAATTAAATGTTAATATTCAATACGCATGGTATGCATCTGAATTTGTTCTTCATACTCCTGAAGCGTTCTTTGCTCCTGTTTGCCAAAAGCCCACCCAAAACAGAACTGTACAATCCCAATAATAGTAATAAAAACAACTATAAACATCATAAAAAGTGTTAGAATTGGATTTTTAACCCAAAACACTCCAAATTGTAATCCAAGAACTAATATAAAACAAGAAAATGTATTCATTAATCTTTTTTCTCTTGTGATAATATTATACTTTTTATATTCATCAATTACTTCCATAATATTTGATAATAATTCCATTTCTTCTTCTTTTTTAAATCCATCTTTTAAATTTGAAAATTCATGTTCATGTTTATTAACGCCAACCTCCAGTTCAACTTCTACTGCAAAATGATCTGAATAACTCATTTCTTTTTCTCCGTCATCATCTTTAATTTTATCTATAAACGTAACATTACAGCTAGCTACTCTAGATCTCTTATAATCATAAAAAATATAATCTAATCTTTGGGCACTATCAATAGGATACGTTTCTCTAAATGAGTTTAACTGGCTATCTGCGGTTATACCAGCCTTCTGGATTTGTTCTTCTGGTGACAAATCTCCGATTTCATC
This sequence comes from Alloascoidea hylecoeti, assembly GCA_001600815.1. Lineage (NCBI taxonomy): Eukaryota > Fungi > Ascomycota > Alloascoideomycetes > Alloascoideales > Alloascoideaceae > Alloascoidea > Alloascoidea hylecoeti. Next base: position 894,103 of record BCKZ01000008.1, on the reverse strand, counting down.
TTTAAATTCTCCATGATTATCAATCCAAGCATCACGCAATCCAGAATATTTTGTAAGTAATAAATGAGGAAGACTTTCTGGTTCACTATTGACATCTCCGACCAAAATAGTGATGTGTCCAGCATCCATTAATAATCTAGAAATTCTAGAAATATCCCATGCTTGACAAGTTCGATGACATAAATAACTTGAATCTCCAGAACCATATGAAGCATGAATATGAGCATTTAATAACGCAATTGTTATATCTGATGATATTCTTATTATTGAAATAGAAACACTTTTCCCTGCAAACCAATCAGCTCTTGTTAAATCAAGTGGTTTCCCATTCAACGGGAATCGATACAAAAAGCAAGATTCTATTGAATATTTTGATAATATAACAAGTCCCGGTCCAGTAACAATACCAGAACAAAATCTTTTTTGATATTTATAAATTGATTTTGTTAAATTTTTTAAATATATCCAATCCTTTTCACTCCATAATTCTTGTAATGCAATTATATCAAAATTATCGGAATTTTTTAAAATTTTATGAGATATTGCCTTTAATCGTTTTTCTCGATTTATTGACTTATATTTCATTCCCCAAGTATTGAATGATAAGATTTTAATATTCATTTTTCATTTATTTAAACGGCTAGATTGTATATAATTTATGTTCTTAAACTTTAATTTTAAACCTTTTATTTATTTTATTTACCCGGCTGTTAAATTTCGATTGTGGTAAAAAAGTAAACAAAACAAAAACAAAAACAAAAATCAAATCTCAAAACAAACCTTCAATTTTTACTTTCTTAACAAAATATATGAACAATGAATGTCAATCCACCTACTTTAAATTTTAATGAGACTTCTGATAAGATGGTAAAATTTATGAATTCTTTTGATACATTTATTAGTAAAAGTCGAAAAAATGTATTAGATGAAAAGAATATGTATAAAAGAAGTCTTATTGAAGATCGAGGTATAATATTTATTTATAAAAGAAAACACAATCAATAATAATATTAATTCTAATAATAACCATTTTTATAATTTTAGAAAATCAAAAGATTTTATTATCAAAATTACAAAGTTATCGAAAGAAGGATACTGAACTTAATATTGGTATGTTTCTTTATTTTTTTATTTATTTGTTTACTATTATGAAAAGTTTTATTAATTTATTCATAAATTGTAGCAAGTGCACGAGAACAAAAAGAAATCGAAATAGCGAAGAATCAAGTATCAACTTTAGAAATTCAAAAAGAACAACTTGAAAATACAAAAAGAGAATTATCGAATCAAATTATTACAACTCGAAATGCAATTTCAAAGAAATCAGAAGGTATGCATTCATGAAATATATACTGTCTCAAATTAATTCTGTTATATTAACCAAAAATATCTTTGAAGAACTTTCAACAAAAAAGAAGGCAATCGTTTCTCAATCTTCTGCAATTGAACCTGAATTATTAAAATTTGAATCATTAATTGGTTTAACGGTTGAAGGTTTAGATGAAGATATTTTACGTTTCATATTTCATTTGGTAAACCAAGCAGATTATGAACAAGAATTTTATTTTGATCTTAATTTAAGTAGTTATGATTATCAAGGTATGTTTGTTCTTACTTACATTTACTATTTATATCTAAAACTAATTATCAACCTTTTTAAGTTATTAAAACATCTCCACAATTGCCAAATGAAGTTATTACTCCATTAATTGAAAGATTGAATGAATCAAGAAATTTAACTAAATTCTTAAAAGAAATGCGTCGAGAATTTAAGAAGAGTATTTAAGGATTTTCATTCATCAATTATATTTAAATGTTTTTTCTGTGTGTGTTTACTTGTTATTGTGGCTTATATGGATAATTTATTAAAATTGTATCGTTTTATGGTCAGAATGTGAAAAATAAGTTATGAATTTTCAACCTTTTTCTATAGATATACGGTATAAAAGCATATTTATAAAAACCCCTGCTCGGTCAAATCCATATTATACTGAAAACTATGAAGTTTTCGATGATTTGTAATCAGTTAACGTTTCTTTAGAATTGTGGTATTGCGATTATTCTGTATGGATAGCAATGAGAAGATGTTACAATTGATTTGTTATTGGTGTTGATGAAACGAAGCAAGCCTGTTCAATAAAGCTTCAACTCGTTCTTTGGTTTCTTTCAATCTGTCAACTATAATCTCTCCTTCGAATTGTGAACATATTAGTCTTTTGACTCGTGATAGTTTATTTATTATCCACTACGCTTGTCATTGATAATTATATTTACATTTATAAATATACTTATAACTATAGGGGAATTCATTCATAACACGGCGATGACTGTATATTCTATATTCTATATTCTATAAATTGTAAAATAATAAACTAATGTATAAGTTTAAATGTGGTGAGGGTGAATTCAATCGATATCTGTTTCAAGGTCCTCTTCAACTTGTTTTTTCCTTCTCAACCAATACTTTACTCTCTCATTGTACTGATCAAATCCATAAATAACAAACATAAAAAGCATAAGAAATATAGTGCTAATCAAAGCAGTCATATTTCCAGCAAAATATTTGGGAGCATTATGAGAACTCCATGTTTTCAAAGCAACTGGAATATTTAAAAGTAAGTGAACAGTATTTATGGCACCTAGAGTAAGCGCTCTTAATTGATGATCATGTTTACTAAGTAGATTTAACCAACTGACAATAATTGGAGAACAAAACCCATTTGTTGATAGAAGAATGTAACCAGCCCATATTGCAGGTGTCACTTTAGGGTTTAAAGGATCTTTTACGTTCCAGTTTAAAATCAATCCAATACCTAAAATCCAAATAAAACAAGTGAAAAATATAAACGGTATCATAAAACCTCTTTTAGTCCTATATAAATCTAATAACCAACCAGATGCAAGGTTTGTAATAATTCCAATGGAATTTAAAATAGTTGGCCAATTTGCTCTATCATTTCCATCATAGCCTTGTCTTTTAAGAGCAATAACCCAATATGATACAGGTAAAATAGCATAACCCCATAAAATCCAAGCTGGTACAAAACACCAAAATTGCCATGATTTAAATAATCGTTTAAAAACAGTCCGATCAACTTTATTAATTTGTTTTTTATCTTCAACTCTTTCAGAAGCGTAGTCTATCTCCTCTTGTTTTAGCCACCATCGAGGTTTTGCTTGACATGGTATATCAGGAGTCATAAAGTAACCAAAAAGTGCAACGGGTACGGTTAAAATCCCATCAATTATGAATAACCATCTCCAACCTGACATTCCATTTTTATGTTTAAAGGTATTATCAATACCAGTCTGAACATATCTTGCAATAATCGTACCAATACTACCAGAAGATATATAAATGCTTGTTCTTTTACTTAATTCTTTTGATGTATACCAAGATCCTAAAATATAGTGAACAGCCGGCCACATTGTACCTTCAAATATGCCTTGAAAGAATTTTAAAACACACATCGTTGTTAAATTATTTGCCTTACACTGACCAACAGTAAAACAAGACCATAAAACTTCAAATAGTGTAATCATAATATGAGGATTGAATCTAGTAATTAGTAAATTTGAAGGTATGCCACCCATTGCATAACCAATATGAAAACACATATTCATTAATGGTAATGCTTCACCATTATTTGTTAGACTTAATTCTTCTTCCATACCATTAACGAAAGCAACATTTAAATTACTTTGATCTAAAAATCGTATGAAATAAGAGACACAAACATATGTTAGGATTGTTATATCTAATTTAAAAATTAATTTCTTTTCGTATTTTGACGTTCCTGGTGGATACCAGAAGAAAAACTTTGGAGTATTATTCACTTTTGTTTCTAATGATGATGATGATGATGATCTTAATTCTGAATTCAATATCGATTGCGATGGGTTTTTAAAAGTGAAATAAAACTTGCATTTTTCTTTAAATGAAAGTTTATTATATTCTTCAATTTCCCAAGTTGTATTACTTTCATTCTCATTTTCTTTTTCTGTTAAAGTTGAGGTTGATGATTTGTTAATTTCAATTAATGAGTTTTCTTTATTTTCGGCATAAGTCTCTGTAGTACTTTCATTTCTCTCATGGTCATGATCAATATCAATTTCAATTGTTATTTGTTCATGTTCGGTACCTGCAGTAGCGCTTTTATAATCTATATTTTGACATTTCATTCTATTATTATCAACTATTTAATATAACTTGATCTAAGCTTGGTGCAATCTCGAAAAAAATAGACCAAATAAACAAAAAATTCTAGTTTATATTTAAATCAATGAAATAAACTGGATTTCAAGTAATTAAATACTCCCATCATTATATAAGATCTATTTTTTTAACTTTCAGGAAAATTATAAAGATGTTTCTTGCATTAAGCTACATTATCTATTAATGCCAAGGCTTAAACGTCTTTTGAAAACGATGTTAATTAACGAGTATTTACGGAGAATTAGTAATTTGAAGTATTATGAATCAGATAGGATAATATTGATTCTATCAGGTGATACGTAGAAGTATGTAGTGTGTTTCTCAATTTTGAGATACGAAATTACGAATTAATGTTTATTTTAGATTTTGAGCTATGAAGACTCCAGGAAATAGCAACCATTGATCTAAGTATAAACTCCTTGCAAATTGATGCTGTACACTTTCGTGTTACTACTTATAGATCTAGATCAGCTAGCTAGTTCGCTATAATAACTTTAACAACTATATTTATTTCGTTTTATAAATATCGGGATATCTGTAGTTTATTTGTTAAAAATTGAGTTAAAAGCTAATTATAACAACGATTGAAAATTTTAAGAGTTATCAAGCTTAAGTGAAGTGTTTAAGGGCCAATTTCACTCTATAATTGAGTCCACATCAGTCGGAATTGATTATAAATGAACGTGATAATAAGGACAATACGAATGATCGTGATGATCATCAAGGAAAAACTATGGGCATAAATTTAAACAACACACTAAAATAGAAAAGGACCCGATGTGGCGGGTACATATCTCAGTACATAAGAGACACGGCTGGGCCCGTCTTCTGATCTACACTTAACATCAGTCCATAATATTCTTTTTGTCCGTCGATTTAACAGGTTTGTTTAGCAATTTGTCTTATAACTCCGGCATAAATTAACCACAAACACATTAAAACTTCAATTTCTTAGAATTCTCCGCTGGAATTAGATCTTCGTCCTGCTGTCAACTTAGGGAAAGTCACGAAATACGTATCTTCAAGCAGGCTTTAAGAAATAATATAATAAAGAAATCATTCTTAAAAAATGGTTTATATCCCCTTCCTTCGCAGAGTTGGTGTGTTTGAATGGCCAGTGTTAATACTGTCATTTTTCTTAGTTACACTTGAATCGATAATGACTATTATTACCTCATTCTTGCCAACTTTTGTTATCATGTTCTTTACGAAATTAACTCGGTTTTTATTCTCTTTGGTACCATCAAAGTCATCTCCATATCTTGATGACAAAAACAGCAATCTGATGGCAAATAAAATCAGAAATGCCTCGGGATTCGTGGAAATGTGCTCATTGTTCGGCTATGATGCAGAAGAACATATTGTTCGTACAGAAGATGGGTTTTTATTAGGAATTCATAGAATTGGTGGGCCAAAACATAGCAATTGGAGAAAATATAAAACACGAAAGTTATTAAACAAACCTGTTGTTTATTTACATCATGGTTTGCTGATGAATAGTGAGATTTGGGTAACACAAATTGAAGAGTATAAGAATTTACCCTTCGTTTTAGCTGAACTTGGTTATGATGTTTGGCTTGGTAATAATAGAGGTAATAAATATTCAAGAAAACATATCAAACTTCGACCAACAAATAAAAAATTCTGGGATTTTTCAATAGATGATTTTGCCCTTTATGATATACCAAATACTGTCGATTATATATTAAATTTTACAAAACAACAGGATTTAACTTATGTTGGGTTTAGTCAAGGATCCGCTCAATGTTTTGCCGCCCTTTCCATTAACCCACAATTAAACGCGAAAATTAACAAAATGATTGCTTTAGCTCCCGCCTATGCTCCAAACGGTTTACATTTAAGAATTGTTGATTCATTAATGAAAGCATCTCCATCGATGATGTATTTATTTTTTGGTACACAGTGTATTATGGAATCTGCAGCGTTTTGGCAAGGGATAATGTATTCACCGTTATTTGTGAAAGTTATCGATTCTTGTTTGATTGGGTTATTCAACTGGCATGGTAATAATATATCTTTTCGACAAAAAATCGCAAGTTATGCTCACTTATATTCTTATACAAGCGTTAAATCTGTTGTTCATTGGTTTCAAATTATTAGAAATAAAAGATTTCAAATGTTTGATGATAGTTTAAATGGTCCAATATCAGGTTTTAATTCAAAATTTTATAAAGTTGCTCCATTTCCAACTGAAAATATTCAAACTCCAATTTATTTATTATATGGTAAAAGTGATTCATTGGTTAATATAGAAAAAATGACTGCAAGATTACCATATGATACAAAATCTATTGGATTTGATGGTTATGAACATTTAGAGATGATTTGGAGTGATGAAGTTGATAAATTAGTATTCCCACAAGTTATTAAGATTTTAAGTGATAAGGGTGATGATACGTTTGAATTCTCTGAAACGGTTGCTGAAACTGAATCAATACCACAAAACAGAAACATAAATAAAAGTAAACATGAAAATGAAAATGAAACAAGAAAATTATACAATAAAATGCAAAACCCTCCCCAAACTCCTAAATCTCAAACAAGACAAGATTTTTTCGATAATGATTTAACATCAGAAGGTTCAACAACTGAAGAAACAGACGACTCTTTAAGGGGATTCAAAGTTACTAACTATCGTCATTCACCAGCAACCCGTTCATTGAATCAATTAACTTTTAAAAATGATGGATTTATGGTCTATGAATCACCGAGGTATAATAAAAGTAGACCAACTTCAGCTGTAAGTTTTCGTGAACTTGCTTAGTTTTTGTTTAATTTGAATTTAAAAAAAAAATTAAACTAAGCTTGTTTGAAATTCCATTGGCTTTTGGTTTAACTATAAGCATTAGTAACATTTGTTTTCGGTTTCAATTCTCACACTCGGCATAGCACGGTGCTTCTCATAATTACATTTATAGAACTCATATTAATATTTATATCATATTCATTGGATTCATTGGCTCAGTTATTCCTAATTAGTTATTTTTTTTTCTTTTGTCTTGTTTTATTTGCTCCAATCTTAACTGATACTACATACCAAATTTTTTATCATTAATGGTACACTATTTTCTAATTTTATTTAAAATCATCCATGTAAAACGTATACTACATAATACATATATCAAGATTTATTGATAAGCTATATAAATCAGCATCTAGATCTAAAGGTTATAATTCTATAAGTGTGTTTGAACTTCGAACCTATTGTATACGCTTGTATCGGATATAAAAGTTACAAATCATCATACAAATCATCAGTAAGAAAATAATTAATATAACTAGCTATGATATAAGATATTTTTTATATCGGTATCTAGATTTGTTTTCTCTGTAATTCATCAACTTCGGAACTCTACATTTAAATATTCTCACTAAAATTTGGCCTAATACCTAATAATTAAATGACCGCGGCCGTATTTTTCTGCCCAAACAATATTTCAATATTTTTAATCGATTTTAAAAATCGTATGGTTTTATTTTCTTGTCTAATAGGAGGCGGAATAAGGAATCGGACGACGAGCAAATATTGAGCATTATAATTTACAAATAATTATGTGATCATTACGTTTATAAAAACATCACACAATAAACTAATTGAAATATTCATATGCGTATATTATTTGACCTAACTTTAAACTCCATTTAAGTTAAAGAAATCTCATAAAATAAATAAATCACTAAGAGATTCTAAGATTTATTAATTTATGATTTCAATTTTCAATTCAAAGCTCTAGTATACTCTTATAAGTTGCTACAGAGTAAATAATACAGATAGACTCACATATATATATATATGAATAGTTGATGTTTTATTCCCAACAAAAATCAAATATTTAACTAGGATATATATTTATAGAAAAATTAAGGCTATAGAAAATTGGGTAATAATGTTCATGGTGAAACTATACGCGTTATAAGAACTATTATTGATCATGAGATCTAGATATTGATATCGATATATATGCATTCTCGGATGTATCGTTTTCTGTCTAACTAATCTAAACATATAGCTACAGCCATAACATTAAATATAAACATCCATATATGAATAAATTAGAATATATATGGCCAAAGTTTTTCGAACTTAGTTTACTATTACTGAGTTAATCATTATAAGTATAAAGGTGCACCGGCGGTGGGCAAATTTTGAGGTTGTAAGATTTCCTAAAGCCCTAGCTATTAGATGAAATGAATATTGGATTATTATTATAATTAATCATAGACATATGATTTTTATATATACGATTAGTAACCACTCCGTGGAATCGCGATCGGAGAAACAAGACTTAAGATAATATTCCTTCAAAATGTTCTAGAAAGTTTAAAACCAGAACAATGCATTCTCCGACCTTTAAAGTAGATAAAAGTCACAAATCATTATTGGTGAATCAAATTATATATCTACACCTATTACCTACTGGTGAGCCAGGTGAGGACTATATCTAACTTAACTGACTATCTTGACACTGTGTCTGGTAATGCAATTGTGTACCATACGACTAATTGAATTGATGCTAGCTATAGGTACCGGTATAGTCCGTATGGATAGTTGGATATAAATAAGCTCATTTGTAGGAGAAATATTATCTATATTCAAAGTTAGAGCATTAATGATACCACGGTTACATCAGATACAGTAGAAGCTATCATCATCTTTGAATAAGATTCGAAACTGGGGATCGTATGATAATACTCCGGGCCCTATTTTCGTTTTTGAGCCGATTCTTGTGGAATTTGCTTACACTATAGCTAGGCAAATCTCCAGATATAATACTGGAAATATCTAAAATCTATAAATTATCCATTCATCACAAGCCACATAGACCTATATATAGATATGCTGCATCATTGATTAGTGGGAATGGTTTGGTTGTGTATTGTCTAAGGTCATGGATCTGCAGAACAGTTGAATGCTTATTATACGTTTGTAAGATATTTAATTATTATTATAAATAATTTACAGCTAGTGTGCGCCAGAAAATCTCAATATCTCAGTAGTACTAGTGTTTAGTTTTATTCTTTATAATTAAGGAAGTTGGTCGAGAAACTTGATGTAATTATAAGATCTTCATCCACCCTTGTATAAAAACGTAGGGTTATCTGATTTACAACAAAAGTTGGATTTATGACATCAGCAAATAGAGAGAGATAAAACAAAAAGTAAGGAGACTTGACTGTGCCGCAGTTATATATAAAATATAAGCACACCATCGAAGTTGAAAACATGGAACTTTAGAAAATGAAAGAACAGAGCTTATAGAAGGTTAAATAAAACGGGTAAAAGACCTTCTAGAAGGGTTTGAAACTAATGTAGCTTACTGGAAAAGGAAGTCGTCTGGAAATTGATTTAAGGCTTCTGGAAACTTTTCGACTCCCAGCAGGCACCATACCACTCTGTATCACTTCGGCCTTCGTCACATCATTGCATATTCAGTTGTGATAGGTTGGCAGTTGAAATAACACCACGTCAATTATAATAGTTACCTTTTCGGATATGGTATGATCACAAGCTAAAACTAACATTAATTAGGAATTTAGAAGTGTTCAGTATTTATTGTAATTGAAATCCTTCAAGAAATCCGCAAAATCATATGCATATGAGAATTAATAATTAGTTACCAATCATGCCATTATGCACTGGAGATAATTATTATCATTATAATTCCTTTATTCGGACCTACGTATTAGTATCATATTGATCATGAAACCTTGTTGACATATATAAATACTAATTCAATTTCCGAATTTTCTTTCTCATCGTATTTGGTTTTTACTTTTTTTATTATTCACTTCTTGATCACGTTTTGTATATTATCTGATTATTATTTATACATATCAATATTTTGCCGTTTTATAGATAAGCAATGTCACAGGTTTTTGATACACGAAGGCAGATCCCAGTGACAATTGCGCCTTGCAAACCTCTATCATCTCATATTGAAAAGAGATCATCATCAGTAGGAAGCGATAGTTCGCAGACAAGAAAATGCAAAACAGTCAAATCCTGTACATGCTGTCGACAATTGAAAATAAAATGCAATGCATCTTCAGTTTTTCCAAACCCGTGCTCAAATTGTGTTAAGAAAGGTAAAGTGTGTGAAATAGATCCACTATTTAAGCCAATTCATAATGTTAGTCCTAGTCAAAACAGTCACAACACAGCCAAACACAAAGCAAATCAGTTGGAAAATCTAAGGACTGAAATTGAAACTTTAAAAAGCGACATTAAGCATCTGCTTAGAACTGAATCCCTGCTTTCGAAGGATGAGCTAGCTAATAAAATTTCATCAGCCTTCCCATCACCTTCGAATTCCAGATCAAGTTCTGTAGACAATGCCGGAGAAATTATTTCAGATGGAGCTTACTATTCATTAAACAGAGTGACATTAAACAAGGAACAAGGTAACAAGTTAATATGCAAGTTTTTTGAAGATTATGCACCTTACTTACCTATTCGGATTGAAAATGATGCTATTGAAATACATAGTAAATCTCCTCTATTATTCTGGTCAATGTGCTTAACAGCATGCTTATCAAATGAAAAACTAGATGATAATGATAAACCCGATTCCTTATACAATCAAATACACACAAACATTACACCGCTCATTACCAGGTGCTGTCTACTCAGTACATCAAAAACACCAACTTACGACATTTATGCCTTGCTTATACTCTCTGTTTGGCCTTTACCAAATTTGAACAATGATAAATCGTATCGGTTTGTAACTTTGGCTAAAACGTTGGGTTATCAAATTGGTCTAAACAGAGGGCAGAATTATGCTTCTTGTGCCTTAGGCGCTGAGAAGGCTCTTATTCCAAATGGTGCTAATCTTATCAATCAACTGTGGAATGGAATTTATATTGTTGATCAATTTTGGTGTGCTACTCTTGGTTATCCTTCTGCTCTTCCAACTGATTATTTTATTGAACAATCTCTTAGTGACATTCCTTCTAATTCAGCAGAGAAATTTTGGAAAAACATGCTTAAGATTGCTCATTTCAATTCTAAATTGGTTCAAACTGTTGCTACATCTACTGTGAATATTACGGGTTTAGTGAAAACAAAAGATAGAGTTAGTCAATTGATGAATTTAAATTCTCAACTTTCAAATATGTTGACAGAAGAAGATCTTGCAGATAAAACTGTTTCTATTTTATATCATTATTCTAAGTTGATTTTATGTTCTTATGGGTTTTTACTGGATGTTGACTTTGATGATCAATCATTATTTGTACAAATTGCTCTTCATTCTGGTGCTGAAATATCAAAACTGGCAGACTCCTGTAAACAAAAATTACATCGATTACCTATATTCATTAGAAATGCTTTAAACTATTCTAGTCTTCTGTTATTTAAACTTCACTTATCATCCATGTTACCTTTTAAATATGTTCCTGATGCTAGAGCTGCGATCATCAAAATATACAAACTTTATAAGCATACTGCAACCTATTCTTCTGTTACTGATATCACTAGAACTATTAATATTTTAGAAAAGTTAAACATTGTCATAACATTGAATCCTGAGGTTATTGTGAGTGATAAAATCTGTTCTCATATAAGTGGTCATTTGTCAGCATGTTTAACTTATGAATTGTTTTGGTGTCTACAACAATCAAAGAATCTGAGTAGTCTTCCAAATACTCCTAAGAGTAGTGGTAATCCTGATGATAATAGTCAGAATTTGAGTTTCGCTACGTTTGAAGACTTAGTCAAGGAAAAAGATATGGACGATGAAGCAAAGTCAAATTATTTCTTAAAGAGCCCATTCCCTTTACCATTTGAAACATCTAGTGGAGATTTATGTCCTATATTACCTCGTGCACGCGCACAATCTATAGAGCCAATATCTAAAAAAGCAAGGGGTCTCGGGATTTCTTTACCTCATATTAACGAACTAAGGATGATGAATAAAATTGATTTAAGTTACAATGATGATAACCAACTACCTCACAAACTTCCATTGAATAAATCTAATGGCTCAAACTCTATTACTGAACTAAATAAATATAATTTAAGGCCTAGTTATCCAAGTCCTCCTTCTGGTTATTTGTCTCCGCCTTATAGTCGAACAAATAGCTTATCACTAAATAAATTGAACCAGAAGAATAAAAATTCTGGTGCGAAACCCTTAGATACGTTAATTCAAGGGATAAATTGGCTTGAACAAAACTCAAGCATGAGTTGATTTTGTAAATATTTTGTTTTTGTCGAAGGTTAATTTATATGGTATATTTTATGTTTAAGCTTTAATTTGCATATGTTTTGCTGTATTTTATGTTACATTTTTTGTTTATTTATTTATATTATTATTTATTTCGAATGTATTGCAACTTATGGCTGATAAGGGTTGGACTTTTTAGATTTAGGATTTTTGGTCTATTTGTTTAAATTTTGCTTCAGCTCTCATGATATTTATAACTTATAGCTTTAATTTATAGTATTAATTAATTATAAAATTTTAATTTATAGTGTTATTTACCATTATTCTCCGTTTAAGCTAAGCGCTTATGTTTCTTGTATCTTAAGGTGAAATTGTTTTAGTGGATGCAGATTTTTCAATTATGGCGTGGTTAGGTGTAACTAATAACATTTTATAGTCTGATGGTGGCTGGTACTACTCATACGGTGATGAAAACACCACTGTTACACCAGCAGACTAGAGCTCAGCTCAAGAGAACATTTCAATATCAAGAAGCATTAAAATTGTGTTGTTCACATATAGCTCAAGTGTTGAGTCATACATAGAATCAATTCCTAAACAGGATAGATCTCCGATTCTCTATATTCTAATTTCTAACTACAACATTTATTAATTATTGATGTTCAGAAACTTAAAAGCTAGCCAAGCTCTTTTTTAGTAATATTAATTATGGCATAGATAGCCTAATAAGGGTGTTCAATCAATTTGTATGAGATTTAATATGGGTTAACTTTAATTTGATCGCCCAAATAATTGAATGTTGAGTCATAAGTTGTAGAATAATTTCCTAAAATGGATAGAGTCAATCATGTGATGACTCGGACGCCCTTCCGATTCTCTAGTATTTATTAACTTAATATAAATAGGAGAAAGAAACAAGAAGATTACTTGCAGCCATAGCCTTAAAAATATATATATTTATTTATACAGGAAAAAGTTTTGATTTATTACCACTATATTCGATATTCGAAATTTAACTTACATCATCGACATTGCTAATTTAAACAAAACAAGCTTAGGTATCTTTTAAGTGAGCATAAATTCTAATATAGTGATCATGGCTTCTATGAGAAATTCTCGTTTCTTTGAAACTACCTCTATAGTTGACCATGAAAAGGTAGTGACTTCAACAATTAATAATATAGAGATTTTGCCAATTGAATTAGAATCTGGTAAGAAAACAAACGAAATAGGATGTCAAAGTTTGCCCTCTTCCCCTAAGAGATGGAAAAGCAATATACTAAAGATTTTATATGAAAAGTTTGGAGTAGAAGAGTATGGTATTGATAGATATCCCAATCATGAAAGAATAAGGGGTACACTGAGACCATTTCTCCAAGTTTTAGCAATATGGGTTAGTGCTTCAGGAGGTTTAACTTCAATGTCTTCATTCTTTTTGGGACCTATTGTTTACGGATTATCTTTGAAAAATTCATTGATTGCCGGAATATTGGGATGTACTTTAGGGACATTTATTCCTGCTTATACTGCAACGATGGGCCCAAGGTCTGGTCTAAGGCAATTAACAATTTCAAGATTTCTTTTCGGTTGGTGGTTTAATAAATTCATTGCTTTAATAAGCGGTATTGGAAATCTTGGATGGTCTGTGGTTAGTTGTGTACTTGGGGGCCAAATATTATCTGCAATTTCTGAAGGGAAAGTATCGATTGAAATTGGCATCTTTTTGGTTTGTATTATCTCATTAATCATTGCGATTTTTGGCATCAATCAGTTAATTCAATTTGAAGCATGGTTATCTATTCCAATTTTAGTATCAATTATGTTGCTATATGTATGTCCGGGAAGTTCGATTACAAGTAATCTGGCAATTAACTACCGTCCTCCATCTGAGACTTATCTTACTGTTGCTGGGAATTGGGTAAGTTTCTTTTGTTTATCTTATAGTGTTACAGCAACTTGGGGAAGTTGTGCAAGTGATTATTATATTCTCATGTCTGCCCAAACCAATAGAATGAAAATATTCATTATAACATTTTTAGGGATTTTACTCCCTACAATATTTGTAGCTGTCATTGGTGTATACCTTGGAAATTATACAAATTCGAGTGAAGAATGGTATTCAAGTTATGAAGAATATGGACTTGGTGGTATTTTAAGCAGCGCCTTTAAGCCATGGGCAGGTGGGGGTAAATTTCTGCTTGTTATTTTATATCTCTCATTAGTTGCAAATACAGCAACCATGTCATATTCAGTTGCCTTCATATTTCAAGTTTTCAGCCATTTGTTTGATAAAGTGCCTCGTATTGTGTGGTCTTTTCTCATTTCGATGATTTATTTAGTTATTTCTCTTGTTGGGAAGAGTCATTTATCCACAATAATAGGGAATTTTGTCCCAATGTTAGGATACTGGGTATCAATATATATTGCCATTCTTTTGGAGGAGAATTTTATTTTTAGAAACAAACATTTTTTTCCAATTTTGAAAGATGACTCAGATGAGTACATAGAGGACGAAACCTATGATTGGGTAATATGGAATAACAGGGTTGATCTAACACATGGTTATGCTGCAACGATGGCGTTTATTGTAGGAGCCGTTGGAGCAATTCTTGGTATGTGTCAAGTATATTATGTTGGAGTAATCGCTCGTCAAATTGGAGATTATGGATGCGATTTAGGAATATTCTTGTGTTTTGCTTTCAGTGGCCTCAGCTATCCATTCATGAGACTTGTTGAACTGAAAAAATTTAAAAAATAAACAGACACCAGAGCCGCGATATAGTGTTATATAAGGTTTAAGCATCAGCCACGGTCCACTGTAGGCGGCACATAATTTACAGGAAAAAAAAACTTTAACTCCCCGATTCGGTGGCTAGTGTTAATATTTCGTAATATAAAAAGGCAAGTAAAGCCACATTATTTCCAGCCACCTCAAGAAAAGCGCCACATTTAAACACGTGACACATTTTATGAATTATATGGGGAAATGGATCAGACAAAAGAAAATAAAAGTTACATAGATCCTGAACAACAAAGTTCTGATTCTACAATAAATGATTCAGACATGGAAAAGATTCTTAATAATAATAATGATGATCATATAAATTCTGGCTTAGCGCTTGAGAAGAAAATGCCTTATTGGAGAGCAGTACTTGTTGTGCTAACAGAAGATTTCACACCATTGTAAGTATTTCAATTGCACTTGATGCTATATATAAGCTATAATTAACCATAAATCATATTCATCAGTTGGTTTGCGTCTACAATGGGAACCGGAATATCCTCGGGTATTCTTCACGAATTTGTATTTCCTACTCATGGCTTACGAATACTTGGTCTGGTAATGTTTGCGATAGAATGTCTTTTAATACTTCTTATATCATTCCTATTCATAGCACAAAATTTATTATTCCCTGATAACTTCAAAAAACTAATGAAAGATCCATCAAAAAATGTTTTCCTTGGATGTTTTCCAATGGGTACAGCATCATGCTTAAATATGATTTGTTTTCTATCAAAGGATAAAGCACCAATCTTATTATTTGTGTTTTGGGTTCTTAATGTTTTTATAAGTTTATTTTGTTGTTGGATAACAACATTTTGTATTTTTAAATATGGTAATGTCAAACCAGATCAAATAGGAACTGCTTTATTATTACCTGTTGTTACATTTGTTATTTGTTCAGCTACTGGTTCTATTATAACGCCATATCTTCCTAATAATTTAAAGTTGCCAGTTATGTGCATTTGCTTTTTATTATGGGCTAATGGTGAAGCTCTTGCATTTTCTATTACCGTTGTTAATATTTGGAAGTTATTTGTTTATGGTTTACCCAACCCTGAGGGAATATTTACAACTTTTTTACCAATAGGTCCATTGGGTCAAGGAGCATTTTCAATATTATTAATGGGTAAAAATGCATCAAATTATATTTTAAACGAAACAAATTTATCAATTGTTTACTCGGACATTTCATTATCCATGTCATGGATAGTTGCACTATTTTTATTTGGATATGGATTATTTTGGATGACTATTGCTATATTATCATCAATTGTAAATCGCCAGAAGCAATTTAGTAAAACATGGTGGGCAATGACTTTCCCTACCGGCACAATGTCTCTTGCAGCTTCAAATATTGGTATACATGCCAATTTTTTTACATTTAAGGTAATAGGTGCTATATTTGGTGCAGCTACTGTGATTGTGACACTAATATGTTTAACTGGGTCACTATTTTATGACTTCCCATGGACAAAATTTAAAAGATTGAATAGTGAAAACCTAAACAAAAGTTGATATTTATAAACCAATATATTTATTTATATCTTGTAATTAATACACTAGATTGATAGCAGTGATAGAATAATGAAGTGGAGTGAGATAATCTTTATTAATATGTGTAAATCTATGTAGTTAATTAATTTGTGCAATTAATATTGCAATTAATTTTCACATGAGCTTGAGTATAAACTTTGTAGTAGTATACCATGCTCTTTTTCTTGCTTAATTGATTCTTTTTTAATTTACTTTCCTTGAACAAAACTTTAAAGACTAGACGAGGAATATAAATCTGGAGGACTAGTTATGATCATGAATGAAAATATCCTAATTGCAGAGATGGTTATATTAATACCAAACTACATGTAGGCCTATATAGTGGAAAATATTTGTCAGTGATAAGTTTTTTTAGGTATAGCAAATACTTCCATCTCTTTGTTACTTCAGGGCTATAAGTCTATATTTTTTAGCTCAATGCCGAGGTAAAGATATAGCGGTTTATTAAGGTCTAGAGAGTATTCAAGGACACTATACATATGCATAAAGACTGCACTGGTCACTTACATGAGACTTGGCAAGCTTAAGAGTGGAAGTAATTATAGAAAGTACACATATGGTATATCCAGTATGTATAAATTCTAAATGAGTAATTATTGAGAAATTACTGTGGAAAAAGATGAATTTGCTACCTTACTATGTGGTGGCATATTCATAATTAATTCTAAAAGGGAAGTTATCTATAAGAATAGGTGCAGCAAGGGTTCCAAAAATCTCAAATGTATTTTAAAAAAGTGACCTAATTGGGAATTTTACGCGTTGATCATCCTATAGTGTCAACTTAGCTATACTAAGTCTCGGCTCAGTTGGCAATGACAAATTTAAAGAGAATCTTAAAAGTTACGGATTTGATGTTCCCGTACTAAAGTTTCAGATGAGAAAATGAAAATGCGTGCGGATGTTTGGGTTTTTCCTTACTAAATAAAATCTTTGGACGAGAAGTAGTTTTTCCAGGATTCGCCATACCACATGAAAAATTGTCTGTTGTTAACTATGGGAAATTTTTTAAACGTGTACCATGGACAACAAATTTCAAGTTCTGATTCTACAATAAGTATTTAATATTCAGAGACATGGAAAAGATTCTTAATAATAATAATGATGATCATATAAATTCTGGCTTAACGCTTGAGAAGAAAATACCTTATTGGAGGGCAGTATTTATTATACTAACAGAAGATTTCACACCATTGTAAGTATTTCAATTGCATTTTTTTTATATACAGTAATGATTAACCATAATTTGTATTTTTCAGTTGGTTTGCATCGACTATGGGAACCGGTATGTCCTCAGGTATTCTTCACGAATTTGTATTTCCTACTCATGGCTTACGAATACTTGGTCTGGTAATGTTTGCGATAGAATGTCTTTTAGTACTTCTTACATCATTCCTATTCATAGCACAAAATTTATTATTCCCTGATAACTTCAAAAAACTAATGAAAGATCCATCAAAAAATGTTTTCCTTGGATGTTTTC
>BCKZ01000008.1:839791-875064 GCA_001600815.1 Alloascoidea hylecoeti | reverse complement strand
TTGGTATACATGCCAATTTTTTTACATTTAAGGTAATAGGTGCTATATTTGGTGCAGCTACTGTGATTGTGACACTAATATGTTTAACTGGGTCATTATTTTATTACTTTCCATGGACAAAATTTAAAAGATTGAATAGTGAAAACCTAAACAAAAGTTGATATTTATGAACCAATATTTATTTATATCTTGTAATTAATACACTAGATTTATAATAATGATATTATAATGATTCTTCTTTATTTTTCTTGGACTATAAACATAAAAGATTAGACGAAGAACATAAATCTAGCTCGAACGCTAATCACGAATGAAAATATTCTGAATTGGAGGGATTCTTATAAATTCAAACTAATTATCTATCGTCATGATAATATAAACTTTAATTATTACGATTAATATTTACTTGTAATATCGTACTATATGAGTATTGACGAACGTAAGCATATATGAATATAAAATTATAAAAAGAGAAATAAAAATCATTAAGTATATAGTTATAATATAGAATAATTTATATATGATAATACAACAATTTAAATGTTAATATTAAAATGTTAGTGTGAATATACTTAATATCATTCAAAGTTTGTAATTATAAATTATTACATTATAAATTTGATATTCATATCCATTGGATGAGAAGCACTTAATTGAGGTTTTTGCTTATATTTATCTTTCAATTCATCTCTCATACCATTTAATAAACTAAGACAACTTTGATTTAAATCTTTTTTAAGAACTGAAATGAAAGCATGGGACATTGCACCAGTTGCTTTACCATCAGCAAATGAATCGGCAGAAGTTTGATTATCTTTACTACCAGAAATTGAAATAACATCAGCTGGTGAAGTTTTTGTGGTGATAACTTTTTTTCTATCTTCTTCTGTTCTACCAGCTCTTCTTGCTAATGATGTTGCTGTTGAAATTATACCTTCAAAATTTCCAGAATTATAATTGTCAAGCGTTTCTAATAATCCTTGACCTGCTTCTTTTAAAAGATTTGGTTCTTTAATTATACCTTTAGTTGAATAGACATATGGGAGATCGAGAGCGGTACCAGAATGACAACTATCGTATAAAGCGGTTAATCTAACACCAGCTTCTAAAGGCCTTACCATAATCTCATGCATTTCATCATCAACAATGAATCCATTCTTTTCAAAATCTACAGGATAAATAACATCATCAAATCCATCATCTTCATCACCATCTAAATCTTCAGTTCTACCACCATGACCAGAATAATGGAAAACTAAAGAATCATTTGGTTTTGAATCTTGAACCAACCATTTCATACCTCTTATGATATTTTCTCTATTTGGTCTATGAGTTGCATCAAGTATATCATCAGTTAACATTACCATATCTTCTTTCTCATAACCATAATATTGAACTAAGAAATCAGATAAATTATGAGCATCATTTATACAACCTTTTAATTCATACTTTTGACCAATATAATTGATACCAACTATCAATGCTTTTTTCTTTCCTTTACAATTTGAATATAAGAAACTATAATCATTAAGTTCATCACTAAATGCCTGTGGAGCACTCGGAATAGGAGAGAAATTGCCATCGTTATTGGTAGAAACATCAGAACTACTGTTTTCGGCGTACTGATTTTGCTTCCGACCACTTTGATTTATATTATTAGGTGAGATAGAATTATTAGTTTGATTATTATATAGTTGTGGAACTGGCGCTTCTGGTGCATTACTTGATGGTTTTAAGTAAGAGTTCGCGATATAGCCACCCGCAGCGGCAGCAGCGGCCACACCAACGCCGGTTGCAATATTTGAGTTATGACCTTGGTGATCATTATTATAATTGCTAGAGACACTGTTGTATAAATTTGAGTTTGAACTTGAACTTGAATTTGAATGATGGTGATGATGGTGGTGGCCTTGATTTGGTGGATATTGAGGTGGGGAATACTGATTTGGAGAATATTGATTTGGGGGACGGTTGGGGATATTTAAATTTGGTGGAGGAGGTCCAATCGGCGCAGAAAATTGATTATAGGAACCCGGACCTGGTGGCGGTCGAAATTGACCATGATGACCATATTGTGGACTGAAATTCAGAGGTACTCCCTGAGTTGGAGGTCCTTGATATTGTTGTTGGCCATGCCTACCAGGAGATGGAGGACCCCTCGGTGGCCGACCCCATGAAACATTTCTATTAAAACGGTCGTCACTTGCGCTTCCTGGGCCCCGAGGACCCCTATAACCTTCATAAATATGGTTATCCATTATAATTGTTAATGATTATTAAAGATGCAGATAAAAGTGCGGATCTTGTCGTTTTTATAGAACTTCTTATAAACAAGTTATTTAATTTGGGGCATAATAATATTAAAGATGACTTCATCTTATATCAAATTTAAATAATATTTCCGTTGAACACTAGGATTACCACGGTTTATTTTTTTCCAAGAGAAAAGTAGTCACATAAATTGGACGTAATATTAATATTAATTATAATAGCTAGTATATTAGTAGTCGGATCGAGGATATTAAGCATATCCGAAGTACAACCCATAGCCATATTTTCTCCTCTCGATCCGAGAAGTTTTATCCGAGAAAGTCATTATAAATTATGAAAGGTCATTATGAATACTCAATATGAAAGGTCATTATGAAAGTCATTCAATAGGTTAATTATAGGCTTAGCTATTATACCTTTATACTGATGATCATACAAAAGCTCGATTTCCCTTTCAATAAAAATAAACAAGTTTAGATTCTAGAATGATTTTTAAAGGGTTTCTTTCCAATCGGTATGTTCTTATCTACATTTGGATTCTGTATCTGAGCCACATTGGAATTGAGTTTAAATGCTTCCTAACCTTAACTTTTATAGAGTAGTAATTAACTATAGCTATAACATATTAATTATACTTTTTGATCATAATATAAATACATTATTATTCTTATGCATATGTTAGTCTTACTTTCTGATCACAAATGCTTTATTGCAAATAATAGAAAATTATAAATAGCACATGCTGTTTTGCACTTCATGAGCTAACGGAAATACCGTTAAAATAGCGTAAGTTACTCTAAGTTTTTGACGGTTCCTCACGTGCACACCTCTTACTTAACTTAATTGGTCTCAGCCACACGGCTCAAACACCACGATATATCCAGTATTATCCACCCAATTATGACATTATATTGGTAGCTTATATATAAACCGAATTTGTAAGTTTTCTCAGATGAGTATATATATTTGAACCCCAATTGAAAGAATGGTATAATCTATTTTATTTCATAACCCTTTACCGGTATTAATTACGCGCTCCAAAATATACCTGTATAGCTAATAACATATTGTGTTTGTGTGTGTGAATCAAATCACAATAGTTATAGTTCTATCACTCAATTCCTAATAAACTATTTCATTGCTAATTAGAGCGTGACAAAATTTATATTCACCGGTACCTTTTTTCTTGAATGATATTTTCTTTTAGATCGCATTACTTCGCGTTATTCATCAGTCTCGAAAGGAGAAAATAAATTTTATTTCTAGAACATAAAATTTTGGAATTTATCAACTTAAAAACGATATACATAAGACTGCTTATTCTACTCTAGATCTGAAATCCCTCAAGATTCCAAAATGAATCCTCAAAATAATTGAGTCATTTAACCTGTCCTAGACCTGTTAAATCTGTCTCTGCCACAAAGTACAACTTGTATATGTTAGAAGGCTATAGGTCTCTCTAATAATCTCCATCAAGTATGAATACCGCTTAAAATAGGCTTACCTATTCAAATTATCTCCAACGTACAGTATGTAGGACAACACACATACGAAGTGCAAATTAATACATGTATCGCACAATGCTAGAAAACAAAGTAAAAGGTTTTCTCAAATGAATATATATAATTAAGGTCCAATTAAAATTGTGATATCATTTATTTTTTCCCACCCATTATCTCCCCATCACAAACCTCCGGTATTTATTATATCCCGGCTACCACACTAATCTGCTGATGGAGTTCTTCGTAGCATAATATTTCTTTATATATGCATACGCCGTTAACCCTAAGTTTATATTGTATTATTCTTAGTCTAAAGTTATTAATATAGTGATATTGTTCCTGATTAAATTGCTTGGATTTTTGTCTTTAATAACCTCTGTATGTGGAAATACTTTTATCAAATCGCTCACCATTATCCTTGGTAGCCTAAACTAACGAAGCGTCAAGAGTCTATTAAGCGGAATCAAAATCAAGAGACGATTAAAGAAGTCTCGGGTACCAACATTAATGAATACTTGTTTAATTAGGTTACAATTTGTATTAAATAATCGGCTATTTGATCAATCAATATTCGTCCTGATTTTGAACTCTATAATATACCACGTGACTGAATACGGTATACTAAATATTCGGCCATGCTTTAAACTGTATATTCGGCTACATTGTTGTTGTACCAGCTTTAGAACAGAATCATCAGACTCAGAAACCCACAGATATAGTCCTCTGAGCAGGAGCAGAACAGAACAATAGTAGGTCGAGGCCACTGCCAGATGTGGATATCAACGGATAAAAACCATTCGAAAGCCGAACTTAAGTGGAAACAGTACAACGAGAATAAAGTTACGGACACGTGCTGCGTATGATTATCCTGATTATTTACATTTGCAGCATTCTTCTCCGATCCAAAGAGACTATTCAATCATTTTCCTTTTCCTCCACAAAATGCCTGCAAACGCGTTATCTACTAGAAGACTGTATAGAACTGGGGTTATCTCAGCTCTACTTTCTAACATTGCGTCTGTACTTGCTGGCGAATACATTAAATCCTACAGACTAGAAGTATGAAAGAAATCTGTTGATATTGAAACTATAACTTATTTTGAATTCTCTAACTTATTGGTTTGTCTTAGGTTCCCTTCAAAACACAATTAGATCTTTGGGAAATATTTGTTTTCGCCTCTACAAGTTTCACTTTGACTCCAATTGCAGTTTGGTTTAACCTCAAAATAGATGATATGCTTCCATCCTATTATAATATTACAAAACTAAAAATTATTGAGCATGAAAAGGAAAAAGTTTCAGGAGACGATAAAACAGATGATATTCCCGATTTAGAGACTTCACGAAAATTTTCAATTGGAAATATAATTTTAAAAGTGGCCTTTTCAGAAACGGTATGGAGTATCATTTTTAATACCATATTTCAGATATATTTAGGGGTATTTGATGGTAATAATAAACAACAAGTACTTGAGAGAGTTAAAGAGGTATGTTTCAGGAATATAATATAGCTTTAATCAATAATCAATAATCGATTGATTTTCTAACTTCATATTGTTTTCCATAAATAGCTTGTCCCAACAATTTGGAGGACATCAGTTAAAGTTTGGCCATTTGTTACTCTATTAAGATTCACTGTCATTCCTGTTGACTATAGGGATGTTGTTGGAAGTATAGTTGCTTTTATTTGGGGTATTTATATTTCATTATTAAGTTCGTGATCAACTTGAACTTTTAATAATCTGATGGATCTACATTTATTGTTGTTATATTGAAGAATTTGAAGTCCAACAAAAGGTACCATACATATTCAGCTGCCGATATCTTAATGTAAAAGCATCATCTAGAATTTATGAAAGATTACTGGTATTTATCTTTATTATGCTGGTTGTAATCATAGTACTACAAAATTAGAAAATACAAATAAAAATTACATTCATTTGATCTAATAAAACTGTTAATTACCATATAGTTATAAATGTTATAATATAAACAATAAAGAGTGGATAATTGTGATCTAATGATCAATCAATAGATGAACATG
Organism: Alloascoidea hylecoeti; assembly: GCA_001600815.1. Taxonomy (NCBI): domain Eukaryota; kingdom Fungi; phylum Ascomycota; class Alloascoideomycetes; order Alloascoideales; family Alloascoideaceae; genus Alloascoidea; species Alloascoidea hylecoeti. The sequence continues at coordinate 869,247 of BCKZ01000008.1, read as the reverse complement.
CTTCCTCTATTAATTAGTAAGTTATGAACCCCATTCAATCACAAATTTTGGAAAATGGTGTTATAGTTCAACATATTTATTTATTACAACAGTACCTTTCCCTAAGACAGTCCAAGACACATCATAAGGAGAATAGTGTAGTACTTCATCGAAAGCAGGAACTTTTCTTCTAATTTCACCATCAACCAAAGATTCTTTATCATAATCTCCCCAATAACAATAAACTTGTACTCCCAAAGCATTTCTTCGTGCTTCGTCATCATCATTGTAATCATCACCATTATCAGAACTATCATCTAACCATCTAGGAATCCATTCAAATCCAACATGATATGTATTATGTGTCCAATTTAATTTATGGACTTGAAATTCATTTATACCTTTCAAGTATTTATAACTATCTGATCCAGTCATAGGATCTTTAGAATATCCATATGCTCGTTGCGTGGATAGTGGATATTGTGTTTGTTTCAATTCTTCTTCATTCTCGTTATTACTTGTATATTCATTTATATTCTTATATCTAGTCCAATTTCCAAGATCTTCATTATTATCATCATGAAATACTGTAACAACTTTAACAGGTGAAACACCAGTATTTGAATTTGATGAATCAAAAACAGTTGTATTGAAATAAACAGTACATGCTCTATTTTCTCTTGCTTCAATTAAAACTTCACCTTTTAATAAACCATTACCTTTTGGACTACTATTAATTACTTTAACATTCATCCATTGGAAATAATCATTTGCTTCAGAAACATTATTACTGCTTATTAAAGAAGGTGAAATACCTTTATAAGAGCATACTCCTTTACCATCATTTGATGACTCACAATTAATTTCTTCATTATTGTATTTTATTGAAGGAATATCTTCAATAATTGGTTTTATATAACCATCACGACCATATGCTTTAACAATTGGTAAAGGATTTTCATCATTAAGATTAATATTTTGATTAAAACTTAGTTTTAAAGGTGATGATCTTGTAAAAGGTGATTCAAATAATGATATAAATGTCAAAACCATTGTCGAGATAACTAAAATTGATGGTAATATAATATGAAATTTATGAATAAAAGGTAATGTTGGAAATCCAATAAGAATTGAAATTAATGTAATCATTTTAAAAACTAATAATTGTGATGAATAAGTTTCTAGTGGTGTTTGACCAATTCCTTCTAATAAAAGATATCCAATATCATAAATATAGAACGTTGAAATTGGAACTAAAATTAAAAATTGTAAGCTCCAATCATAATTAAGTGATTTTATTGTTGCATGTCTTAATTTATGTTTAAATGTTAAACTTTGATCATGTTTTGCACAATATTTTGTTGATCCATTAACTCCTAATAATGGTGATGATTCTGATCCTGCATCTTCATTAATGAATAATGTATCTGAACCTGTAATATCATCTGTTGAATCTAAATTTAAAGGCTCATGTATATGATTTTCATGATCATGATCAATAGTACTACCATATGAGTTATTTTTGTATGCTTCTAATTCTTTCCTCTTTTTATCTTCTTTTGTTGAAAATAATAAAGTAAAACATCCTAATAAAGTAGTGATAGAGTATAAGTAATACACAATCGTAACAGCATAATAACCCGTTGATGTGTTATTACTACCCTTTTCTGCAATTGTTGTGAATAAAGTAATGATCCAAGTGAAGATAAATGATTGAAGTAATATTGTTAATTTTTGTTCATGAACAGGATGTAAGTAATTGAAAGAGGATAAAATGATATAAGAGGATAATAAGAAAATTGAACTCAATGCAATTAATGGTCTAACAAAGTCTGAAACAACTACCATTGGATTAATTTTAAATAAAATATAGGATGAAAGAATTGTAATACCAGAAGAAACTATAAATGTAATTGGACCACGTAAGATACTACTAATTGATGATTCCCATGTTCCAATTCTTGTTGATATCATACATAAAATAATAAGTATGATTGGAACTGATATTAAACCAATTAAATTTGTAAGGAATAGCTTATATACAGGAAAAGCAATAAACCATTTACCAAGGATATCAAAATAAACAGCTTGTTGTTTGGTATCAATGTATTCTGTAGTAGAAGCTAACGATTCTGTAACATCCAAAGCATTAGATAACATATGCCATAAAGAACCTTTTGATGTTCCTTGAATATTATCATTTTTTGTATGATATAAAGATCTTGGTCTATAAAATGCAATGTCCAAACCTCTTAAACCATTTCTTGTATATATTTTGTAATCAGTTTCACTTCTTACCAAACCTTGAGCAAAGCCTTGTTGGAAAAGAGATGTACCAAAAGGTGATCTAGCTGCTGAATAATGTGAGGCCATTCCATAATCTGTTGTTCTAAATAAAATTGCACGCCCACCGGCTCCGGTTCCTTCTAGATCGATGAAGGACTCAACATTTTTACTCCAAGGATGATGAAAAAATAATTCTGCACCTAATAAACCAAATTCTTCATTAAAATTGTAATTAAATATTATTGTTCTTTCTTGTGGATTTGAAGCAAAATATGTTAGTAATCCTAACATTGATGCAATTCCAGCTCCATCATCTGTAACTCCGTAACCAGCAGTAACACTATCATAATGAGCACTAATTAGTACTGCACCGAGGGAGGCATTTTTACCGATGACTTTAGCTAAAATATTTCCAGATTCAAAATATATAACACGACCAGCTGTATTTGATTCATTAAATACATCTCTTTGTAGCAATAAAGCTTGTCGACCCCAATCATCGTCAATTTCAACATCATTTTTACTAGATGTTGCAATTTCATAAACTCTTGAAGTAAGATAATCATGTAAATCATCAATTGCATGTGAATTAAAAGGGTGAAAATGTTCCCCAATGATTTGTAAATCTTCCCAAGATTTTGATAGAAGTTTTGGTTCAGGTGCAGGAGGTTTTAACGAACGATTTTCTTGTGTTTTAAATAGAATTAAAACCAAAAAATAAGTAATAACAATAAGCAAACTAAGAGAAGATTTATGGAATCCAAAAGCTTGTCTTACTAAAAATAACCACCAAGTTATATCTTCTTCACCATTTTTTGAATTTGGACTCGGATCTCCACCTTGGTCTACTGCATTTTCAGCACTTCCTATAATAAGCCTTCCATCTGGTCTTTTCCCCTGCTTTGTAGTTGTTGCCTGAGAGTGGGATCTTGAAGGAACAGAATTCAAGGATTCTGGCATTTTTTCAGATTATATTCTTAAGATTAAAGTGAATGAAAGTCCATACAGAGTTTATTAACTAAGTGTGTGGTTTCGTAAGTTTATTCAAAGAGGATTTGAAGGTTACCCTCTTATCTTCACGTGCCCAATTAGAAAATAATTGAATATAAGTAAAAGCATGTCTCCCCATTTACGAAATTCCATGCACAACGCTAGCCGCAAAAAAACAACCATGGCTTGATTAGAGCAGAATAGTTTTTAGAAATGGGCCTGCTCGGCATCTGATCCACATCGACTTTTAGGGTGGCTTCCCTCTAGAACCGCCTGCCCATATGATTGCTCACATGTGATTCATCGCCAATCGCAAGTTTTATAAAGCTTACTTATTCTTTTTCCTTACAATATTAAAATCTGAAACACAAAAGGAAATTCAATTCTCGTTGAATTGATGTAGAATATAATCTGTTGAAATGTGATCTGGATATGTTCCTTTATTTTGAATACATATAACTTTTATTTGAGCTTAATCGCTAGCTACAAATAAATAGTTGTCCCTATAGATACTGGCAGTTCTACATGTTTAGAGCAACCCAAATTTATTATTATAATTATATATTACCTAAGAGTAGTTTGTAAATTGATATTTTGAGAATATAAATATGAACTAATCGAAGTGTTTTCTATCATAAAACACTCATGCTCCATCCGTATAATTAAACTCTTATTATCATATTCAACTCTATTGAAAATTTCTATACCTTATACTTATACCTATACCTAATTCTTTATACCATAAATTCGATAAAACTCCTCCTAAAGGGAATTGTAATAAAATCTCTATTTAAAAAGGTTAACTATTTCAGAGATGAAAGTACAAAAGACTAACAGAGAGATAGAAGAGAACCAGGAAGAAAAATGGTGAGTGATTTAAAAACAAAAATTTCCAATTGAAGCTTTTGGTCCTGACCAGAGATATTCCTAAACAAGAATAAGATCTTATAGAGAATCATAATTTAGAAGTGAGTTTCCCAACTACAATATAATGATAGTGTAGAAAACATTTAATTGAATCTCTCTTTTTTTTTAACTGTCAAAGCTGTAATACTAGCGGACTTGGTTTCTAAAAAATTTCTCAATTCCAATATCAGTGTGAGGATGACTCTGGGTAGTCTTGACCTCCTTTAAATTTGTAGAAAAGGTTTGTATAAAATAATAGTAACCTTATAATTATGTTATGAGGTAAGAGAGTTAAAATTTGATACGGTAATATGTTGAAGCTGACTTATCTTTAAGTCTATAAAAGGGATGATTAATTAATTAATGCAATATTAGTATTAATCATAGTAAATGTTCCCTATCTGTATCTGATTACAAATTATATAGGTTTATGTGATAATTGGTTTGAATTTTAATATGTAGTGAATAAATCATAAACTTTTACAATTTATAGTTGACTTAATCACTAAAATTTGTAACTAAGCGTACTAAGCTTAAGCTTAAGACCAATTTTCATTAAGAATTATCTACATCTATCAAATATAAGATTATAGCTATCTGTAAAAGACTAAAAGGGTATATGCATAGGATCCTTTTGTTTCTAAATGAAAGGGTGCATTTGTCTTAATTTTGATAAATTTGAAATTGACATAGGCTAATTTATTTAGAATTCTTAAGGCTTTCCATAAAGCTTAACCTCCAGCTAGGATAACCTAAATATTTTTGAAACACTTGGATATATGCGATAAAAAAGGGAATAGAAAGAAAGAGTTACCTATAAAATTCCAGTTGTAGATCTATCAATCAACTCATTTCATTAATCAATGTATATAAATTTATTATAAAACGTTATCGATATTTCATCATTTATATTATGGCATGAAGCCATGCATGAGTAAACGAAGCCGTGCATACCTGCAGCTGAAATGTTATGTGGACAATGTGAGTATGCACGGATATCGATAAAGAAAGTTTAAGTGCTACCTTCCAGGGCTTTGCATTTTCAATCCATTTGAATAGATTTAGTTTAGTTTAATTTGTGATGACAGATAATACTAACAATATTTTACAACGCTAAACTCAATATAACTATAGAATAAATATTCAGAAGTGATTCACCGTCTCAATTAATATAATCTTTTTTTAATTTGTTGGGACTAAACGTTAAATACATATCATGAGGCAGTCACTCAATAAACTTAAATATTGTAAATATATATGAAATCTTGCAAGCAAGCGCGCGCGTATTGACATTATAAATATAACTATTTATTGCTAAAATTTATATTTGGTGGAAATTGAATTCGAATATCTGAAACTAGAGGAAATTTATTCTATACTATGTCTTTAGATACAACTGAGAAGGACTTAAATGAAAAGGGGACAGACCCAGTATTTTTAGATCCTAAAGCTGAGGGAAGTTACGAAGTTGTTGATACCTCTAATCTGGTAGAGCGCATCGAACATGCAGCGAAAAAAATGGAATTGGAGTTAACCGTTGAGGAAATCAACTTTCTTCTAGAAAAGGTAGAATCCAGGACTTTTGAAGAAGCGCTACAAGTTCTCAAGGATGCATACTTATATCACGAAGATGATATCAACATTGATTATGTTCTACTTGAAAAGTTACGACAATTGGGGGAAGGACCACAAAACTTTCCAGATCTTACAGAAGATGAATATGAATTTGAAGTGAAATTTGAATGTGCCATGGTGAGCGATTGGTCTCCTTACCCTGAAGTAAGAGCATCAACATCAATGTTAGATGACCCTCTGGAATATTGTGAAACCATTCGAATGTATATTATTGGTATTGTTTACGCTAATGCAGGTTCTCTTGTTGGGGTGTTTTTCACCAATAGATATCCTAGTATCAGTCTTCCGTTTTTGTCTCTTCAACTTTTGATCTATCCTAGTGGTAAAATACTTGAATACATTCTTCCAGACTGGGGGTTCACTTTGTTTGGAACCCGTCACAGTTTAAATCCCGGTCCATGGACTTTCAAAGAACAGATGCTCGCAACCCAAATGATGAGTGCTGTGGATGGTGCTCCTCATGCTTTCTCTGTTGTTACTCAACAAAAAGCTTTATTCAAATTTGAATGGGCAGACTCTTTTGGTTATATGGCACTACTCACACTTACAGGTCAATTCTTAGGATATGGGTTTGCAGGCCTTCTTAGAAGTGTTCTAGTCTACCCTGTAAAAAATTTATGGTATGGAATTCTACCACTCCTTGCAATGAATAGAGCTTTAGTAAAGACAGAAACTAAAGAAAACGTTAACGGTTGGAAATTTAGCAGATATGTATTTTTTCTTATTTTCATGGTTATTAGTTTTGCCTGGTGGTGGTTTCCAGAATTTATTTTCCAAGGATTAGGTTATTTTAGTTGGATTAATTGGATTGCACCTAATAATGTTAAATTGGCAGCAGTAACTGGTGTTGTCACCGGACTTGGATTGAATCCTATAAATACTTTTGACTGGAGTAACATCGGAGGTGCTAGTATGGTATCCCCTTGGTACACTACATATACCACTATGCTTGGACAATTCTTGGGATTTCTCGTTATTTGTGGTGTGTATTTTTCCAAGTCATACTGGACGCAATATTTACCTATAAATGGAACCGGAGCATACGATAATACAGGTAAAAGATACCAAGTAGCTAAGATTTTAACAAAAGATAATAAATTTGACCCTGTTGGGTATGAGAACTATTCCCCAGCTTATCTTTCTGCTGGAACACTTGTTAGTTTTGGTGGTGAATTTGCTTTTTACATTGCTGCATTAGTATACTCTGCATTGTATTATAGGGGTCAGATCTGGACTGGGTTGAAATCTATCTGGATCTCATTCAGAAGTGAAGAAAAAGCAAGAGGGCAATACGATGATTCTTTTACAAGAGCCATGAAAGTGCATCCAGAAGTTCCTTCCTGGTGGTTCGTGGTTACAATTATTATTGCACTTGTTCTCTTTATTGTCATGGTGCAGGTATATCCTGAAACTGATACTCCAGTTTGGACCATCTTTTTTGTAATTCTTATTAATGTAATCTTTCTTATGCCAATGGGTTTATTATATGCTCAAACTGATAATTATTTCACTGTTAGTTTCTTCGTCAAAGTATTAATGGGTTACTTGAAAAAACATAATGCCAATGCTGTTATGATTTCAGAATTTTTAGCTGGAAATTTCTGGGAACAAGCACAAAACTATATCACAAATCAAAAGCAAACACATTATGCCAAAATGCCTTCTAGAGCATTGTTCCGTGCACAATTCTTGGCTACATTTGTTACTGTCTTTACTAATATTGCACTTTTAAGATGGGAATTTACAGGTATCAATAATTACTGTGATCCAGCACAAAGTCAAAAGTTTACTTGTCAAACAGCAAGAAGAAGTTTTGCATCATCTATTTTATGGGGTACTTTAGGACCAAATATCTATTTTGACGGTTTATATCCTAAATTAAAGTATTGTTTCCTTATTGGATTTTTCTTACCATTCCCAGTTTGGTTGGCCGAAAAGTATTATAAGAAACATTTCAGACGTTGGAATGTTCTTTTAATTTTGTCTGGATTTTCTCAATGGGCACCCAGTAGTTTCTTCTATACAATTGGTAATTTTTACATTGGAGCTTTGTTCAATTTTTACATTAGGAGTAAGTACCTTCGTTGGTGGCAGAAATATAATTATATCTTGTATGCAGCCCTTGGGACTGGTATTGGATTTGGAGGAGTAATAATGTTTTTTGCGACAGGATATAATCACATTGCCGAAATTAAATGGTGGGGAAATACCGTACCATTTGCTGGAGCAGATGGTGCTGGTATTCCTTTGGTTATTTTACCAAAGGGAGAAATATTTGGGCCTGCTTTTGGTCACTTTCCTAATCCTGGTTAGAAATATAACTTTATATATTTAAATATAATGGATTAAATGTCGTTAAATTGTACCTGGTACAAAGTATAATCGTTTTATGTGACTATTAGCAAACCGTTCCAAAGTAGAATTATATTTTTGCAAGATATATAATATATATCCGTAATTATGGAAGATAAAAGAACAGAATTTTTAAAACCCTTTTTGTAAGACTATAAAGAGGAACCAAGTTATTAGAGCTTCCTATTAGAGGGCAAGTATGAACTGATCTATACACGAACGACTCGTTTTGTAGGAGTTTGTGATTCGGTAATATTCCCGACACTTTCCTAAATATCGTTTTTTTCTATGCTCACACTTCTATTTGAAAAAAGGCTAATAACAAACCTCATAATACTACGCAATGGAATACCTAAGCAACCAGATGACTCTAAAGAACAGGGGTTTGGTTATACCCGAAGTTCAAATTTAAAGAACAGCTAAAAGTTGACAACCAAAGCAGATAGAATAATGACCCCAAAGAAAAGTGTCTAGTTATGGTTTTCTGCAAACACAAAAGGGCTGTTGTCAAAGCCAGAAACAATAAAATGCGAGCGCTCAGAAAGATTCTGGCCAGATTTAGATATGCCATCGTAATGGAAGTTATGTAATACCACCATTATCAGATTTAAAGTTTTTTATAACCAGTCTGAAAACTGTTCTTTCTTTGGAGTAAGTACTAGAAATGTTAAATTATTTCATCACCTTATAATTTGTAATTAGGTGCATCCAGTCTAAATTAGAATTGACTTGAATTGATACTATGTAGCACCCAGATATACCGTATAATTAATATTACATAAGAATAAACATTTATGGTATCAATGAAAATATATCATTTGAGAAGAACCATGATCATGAGAAAAACTCTGGATCTATCTCATGTTTACTTCTATGTATTTATACCCTTAATGAGCAATTAAATCAAAGTTTAAATCAAGATTTAGGAGCCAACGTCTTATTTAACTTCTTCAAATACCACATTTTTAATCTTGATAAAAAATTAAGTCCACTCTGATTTCATCAGACGGTTTATTCGACCAAACATGAATATTCTTAATATTTGTGTATCTTGAATCTTGATAATGCAACATAGAGTTGCCCATGTGAGAATAATTGGTCTTAGGTCAATACTTGTAAGAAGAGACGTCTGATCTTGTGATTTATTGAGTGTCATACTGAAGCAAGGTCTCACAGGAAATTGCGTCCTCACGAAACAAAACCCACAATCCTACTATTTTTTTGTCAAATGAGAGTCTAAACTTCAGAATATGCACAATACATCCTGCTCTGACTCCTGTGATTAAATTAATTATGCTGTTCTAAAAGAATATCACCAACTATTTTAAAACTAATGGCATACATTTATGTTAATTATAACGTTATAGAAGACCTTTGTGTTGAAACTACAGAAGATATTCATCCAACATTTGTAATAGCTATATTGAGAACGAGTGAACTTAGTCACCAAATATCGGGCGAAAATGGATAATGAAAACGCAGTAACCGAGGATATAAGCTTATATTTCGATGCAGAAGTTCGTTTACCATCGGGGTAACCAAAATTTGGTGAGATGTCCATGACTCCATGGCCATATAATAATTTGTAATATGTATTGTACTTCATGTAGAGATGCATTTTACTTTATTCAAGTTTATTGCATATCGTTAATGATTATTATAATTATGATAACGCTGAAAAATTATCTTGACAAATGTTGATTGAAATTTGAAATAGAAAATTAAAGAAGAGTTCTAATATTAATATGCCAAACTTTTACAATACTGATCATGAAATACAATGTTAAATTTAAATGACAATTAATATTAGAGATTGAAATTTAAGCTGAAAAGTTGTAATTAACTTTACTTGAGGTAAGGTATAAGTAATATTATATAATACACATGGCACCACTTTTGTTTTCGCTTTCCACGAATTATATTTATTCCGTCGGCCGCGGGGATTTTGGACAAATGGAAATATTCGGGAACAAGGAACTACTCGGAATTAAACGAATAAGGAAATAAACTACTTGCAGGGGCATTAAATAGGAATAAAGAAAAAGGAGGATGCCTTAAATTGGATAAAAGTGTATAAATGCAGAATATAATTTGATTTTTTCATATTTGTGTTTGAATTTCACATTATATTTGATGAGAGAAGCCACGGCTAACTAAATATTAATGTAATTTGATTCAATTTGGGGTATAATTAGTGTTCAATATTCATACAGTAGCTAGTTATAGTGAGAGCGAATTAGAAAATGTTTAAAGTCATTAGTATAAAATTTTACATTGATGATCCATAAATATTATTAGTTATATAATTGTATATGCCGATAATAAAAACAGCATTCCAATTGCAACATCATTTAAAATAAATAATAGACCTAGCTATATGGGATCTGTGGAGTGTGAGATGTTTTTTGTTTGTTTTATTCGCTTTTATAAATAATTATTGAAAAAGGAATGTATTGGAGGAATTATAAATAATCATGCCAACTATAATATAAGTTAGGCATGGTGAATTGAAATTTAAGATCTAAGAAGCTTAAGAAGATCATGATAAATAACTATCTTCGAGTGAAATAACCAGATGAGCTAAACGCTGCAATACTATAATCATAGCAATATTCACCCATCCGAAGGTACTTTTCAAATCCAGATCTGATTTGTTCTTGCTCGATACTCTCTGTTTTTGGTCTATAAGTAAAGAAACCTCTCAGTTAATTAAGAATAAAATTATATGATTCTCGAAGCGACTATACATACGTGATTCCAGTTGTTCGTTTAACGCCTGCTAGTATTGTGGAAACAAGAACAAGATCCGTAGCATAATGAACAAATCGACCGACCTATATTTTAAATTTAGTGTTAGTGTTTTCAGTTGACGTTGAGATCTATGCGTAAAGTCGTGTGATTTTTGAAATCTGGGGAACAACGTACAGATGGCATGTTTTTTTTAGTTGTGAATCAGACGGGATAAAACGTAGATATAAGGGGGTAGGTCAGGGTCAAAAACGGGGACGGGGACGGGGACGGGGACGGGAAGGCAGAAAGTATTGAAAATTAAAAATTGAAGGGGGAAAATGAGGAAAGAAAAGTTCGGTAGCGTATTTATAATTGTTGATTATATTATTTGTAACTTTGCGATAGATCGGACTGCGAAAAATCGATTAGGTATAAATATGCATGCCATTTGTTTACCATTCTGTGATTCCAATTTGTTTCTGTTTTTTACTAGCACCGGAATGACTTTTGATTGGCGCATTTCAAATTTTAAAGTATTTCCCCATAAAACTTAAACTTCTAAACAAAATTATAAACCTCCATTATCATTTCCTCTGATCAATACAGTTGCAGTCCAGTTATGGCTTGACAGTAGCCAATCAGAATGTATTAAATTTATAAGATTTATTGAAACAGTTAAATACCCAAATCACCTAATTAAGTACTACATGTAGTTAAATACGGTGATTTCACTTAGTTTCGGCCATCTCCATAACAATGTTCGGCCGAGTTTGGCGCCTAAGGCTGTTCCATATCCTTATGCCTTAACGGCATGCCGAAAATTGGCCATGCGAATGACCAATAATTAATAATAATAATGGTCTAAATTAGTGAAGTGACTGAATATTGATACATTACAGATGCCACTTTTCGTTAAATTAAAACTAAACAAGCCCTTAGCTATACAAGTGCAAGCTTTCCACAGACTAGCGCTGAAAAATATAATTCACATTCATAGATTACATAAATAATATAAATCACAGTCTTTTTGGCGTAACATATCTAACCTTATCGATAATTCCTTTTGTTTTTAAAGGATTTTTTAAAAATGCTATTGTATCTAATGCGATGTTATCACAACCATCAAGAATCAAAGTATCAACAGTGAATAATTTTCTTTTTGGGATTGGTCCAATATCAATAACATTCTTTGTGATAATTTCTTCTTCCTCTTTCTCAGATTTTTCCTTTTCCTTACCTTTGGCTTTTGAGGATGAAGATTTGAATTTAAATCTATTACGAGGTTTTGGATTTGATTCAGATGATGATACTAAAGGTATCTTTCGTACTGCCTTTGATGTTGTTGTTGATGATGGGACAAAATCAAATAATTTTAAAAGTCCATATCCAGTTATAGAATTATTAAGTGATAAGTCTAAAACCTTTAAATGAAAATATGATTCATTTTCAATTGTATTTTCTATATTCTTATTATCATGATTTATCGATGTTTCTTTCATATACTCATACAATAATTCTAACGAGTAATCATTTAAATTACTTGTTCTTCCTAGATATAGTTCTTCAAGTCTTGGACAATTTTTAAATAGAAGACTAATTTCCATATATTCAGACAGTTCTCTTCCTACTTGTGATATATTATTATTGTTGTTGTTATTAGCGTCAAGCCCTTGTCTAAGTTGCAATGCACTAGTTTGATATATTAATGAACAACAATCATGTAATCTTATTTTTCTTAGATTTAAACCAAACTTTGTTGAAGTATTAGTGTTAAGATTAAACAGTGACTTTAAACTTTTTGAATTGATATTTGTTCCTGAAAAATCAAGAAATGTAATTGTTTCAAACCAATTTGGATATCTTATATTATTTAAATTTGTTATAGCTATATTTTCTTCTTCTTGTTCTTGCTGTTCTAATTCTTGACGATTTTGAATTTGTAATATCGATTTAAAGAAATCTTTAATTGCATCATTTAATGTATAGGATCCAGTATTTGAAGTGGTAACTTTTGGGGGCCTTTCTGACCGAATATTCATTGTCTCTAAATTTTTAAGTAACAAACCTTCTTCCTCATTTTCATCATTATCAGTTGTTGAAATTGGTAATAAATTTAAAGAAAATAAAGGTGAAAGATTTAAATTACAATGATATTCAAAACATAATGTTTTTAAATCTTTTAATTTAATAATTGTATCTAATAATGAAATATTAATATCTTCATATAATCCTTCAAACCCAATTATTGATAATGATAATAAATTTGGTAATTTTTTAATTATATTTGGTAATGATCTATAATAAATTATTTGTTCATAATAACCACTTGTTGAATATTGTAAGTTTATTGAAATGTTTTTTAAATTTGGGTAAATAGTTTTTGAAGGTATAGGACATTGTGATGATATTCGAAGTTCTTTTCTATTTTCTGGTTGTTCCATAATCAATGATAATGATTCTAAATTTGGTAATAGAATTAATAAGAATTCAACATCATTAATTGTTGAAGGACATGTTAATTTTAATTCTTTTAAACCAATTAAACAATGATTTTTTGGTTTTAATGATAACAATTCATAAAATCTTAAAAATGGATAATCAATCCTTATTATTAATTTTTTTATAAAAACTGGTGAATTTAATGTTAAATGTTTTAAAATTGGTAAATCTTCTCCTGATTTAATTAATGGTAATGATAATTCTTTTAGTATAATTTTTGAAAAAATTGGTGTTTGAAATAATTTTTTATATGATTTTAATGATAATTTTACATTCTTTAAACTTGATTTTGAAAGTGGTAACTCAATTTTTGGAATTAAAGCTGGGAATATACCAATTGTTTCATACCATATTTTGGAAACCAATAAACTTTTAAACAAGTATTTTTGAGGAAGATAACCAAATATTTTAAACAGAATTTCGACAGGTAAAAAAAGTGCAGGATCCATACATTTTAGGGCCTTATTATCATCGTCAATAGTAATAGATTCTGTTTTGAAACGTTTGCGAGGTGGTTGTGCATCATTAGTATTCTGTCGCTTTAGTCTTTTTGCGACCTGTTGCTTCATATCAGCAAGCAATTGAATTAATTTAGAAGATACCTCTTTGTTAGAGTCTCCTGTCTTCTGACCCATTACGACTTTCTTCAAACCAATTGAATAAGTAAAATATGCATCTTTATCTTCGTTGGTTAACTGTAATAACTTACCAACACGTAAATAGCCCTTTGGATTTGAAGGTTGTAGTTTAATACATCTTTTACCATCATCAATAGCAGATTTTAAATTATTGAGTTGTTCATTTGAAGCTGATCTTAAATCCAGTGTATGAATGAGTCGACCTTTAAATATCTCAATTGTTTTATTATTATTATCTCCACTGTTGTTGATGTTTTTAATTTCCTCATCGATTAAGGAAATAGCATCCGATAAAAGTTTTGCAGCATTATTGTATTCTTTATTCTTATAGCAGCTTGAGGCTTGATTGTATAGATTTATGTGTCGATTAAGTGGTGAAGGAGGCATAATAATATAGTGAGACAATCAACGCGTTCGTGTCAGAAAGGAAAATTATAAAATTGAAGGAGGTTCTATGTTTAGCACTGACCTCTTTTTTGTTTTATAACTACCTTCTTTTCAAATTTTCACCCACCAGATCTAGATACGAATATTTAATAATGTCGACATCTACCATCAGTAGCTTCTGGTCTCTTTTGCTGCTCTCATTGATTATGGGTATAGGGTAAGTCGGAAAGCAAACTTAAACCTCCATAGTGGTACTAATATTGTATAATTAGGTCCTTCCTCGGAGGTCTTCTCCCGTTAACTTCAAGACTCTCCGCCAAAGGCACAAAAGCAATATCTGTCTTTGGAATGGGGATTCTTGTTGGAACGGCCTTGATAGTGATAATACCCGAAGGTGTGGGTACTCTTTATGAATCAACTACTGATGAAACATCGTCTGATGAAGATGACAAGTCTTCAAGATCTTTAAATGCAAGGGACTCAGATTCATCAATGACAGATGGCTCCTTACGGCATTACATTGGCCTTTCGTTGATCGCTGGTTTTGTCTTGATGTATTTAATCGATCAAGTTCCAAAAGTCCTTTCGACCCGCAAAAGCGAGCAGCAGAATTATTCACCCATTGGAATGTCTTCTACAAACCTTGCGGCCAATTCTTCAACGTCTTCAAATTCTTCACCAATTGCATCTAACCAAACAATAACCGTACCCCATAATAATGGCTTCACTGTGTTATTAAAGAAACTTGGATCATCGTCTACAACAGTTGGCTTAACAATTCATGCATTAGCTGATGGAGTTGCATTTGGTGCCAGTCTTGCAACAGGTAATTCGGTATTAGAATTCATTGTATTTATAGCTATTATGATCCATAAGATGCCTGCTTCGTTTGGACTAACAGCCGTTTTACTACAGGAAAATCTATCTATACCAACTATTAAAATCCATCTTGCAGTCTTTGCGAGTTCCGCTCCATTTGCAGCCATCTTAACATGGTCGATTTTGATCATCATTGGTAGCGTGGATGCTGATATTACCTTTATTACTGGGCTATTATTGATTTTCAGTGGTGGAACATTTATTTATGTTGCTGTCCATGTTATGCAAGAATTCACTGGACCTGCCCATGATAATGGTGTTGCTAATGATTTAGAAAATGCTGATTCAATTGATCAGACACAGAATGGTTTAACGTTGAAAGAATTGGGTTTATCTGTAGTAGGAATGCTATTACCTTTAGTGATAACGCTGTTTAAAGATTGATATTGCAATTGATATTGCAATTGATATTAATTGTAGGGTAAATTTTTATATTATGAACATTTATACGCATATATAAATTATACATACATTACAAATTATATTTGTATCATTTTATTTAACAAACTAATTTGTTTATTTATTTACCTATTAAGTGATTTTCTTCTAAACCAGTCTTCTCTTTTTTGTGCAAAATTTGTCAATTCTTTAGATGGTGCTAATGTTTTTGATCTTTTTGATAATACTTGTACTTTAACTGGTCCCTTTTTAATAATTGATTTTTTCTTTAAAAGATCTCTTTTTGAAATAAGTAATGATTTCTTTAATATTTTCTTCTTATTGCTTTTAAGTAGTTTCTGCTGACTTTTCAAATTATTATTAATGCCTGATAATTCATCATCATCTAATCTTCGATGGACTTTGGGGTTTGATATAGATTGGAAAATATTTTCTGGCAATTTTTCCATTTCCACGTCATCATCCTCAATCTCATTGTCTTTATCAATTTTAACATCGTCAACAAGTTTACTTTTCTTTATTTGTTTTCGAGCTTCCTTTTCTTGTTTTTGTTGTTTTAATTTGATATCCAATTGTCGTCGCTTTTCCTTTTCTTCCTTTTGTTGTTTTAATTTAAACTGTTCCTCTTCTTTTTTCTTTGCTTTGAGAATATCCTTATTTGATGATTCTTCTACTGGGGCATCATCAGAATCAGAATCAGAATCAGAATCATCTTGTAGTTTTGATTCAATTATTTTGGTCTCTTCCTTATAATTTTCCTTTTCAAAGTCATCACTAAGCTCATCAGCTGTTAGAAAGTTATCCTCGTCATCATCTTCATTATCATCCTTTATATCAGATAAAGGAGATTCCAAAATACTATTATTACCTTTTGATTTTAGAGCATTGCGACTAGTAGCCGGTGTGAAAAAGTTTCCAAAGCTTGAATCTGGATGATTTGGGGCCGGTGTATCGTTATCCTCTACTTCTAAAGCCTTGGATGAATCCTGCTTTGAAGCTTTAGATTCAGGGCTCGCATTTGTTTTCTTTGGGGGAGTTGAGAGCATGTCTTGCGAGATGATAACTTTCCGACTTCGTAGTATTCGTTCTGACATTATGGTGAAACACCTTCAAAAGCGATTACTTAGGGTGGTTATTTATTTATTATTAAGTGAAAATTTTCGATTATGAATTATCGAAAATAAATTATAAATTATGATTAAAATTGATAATTATGAAAAATATCAAAAGATGAAAAATCTTTTTTTTTGAAATATCAACATCACATCCATACACCAGTGGTGGATTAGAAAAATCTTAAATTTGGCATAGTACGAGTAGTAAACATTTGGTAAGATAATTATGACTATTTACATGACAATTATCTCATATGAATATTAACAAAAGTTCCAAATTAATGTCACAAGAACCAGACAATTATCCAGACAATAAATCAATTTCTGTTCCATCTTTGGTAGTTAAACTCCACTCACTAATTAAAAATTCATGTTGTCTATTCTCTCTACCCGCTACCAATCTAATAACACCACTTCCAGAATCACCCTTGACTTTAAAAGTAATATCAACATGTCCTTTAACATGATTGATAGGTCCTCTGATCCAAGGGAAAATTGAGGCAAATTTAATATTGTTTCCAAGGGCTTCCCTTGCATTGTTGGATCGTCTTAATGTATACATAGTTGAAGAGATAATTGGTGAGGTTTGCTTTTCATAGTTAAATGTGCCTAATAAAACAATAGTTAAGGCTGTCGAAAATGCAAGGAAGATATTTCTATGTTTTCGTTTAACGGCCATAACATCTATATTATTGTTAGAATCCACAATCCACTATCAATCTCACTAGTACATTAACACACCTGGTAATTCAACATCTTTAGAAACCGGTTGAGATCCTTTTTTTACATTTGATTTAACCCAAATATCATTTTGTTTCTTTTGAAGAGTGGTTCCTTCTGTCTCTCCTTCAAAAGTAGCATACTTTCTTATAGGAAAATTTATCCCGATAGTTATAGATCTGATGTTGTTACTTAAGTTATAAATTGAAGAGCGTGAAACATTATTCAACATACTACTTTTAGTAGATATATTTATTGTCCGTAGAATTGATCTTGAGGCCATTTTAAATATGTTTAGATTTATAATTGAACCACGAAACTACATTGAAAAAGTAAAAGCAGGGTAATTTCTGCATTGTATATTATGTGAAAGTAAAAAATAAATATACCGGTACCTTAGGATCTGATATTCTAAAATATCTAATTAATATCGGTTCATAAGGAACAGGTATAGTACATAAAGGCAAATGCGAATAATTTTTCAGGCGAAATATTATCCATTCTTATATCGATAAAAGCTTTATTTGTAGGAGAGAACCTGGGGTATCGAGGAAGTGTTGAAACAATTTGCCGCAAAGGTTAACTGTTATTGAAAGCTCTGGTTCCCAATATTAATTACAATGGCAAGTGGTATACCAATCGAGAAAGCTGACTATTGTGAGAACATAAATTGTAACTGTGTTGAAAATTTAGATTATAAATTATATATGTCCTTCTCACATTCTTTCCCCTTTCGATACTTTTCTTCAATAACTTTCCTTTTTAAAAATTTCAAAATATTTACAAACTGGTATATATATAAGAACAAAAAAGAAAAAAAACTAAGTATATGCGGTGCGATATAGTATATGCGGTGCGGTATAGTATATCGCCATGAATATAGTACTAACAAGAACAAAAGATGAAGAAAAACACCCCCAAAAAAAACATAAAATTTATCATTACTTATTTCCTAATTTATGACGGATTAAAAGGAAACATTCCATAACCATCCTCACCATACGAATCACCTTCCTCATCATAGCTTGATACAGAGTCACCAGATGTAGGCCTAGGACTAATACTATTAGAGCGACGACGTTTTATTTTTAAATTTATCGAGTGATCATTGATGGAATTCGAACTTGTATTTGGTGTATGTGCACTACCATCAGCTGCAGATTCCTTATATAAAGCGCTGTTTAAGTTTGCCGTTGTATTGATAATGATAGGGTCAATTGAAATTGAAATTTCATTACCACCATTTGAATTGGATGATTCATTGGTTTTTGATTGTTGTTTTGTTGAGCTAGAATGATTAAGTCCAGAAGTCATTAAACCATAAGAGCCTAATGTTCCAGTAGATCCAAGATTCTCATTAATATTTATATTGCTAGTACCAAAATTGACTGTTGTTGTTTTTACATCATTGGAGACAGGAGTTTTTGAATTAAGATTACTGTTTGTATTTATCATTGCTAATGAATCCATATCAGGATGTGTAGACATCAGCGTTGTCATTTGTTCCCAAAAATCCATTTCAGATATATCAAACTCATCAAATTCGGGTATTATACTATTTGTTCTACTATGGCCTCCATCAGCTGCTTTGGTCACATTTGGTATATGAGAGATCATACTAGTAATTGTAGTTCTGGGGATAAACCTAGTACCGCTACTGTTGGATCTGCGATTTTTATGGGTGGTTGAAATCGGCCCTTCCTGCTTAAAAATTGGAGAGAATGTATTGATAATAGAATCGAAATCCATATTTGGTTCATCTTGATTAATTGATATGGGCGGTTGACTAATTGATACCCTATTAAAAGAGCCTGCAGTTGTCATGGGAGAAGTACTGTATCTTGGTACTTTAAATGATTGATTATTATTTGCATGATTTATATTGTCGATATTTCCTTGTAATGCTGCAGATACATGTGAAGAGTTGAACGCTGTACTTGTGGAATTATGATCATAATGGAGATGCTGATGAATGACGAGAGTTAAATTGAGTTCTTTGACGCGTTGTATGATTGATTCAACTTCTTTTTCTGATGAAATGTTAGGTAATGTTGAAGGGTCAATGCCCGTAGATCCATCTGGTGATTCGAGGGTGTATTTATATTCAATATTTGTAGGAACAGATGAAGGAAAAAAAATTAATGGTGATGCTGATACTGATACTGATGCTGATGTTGATGATGAGGGTAAATTGGGTGATATAACTGATGGTATTGATTTAGATTTAGATATCGGGAAGATAGGAGTTTTGTTAGACTGCTGATCTTTTCGTAAACAAGTACTAGCTTGTGGTGCAGAAGAGGTAGAAGAAGACCTTGAGACCCCCAAAGAAAATAGATCACTGTCTACTGTTATTGGAGAAGATGAGTTTCTATCCTGATCCCGGCCTTTTAGCGTTGGAAAAGCTGAAGTAGAAGGTGTGGCTGAATCAGTCATTTGAATATCACCGTCAATGTCACCATCTCCTTCTTCTTCTTCTTCTTCTTCTTCATTATTTTGGACTTTCGGTGAAGATGAAGTATTCGTAATCAGATTGACTTTATCTATGGTACTGACATCCCTTTTCCCTTTGACTACATCAGCAACTATCCTTCTCCACCGATTTCTACATGTTAAGGCCGTACGACCCCTCATCTGTAAACTTATATTTTTCCATCGTGTGCCGTGAATTCTGACACTTTCGATCAGAAACTGATCTTCCTCTTCTGTCCAAGGTCGTAGTCTTGTCTGTGTAGAAGGATCAAGTACTTCGTTGTACCGTTTTGCACATTGGTCATCAGTTCTGCCAGGGATCCGTAGACATATTTTATACCAAGCAGGACCAAGTTCTTCATACGCACTTTTCAAGATTTTATCTTCATCAGTGGTCCATTTTCCTTTACGTAAATTAGGATCAAGAGAATTAATCCACCGTTTCCTACAGTCTTTTGCTTTCCTATCATCAAAATACGCGGCTATTTTATCCCATTTACCAGTTTTACCCCGACCTGCGCCATAATGATGGACGAGAGATATTAAAAGTTCGTCTTCGGGCGGAGTCCAAGGCTTACGTTTCGTGTTGACATGGGTGGTGAACCCCAGAGATTGTGTAAGGTCCGTTGTTGACAGATTGGCCAAAGTCTGTGGATGTGCCATTATACAAGAATTATTGGTTGATTGCCAGTCAAGCCAAAAATTAAGCAGATAAAACAAAATCAGACAAATTTAATGAAAATAGAGGTACATGTGATGTGCACGTGATGAAATCCACCACAAGTCTTAAGCGTACTTAACGTATAACTTACACATTTTAATGGGAAGTACTAATTATGACTAAACCTCCATTATTAGCTGCCTCTCTCGCATGTTTGGAGAGATTGAGAAATTTCTACCATCTCAATCCTTCAGCCCATATGCATGGAAATACTTGGGATAATCTGGTTGTAAAGAGACGCTCCTCAGTTCTTGTGGTCCTATTTCTCGGTAAGTTAGGTGAGTTACGGGTATTATTAACAGTTAGATCCCGTAAACTGAGGAGTTTCCCTGGTCATGTTGCTTTTCCAGGTGGGAAATCCGATAGTCTTGAAGAGACTCCATGGGATATTGCTAGAAGAGAAGCTTTTGAGGAGATTGGCTTACCCCGCTATAATGATGAATTACCAAAGGGGATAAGTTTAGAACATTTAACTATATTTCCACCTTATCTTTCAAGAAATTTCTTAGCTACTTATCCATGTATTGCATTCTTGGATATAAAAGAAAACAAATTTGATAATAATCTTGATGGTTTATCGGAATTGAAAGATATTTTGAAATTTAATTTAAATCCTATGGAAACAAGTAGTCTTTTTTCAGCTCCTTTGATTCAATTTTTATATGGGAAGGTTGATTTATCCGAATATATAAATGATAATGATAATAAAAATAAAAATAAAAATATTACCAAATATAAAGGAGGGAAAGTGAAATGGGCAGAATTACCATGGGTTATACATAATTTTCAAGTTACAACTAGACAACCCGATGAAGCAGATTGGCTTGCTGATGTTAGTGATCTTTCATCCGAAGAAACCGATCCAAAAACAGGTGAAGCTGATAGACATTCTTCTGTATCTAAAAACGTTTGGGGTCTAACTGCAAATATGCTAGTTGATATAAGTCGAATTGCTTATGATGAAGAGCCACGAGTTTCTCATTATCGAGAAGAAATAGGAGATGAAACGTTAATTTCAGAACTAATCTACAAAGGACAAATGAAACCAGAGAGGAGTGAGTGGGAATTAGGAATGAATACTGGCATTAAGAAATGGAAAGATGTCATAAGTGATCAAATCGAAGTTGCTTTAAGACAAGGGGTTATTAAAGGTGGAAAGCCACAAATTTAGTATATTTCTTGTATTTTCCGAGAAACCAACATTTATGTACAATCAAATATTGGATAAACCTTACTTTTCTCTGTACAGACTCCAGACTCCAGAGCTATATTAGTAAATATAGATATGGATATGCCCATTCAAATTAAAAGCTTTCTAAAATGTTCATATGTATAATTCTATTAATATTTGGCAATTATGTCTTATAATTATGCATGTTCAACGGTTGCAATTACCTGCTTTGTAAATTATATACAGATCTATCTATAGCTTTATAAACCATCCATGTAAATTAACCTTCATCTAACGAACGTTATAATGATCAGTTATATAATCTTGAGCACTAATTATAAATTCCGTATATGGCAGATACGAAATAATAATAAGATCTTCAAATTTTCAAAATAATATTCTCATATAACGTTCGCGCGCTATTACTATCTCCATACATATTATACACCAAATAAGTAAACATTATTAGTATTGATATCATAAATTTTAGTTTATTGGAATATTAATAAATAATAATTAAGTCAAAAGAAAAAACATCTGATAATTACAACTATTATTACAAGCAAAGAAAAAATTAAATATTAAAATAGTAAAAAAGTAAAAATATTAGGGTGAAATATTAACAGTAAAGTCTAATCATAAAGTCAATTGCAAAATAAATTTTAAAAGTCAATATATATCAATCATACGAACATATATATACGTAAAAATATATATATAAAGAGTTTTCCTGTTTTAAAAATTCTTTAATATCAAAAGTCACCGTCATTTTTTTCTTCCTTAATTAAGCAAATATTGTATATTTTTTTTATCGTGTTGTTATTAACAATGTATCAAATATATCGGTTGCTTGTATCAATGAAACAAACTAATCAATTATATTAATAATAAAAGAACGTGTTATATTTTATTTTTCCTTTCAAAGGTCTAAGCTCTAAAAGATTTTAAAACTTCTTCACTATAAAGTCTTTCCTTTTCTCTTTGTTCTTTATTCCAATGTAATTCATCACCCATTATATCAATAATAGTTGGTAATGATTCCTTTGCACTCTTTAAATTTAAAAATGCTAATCTTGATCTATTCATCAAGAAATCAGCAGCATGAACAGTATATTCATAATGTATAGAATATAATAATTCAGCAATTGTTAAATGAGAATCTATATCATTTGGATTGATTAATCTTGTTTGTCCGATAGTATTATATTTAGATAAAATTGTTTCAGATCTTGTACCATAATTATTTGATAAATGTTCTGCAATACTAAATGGAATTTGAAATTTTTTTGATAAATAAATTGGTAATTGAATTTTATCAAATCCATCATCTGAACCAATTACTTTAACTTTAGTTGTCTGAGATTTTGTGAATTTAGTTGGTTTTAAGTTTGCAACTTCAATTGCTTTATCAACAGCATCTTCAGCCATTTGTCTATAAGTGGTCCATTTACCTCCGGTCAAAGAAACTAAATTTGATTTAGTTACAACAACAAGATGACTTCTAACTAAAGATTCGGTATTTGATTTAGTTAAATCACGTACTAATGGACGAATACCAGACCATGATGATAAAACATCTTCTTCAGTAACTTCAACATTCAAATAACTATTGATTTGTTCAATGATCCATTTAACATCAGCTTCTTCAGGTTTTGGATATTCAACAGATTTTGGAAGATTATTGTCAGTTGTACCAGCAATAATTTGTCCTTGCCATGGCAGGAAAAACAAAACACGGCCATCAGGAGTGGCAGGATCTAATAAACCAAGTGTTTTAGAACCCAAATAACTTGGGAAAGTAACATGAACTCCAGATGAAGGGACAATTAAGTTTCTATCTGCAGCAATTGAAGGATCATCTAATCTTAAAATATTATCAGCAAATGGACCAGTACAATTAACAATAGATTTTGTTTCAATTTCATATTTTTCACCAGTTAATCTATCAGTACCAGTAAGACCATTAAGTTTTCCACTTTGATCTTTCTTTAAATCAACAACTTCAAAATAATTTAAAATAGTTGCACCTTTTTCGGCTGCAGTTAACGCCAAGGAAACGTTCATCCTTGCATCATTAAAGGAACCATCATGATAAACTAAAGCAGCTTTCATCCCATCGGTTTTCATGGTTGGGAAAAGATTATTAACCGTCTTTTTAGAAATAACATAAGAAGCCTTTAAGTTTCTATTCCAGGCAACAGCATCGTACATTTTACATCCAGCCCATAAGTAAGGTAATTGCCATAATTTATAAACAGGGATAATGATGGGCAATGTGGACGTTAAATGGGGAGCAATATTTAAAAAAGTCTCTCTTTCATATAAAGCCTCGGAAACTAAACCAAATTGTTTATAATCTAATTCCCAAAATGCCTTCTCTAAATATCTTACACCACCGTGGACCATCTTTGTTGACTTCGAACTTGTACCGGACGCAAAGTCATTTTTCTCGACCACTAATACCTTTAATCCTCTTGTTGTTGCATCAAGGGCAACACCGGCCCCTGATGAACCACCACCGACAATTACCATATCATATTTATCATCACCTTTTGAATTGATAACATTTTGTAAAAGGGCAGATCTGGAAAGAGGAGCAGGAACCGATTTTGGGGCAACAAAGGTGGACATTGACCTCTTTTGGTCATTGTAGTATTTGATCCCGGAGCCTGAGGCAACGACGGCAGTGGTCAAACCTAAGCCGAATTTCAAGATTCTCGAAGCCATGATTTTGAATAGCAATGATTAAAAAACGAGGATTTTTTGGATTTCTTGGAATGGAAAAGGGAAAGGAAAAGCAGCCATTTTATGTGGGAACTGACAGATGTTTTACCCGGCCATGCATGTTGGCATTTGCATAATAGAATAGTGTAATTCGACCATTATTAGGTAGTTATTGGTGGGTTCGGGCTGTATTTTGGTGGGGGTGGATGGCTTGGGTGACACGTATGGAGGCCCAGTGTCTGACCCAAAGAACTTACACTACAATTAGTTATTTTCAATGTTTCCTACTGATCAGTGGGGCCCCGTGGGCGCGAGGAGTCCCCATGGTCAACTGTATGCGGTGTCACAAGTCACCAAATACTGCATTTTTCCGGTAGATTATTATAATTATGCGCTGCTTATCCTTCGTCGGAGGATTCGATGATCATGGCTTTTCCATGAATGTCTCCTTTCAAAGTCATTGTTCTTGTTGCTATTCTGATAGGATCAAACTTCATTTCTTAGGTTTCGTTACCTAAACTCTAATCATATGAGTCACCTAATCTGGTTAAACTGGCAGGTCAACATCCGCAATTATCAGATGATGATAATATAAATTCCGCATACAATTAAAAAATAGCTATAGCAATTATAATTATATTATATAGTACATCAATATTAATATTAATGCTTGTTTATTATTCAAATTATTCTCTCATAAAACAATATATATGCAAATGCGTTATTAATTGAACTGTTTGTCTTCCCGTATTGTGCATCTGGATTACCATGTTTAATATCAATTTTAACCTGTTCATCATCAAAATAACACCAAGCTGATTCAGGTTGTGACGAATCATCGTATACGACTCGCTTTTTAACTAAACTTGTATAGTGCCCTTTATTTAAAGATCCTGAATGATTCGAAACTGAGAATAATGAATATATAATCTTTTCATTGTTATTTTCTGATTCAGCAGCTGCTTTGAAATTTGATGAATATTTAGAAAGATCAAGTACTAATGGATAACAAATCGTTACATCATTTTTATCACTTCCATTTGGTGTGAATCTATTAATATGGATTAACAATGTTTCTGGGAAAATAGAAATCCTTGTGCTTTTAACTGATCTTCTGTATTTGATTTTTGGACTTGATGATGATGCAATCGATGGTATTGGTGATGAAGATGATGGTGGCAATTGTGATTTATCCTTCTTTCCTGAAAAAATATTAAATTTTCGGCCTTTAAATAGATGATGTTTTTCAGTAGTTGGAGATGATGAAATTGTTAATGAAATTGATGAATTTTCTGAATCTAATGATGCTTTACTACCACTATTTCGATGATAACTTTTTGCCATTTCTTGTTCTTTACATTTTGGACATTGCCATGCTTCTTCTCCTTGAAGTACTTGATCACCACAAAGTGTTTTAAAACAATCTTCAAGTAAAAATCTTGATCCGTAATCATCTGTAATTATATCATCTCTAGATGGAATTGGTAAAGTTAATGTTGAGAAAGTTTGAAATTGAGTTGCTGTATTACCACAACTAAGACATTTAATTTCAATTTGTGATTGTCCTTCAAAAAAATATGTAATTACTGATCCTTTTGTTGTAACATAACGTTTCCAAGCTGATAGTGAATTAGACATTCCTTGAGATTCTTCAACAGGAAATTCAAATAACATATTAATCTTTGATTTTTCACTCATTTCTGAATGTAATTGTGATAACAAAAATGATAAACATTTATGACAATCTTTTTCATTATCAAGTTTAAATTCTGGTCTCAGCGCTATTATTTTTCTAATCAATGGTTCAGGGGATATACATCTTCCAGAATTTGTATACATTGCAACAATTAATGATGCAAAATCATAAACTAATGCTGCACTTTTATTAGTAACTCTAACTTGATGTAAAAATTTAACAAAATTACCATCAAGGAAAAAACGACAAAATTCTTTTGATCCAGCTAAACATTGTATAATACAATTTAAATAGCTTGTATTACCTAAATTTCTTAATCCAACTATTGTTTCAAAGTTTTCATTAAATATTAATTGTGCACCTGCTCCACGAGATGACATTATAGATGCTTCCATAATTGTATCTAAATCTCTATCATAATCTGATTCCGTAGAAGTTTCAGTCTCATCAAAAACATCTTGAACTGTTGGAATACGAGGTTCAATCATTCTTTGAGGCGCAGGAGTTAGCAATGGTGATTCTGGTGGAATCCTTCTTCGAGGTTGAAGTTGTTTCTGTGGTTGTGGTTCGATATCATCTTTGGGTGGTGGAGGAGGCGGTAGATCTGAATCCATCTTATTTGAAACCTGGCGTGGTGATTCTTGAATAATCTGGGGAATTGGAAGTGGAGGAGGTCTTTCGTCATATGAAATAGTTTGATCCTCTTCTTCTTCTGAGCTTTCGGGTGATGATCTTAACTGTTTATATTCTGTTTCAATTGGTTTCAAATCTTGAGTCTTCTCAGATATGGGCGACGAGTCGATGCTTCTGGTGGTTGGAGAAGGAAGGCGGGCCAAAGGTAAAGGAGTCGAAGGTGATGAAACCCCAGATTTCCTATTGTTGTTTCTTTTCCATGCTTCAATTCCTCCAACCAACAATCTAGGAGGAGGTTGCTTCAATGGTTTTGCAGAATATGGTGTTAAAACAGCATCATGGAAATGTTTCAAAGTATCTTCGTTATAATCCTTAATTATCTTTTCATCAGTATAATATACAATGACATTAAATTCATGTCTATGAAAAAATAAATAATATTCATTCTTAGGTACTGATATTTTCAAAATTGACTCTAGTTGAGAATCATCAAGCCTAAATAAAAATAAAAATGAGAATTTTAGTTAGTATGAAGGATTTTTTAGATTAAAGTTAAAGATTTTTTGTAAACTTACTTCACTTGTAATAAAATAGGATCAATACAAATAATATTTTCCACTGGTATATGACACTTGTTAAATTCTTCTCGTGGTCGAATATCAACAACCAAAACATTTGATTCATCTGCTGCAACATAATTCTCTAAAGTTTTTGAATCAATATAAAGTGGTTGATATAATTTTTCTTCAGTTTTAGGTGATTGTGGAATAACAGGTAAATTCAACCTTGGTGGTGGTGAATGATTTAAAGATAAAGTGGACATCTCTAAATCAGGTTCATTAGGTGGTGATGGTGGTGGTGATTCTTTAACAAGTGCATCTCTTATTGGTGAATTCCCAACAGAAACAGCTCGGGAAGGAGACCTTGATTTTCTTTTGGAAACTACATGATTTGCATTTGCTGGTAATTTTGGTAATACTTTTGGTGTAGTATCCATTTGTAATGGAGTTGAAACAGATCTTCTTTGAGGCGACAACCTTCTTTTGGGCGATGATAATGATTTGGGTAATACCATAGGTGTCATTGCAGTCCCAACAGATATCATCTCCTTTGCTTGTGGCAATGGGGGGAGTGATGGTTGCATTTCTGGAGAAGTTGCAACACAAACACTTCTTGTAGATTTGGACAAAGATCTAGTTCTACCAGCCGGTGAAATAATTGGTGATGTCCCTTCAGAAATCATACTAGTCGCGATCGGTTCAACTGCTGCTTCTTGAGTCCGAAGGCCTGGGGTTCCTGTAGCAACGTCAGTTACTGAATGCATAGGAGAATTACAAATTGCTATATCTCTTGTCGGAAAAACATCTGTACTTGTGTTAGTATCTTTTGTAAGCGAAAATGCATTCGTAGCTACATCAATTGGTGGAGTAGGTAATCTATTCCTACCAATAGCCGCATCAGTTGTTAAAATATCAATGTTAGTAGAAACATCTCTTGAAGGTGATGGCTGTCTTGAAGGTCCTACAGAGATATCGTTAGTAATTTTGGCCACCTCTATGTTAGCATCTCGGATTGGTGAAGTCCAGGTCTCAATTCCAGTGTCACAAATAGAGTAACAAGCGTCAACAGATCTATCAAAAGGTGAAAGAACCCTATTAGGTATTGTCCACCCATCTTTAGTTTTCAAAGAGGTAGCCATAGCGGCATCAATGGTAGGTGAAGGAGATCTTGAAGGACCTATTGCAGCATCTAACCAAACAGGCTGTTTCATCGCCATTGTCCAGGCATCAACTGTATTCGGGGTAGATCTATCATTAGATAGAGTTAAACTACGTGAAGAATCAACATTTATCTCTCGTAGTACTGTAATAACTGATGAACCAGCAGCGACATCAAAAGTGGAGGGTAGAATTTCTGTAGAGGCATCGACAGGAGGAGGTAGAACATGAGATAAACCTACTGCGGTATCAATTAAGTCTAAGGACTTCACTGGTTCAGTTGAGTTGTCTCGTATCTCAAGAATAGAAGTAGTTGTTGCTGCATCTATAGGAGACGGAGGACGTAATAAAGGCCCAGCTGAAACA
Source organism: Alloascoidea hylecoeti (assembly GCA_001600815.1). Taxonomy (NCBI): domain Eukaryota; kingdom Fungi; phylum Ascomycota; class Alloascoideomycetes; order Alloascoideales; family Alloascoideaceae; genus Alloascoidea; species Alloascoidea hylecoeti. The sequence continues at coordinate 840,231 of BCKZ01000008.1, read as the reverse complement.
TCAATAAGAGGTAAAAAAATTTCAGGTTTAGTCCAATTATCAATAAATAAAGGTTCAGCACTGACTAGAGCATCTATAGTGTATGAAGGTTTGGAACTACCGACCGAAGCATCGTTCGTTGGAGGAAAATATGACGCAGCAGCCGATTTATCAAAAGTAGTGGGTGTTGTTTGTAAAGACTCATCAATATCTGGTGGAGGAGTCGACTCCCGTGAATAATAAGTGAAAGCATCAACATTATCCAAAACAGGTTCTGATGATCCAGTTGATGTGTCTACAACAATAGGTAAAATAAACTGAGCAACTGCCGATTTATCAAAAGTTGAGGTAATTGCTTCAGAAGATTGATCCACAGTAGGAAGAGGGGGTGTTATAGCCCGTGAATAACTTGTCAAGACATCAACATAATCCAAAATAGGTTCTGATGATCCAGTTGATGT
>BCKZ01000008.1:744432-836509 GCA_001600815.1 Alloascoidea hylecoeti | reverse complement strand
CTTTTCTTCTTCCTGTTTAACAGCAGTCTTAGGGGTTTCTTTCAAAATAGGCTCTTCAGTAATCTTCGATTCCTCCTTTGGAGTCTCTTCCTTATTTGGTTGTTTGTCGTCATTCGAAATTTTAGAAGTAACTTTAGCTAAAGGTTTCTCTTGATTAGGTTCAGACTTTATTGGTGTTTTAGAAATGATGGGCTCCACCTTGGGTAGTTCCGTTTTATTACTTTTAGGAGGTTTTTCTAAAATATCTGGCTTACCTTCTTTTTCAGGGATCTTTCTATCCTTGTTACTTTCTTGTTTAGGGTCCTTTACTGGAGGTGAATCTATCTTTTTAGGAGCATCAACTGCTTTTGTCTTTTCTTTTGGAGTCTTCAGTTTAGAATCAACACTCTTCCTTAGATGTTCAGTTATTGATTCATCTAACTTGATGAGAACATCTTTTGATGGATGTGGTGATGAATTTTTTTTCCTTGGATTTTCGTCATTAATTTTCTTATTGGGAGCACTGTATATTGGACCTGGATCCTTCTTTCTTATGGATGATTGGGGTGAGAAATTCTTACCATTATCCTTTAATTCCTTTTTATTTTTTTCTTTTGGATTCGAATTCGAATTCGAATTCGGGACAATATCAGGAAATTGCAGATGTCTTTGAAGTGTTGCTGGGAGATCAGTAGTAGTATGAAATATATCACTTTCATCAGATTCGCTAATTTCATCATTTTCCATTGGTGACGGAAGGGCTATTGGCTTAGGCTCTAGTTTCTTCTCTTGTCTTGATGGTGGTCTTTGATGTGATTTTGATCTACTTGATGGCCTTGACTTTGACCTACTTGGAGGCCTTGATTTCTCCTTTCCATGCTTACTCTCTTGACTTCGTAAACTAGATTTGCTCATTTTTTTAACTGGACGGGGCTTTTCACTTATCCTTTCTACTGGGGGTTTATCTTTGTTAGAAGCGTACTTACCTTTAATATCCTTCTCAACCTCAGCAAGGAACTCTTCCATTGTATTTGACCTTGGGTTAGTAGATTCTTTTGATTTACCATCTTTGGGATTTCTGCTTCTAGATGATACTCTGGGCCCAATACGATTATTGCTAGGCTTATGACTTGCCTCTTCGGGTATTCTTTCGGGTCGCCTACTACTAGTACTGGTATTAGGACTGTGCTTTGGTTGTGAGTGATCTCTTCTCCTATCATCGTGTCTAGATTTTGGTCGAGAAGTTGAAGGTTCGCGTCTATCAGATGAGGGGTCGCGTCTACTAGTTGATGATTCAGGTTGTAAATGGTCGCTATGACTATGTATTGAATCTTTCAATGCAATTTGAAGCATACATAAATCGATATTTCCATTCCTTATTTCAGATTTGTAGTTCTATAATTGTTAATGGGTAGTAGTTATATATTAATAATTGACATGATAGTACTTACCGACCGTAAATTTTTGATTGATCTACTATCTTCTTTATTAGCTGTACAAAATGTGTAGTAATCTTTATGACGAGTGATGATTTCTGTTGATATTGTCGTTCCAAAAATATAATCATATAAAGCAGTCGCATAATCACCTTTTTCAAATAGTTTACGATACTGAGAAGTATTAATAATAGAAATACAAGAATATAACGGGGTTCGGTCAGTCAGGAGTAGTTTTAATTACCTCAAACGGGTTGAAACATATATGAATCTTGCCACTTACCTTTTTAAAAGATTCTTCAGATCTATTCACTAGTTGATTAATAGTATAAAGATTATTTGACAGGGAATAATGTTTTGTTGCAGATCGCGTAGCCCTATCTGTTATTTTCGCGACGTCGGGATGATCTCTAGGCTCTGTATCTAAAAGGTCGTTGGAAGACATGAGAGAAGAGGCATCCGCAGCAAAAGAGACAGATTTTCGCGTTATATTGGATTTGTCTCTGGGGGTGAGGGAAGATTTTGGTGGTCCACGAGTGGTATTAACAGGTGAAATAGATTTAGCTTGTTGTATTTCCATCCAGCTTGTTAATAATTCAAATTGTGCTTTCTACGAGAAGGGTGGAATGTTTAATTGTTTACATATGTATAATTCATGTATCATGTAAAACAAGTATTATATGAAGTACTGTATTTGTAGAACATGGTCTCAATTATACAATATTGATAGGTATTTACTTTATTGTTAAGTTTCTTCTTTGTTAACAAACCTTAAATGTTGCAGCTGTTAATATAGCAAGCTTAAGATAACCTCCTTCATATATTAAGTTTGTGATTAATCTTATTTAATGAAATATCAGTTAATTAATATTATCTACCGTAATCAATTTGTAGTTGGATATATGTTCATATATTCTACGTTGATGTTATGAAACTAAATAGGTTGCTGAATATGGATATAGTTATAGAATTTAAAAAATATTGATGTATAACAATAATAATTCTAACCATGATCATCCTAATTTATGTAATTGAATTATAATGTTTTTTATAAAACATAGTACTTTTGATCATGAAAAGAGGGAGCAGTTTTATTTCATAACTATACTATGATACAATTGTGATATTCATAAAATTAATATGCATACAACTAGCCATATTTCTGTAAAAAACTATGTGATCCGTTCACTCTTCGTCAGTTATATTAATTGAGTCCTATTTCCAAACTTAAACGTTAGAACGCTATAACTAGATAACGATATGTGTCATCTATGTAGCTGTTTTAAATGATATCACGTATTTATAGATCCAATTTCAATTGCAATCGGACCAGCCTATAATTATGTACTGTAGATTTAAGAAATATCTCGATCGATTCAATCTCAATTTACAAACAAAAAATGAAACTCTGATTATATATACCATTAATTATTATACCTGTATATTTTAATAATGCATTCTATGTATTTAAATTTGCTTCTACCTATCAAAAGTTTCGAAACAAATATAAATATATTTTAGGTACTACACTCCATATTGGTATAATAATACTGAATTAATATTCCTATACATTAATATATAAAATAGAAGAAATAAATGAGATACGTAAGCTAATTACGTATACTGTCAAGTTGTCAGCTATAGGGAAGTTGTGCTAACCCAACTGAGAAAAAATATTAAGTCAATCAATAGATATTAAGTATAAATAAGATAATTAAAATTGCTGAGTCCAATTTGGTTGTGTCTACATTTCAGGATCATAACAAACCAAACGGTTGTTGTAATGCCGCAAGAGAAAAATTAAATGAATTGACAATTGTGATGTAATGAATAAAAAATGTATAGAATTGGATGTTTAGTTGGCTTTTACAAAAGTTGTATTAACGTCTTAGCTCCATAATATTTCATAAAAGTCACACCTCACAAAGGATAAATGTTCATTTAAAGGAATTTTATTGCATTATAATGCTATGAAATCTAATTGCCTCGACCTCTATTCCTGATTTAATTTTTATATTAATCAATTATGGTCTCATTGAATTGAATTGACTGTCAATATCGTTATTCTAACTATCAAATTATACGGGGCAAGCTTACGGGAATATTGGTCATAGTTGTTATTTCAACGTTAAATTAAAAACAATACTGAATACTACAGCGATTGAAAGTTTGAAACAAGTATTTCCTTGAGAAGTTTATAATAAGGAAAGCGATGTATTATCATACATTATAAAGGTGTATATATATTCATAGATTCCCATCTCTTCATCAAACTTCAAAGCTCAAGACTTATATACCATAGCTAACCAAAGATGGAACTTTACCCATACACATTGGAATCCTATCTCTCTGATCATAGATACGATCATGAATCTCCTCGAACTTGGATCAGACATTGTCTTTCTCACTTTGAAATTAAAGTTGGTTCATTTTGCTGTACAAAAAATGACTTGTTATTCTCATGTTGGTTATATTTCACTGTTCAACACAGGGTTTACTTTAAAGTACTAAATACACCTGGGAGGAATTCTTCGAAAACAAGATACTGCTGTAAAGAATGCAATGTCGGAGAAGTTTTATTTGAAATGAAACCGACAGATATAAATATGGTAAGTTCGATTGATATTGCAATTGAGATTGGAAGATCTCGGCAACTATTCTTATATTAACCATAAAAATTACACATGTTTTTCTAACAATCTTCATTTTTTCAATATAAATAGAGAGATGGTAATTGGGAGATAACCAAAATTGATTTTGAGCACGCAATTATAGGTTGTCACAGATATTATATTCATCATCCTGGGTTCTCCAGAATACGTTGTGATGATATTTTTTTGAAACGGTTAATGAGGATATGTAAGAATCATATACGTGAGAGCATTCATGGAAGGTCACACGCAAGTGAAGAAGATATTAATAAAAAGGCAAAAAAGGAATCAATTCACATATTACAAGATACTTATACAGGATGTGACATTGTTAGCTGTATAAGGTCGGATTCTAACAACTCCGAGCGTTGTTTAAGTTATGTTGACTCAGATTTTCACGTTCGAAATAAAAAGGTTAATAACGAGACTTATTTTAAATATCATGGTTTTCTAATGAGGTGGGAGAGAAAAATAGCAGACTTGGACAGTTTATAACTGGTTACCAAATGTATTAATATTAATGTCAATATTAACGGGGATATTATTATAAATTGGCATTTTTTTAAAATCTTATAATATTTGTAAGTTATAGCTATAGCATACAACAGGGATTGAGCTCGGCGCTTTCTTTTTACCGAGATAAAATTATATAATCAGCAATTTTTTCTTATAAATAGTTGTATTAATATTTAGATTAAATATAAACATATATACCAACAGAGATAGATAACATTGGCATAATATTAACATAATATAATATTAAGTTAATAATAATATATAAACCAAAAGTGAATAAATCCCAATTAGTTACAATAGGGCTAATTAAGTTAACGTTTATATAATTAAAATCATTTATAAACTTAAATTTTCAGCCGCACCCAATTTTCGTTTCTAGAAGCTGCTGCATAGGTTAAAAAAAAAAAGTTAGGAATATTATAAATATATGCTATAATTACCTATTTAATAGAATTTCAGTTATGATCATCATCATCCTGACTGGTTCAATACATATTCGACATGTACAGTCATTTACGGGGGTTTCCATATGGTAGCATTATATTTCTTGCTATAAGATCTGGATTGTACGTAGACACGTTTCCGGAATGTTCATTGAAACATATAAGACAGGCACCTGTATATAATTTGAAGGTATATCAAGCTCATCACTGGCAATTTTGTTGCGAGTGATATATATCTACACAAGTAAAGAGTAAGTGGGTAAATAATTTAATTACACTGCTATTTATTCCAGAAGAGATATAGTTTATGAGTAATAAACTAAAGAAAAAATTACAATATTACGTAAATATAATACCAAGGCATCATAGGATCCGGAAGTGGCTTCAATATTTTGTAATTTGGAATAATATAATTACTTTTGAAAGCCCGACGTCCCATTACAATTGCAAGTATACATCAAGATATTAAATTGGGTTGTATTTCCAATTGAAATTATCGGCAAGATTAAATAAAACTTTATAGAAGTTTATAAATATAGAAAGTATCAAAGAGAAAATTCAGTTGAATGGTTAGAAATGACCGACATCGCTGTTTTTAAGATGTTTAACCACTGTTTTGCATAAGTTGTGAGGGTTGCATTTAAGTATTTATATAGGCCTATAAATAAATATATGTATGATGCAACCTTCCAGCTAGTCCCTGGTTGTAATACTGCCAAATTCATGCCACATATGTTTAAGACACTCCTCGACTTGTCCTTGTGGAAATCTCCCTTCATAGTGTATAAAAAATTAAATCTTCCGGTGCTTTTACTATATAGGACAGGGTATACCTAGCAAATATAGTTTAAAGGGCACTGATTGAGCTGTGGTTATATATCCAAAAGAAATTTGAATGATACCTTTTAATACCCATAAACAGCAGCTTACGTTATGATCATGAGTAACTGATACAAAGTCATTAAAATCTTGTATGCAGGTTGTATTACAAACTTTTCAGTCAGCTTGTCTCCGTTTAGCCTCGATATATGTTTCCAAATTGGTATGATTTGACGGGAGAAACTGTAATTCAATACATATTTATATATTTAAGTGATTGATGCTTCTTTTTGTCTTTCTTTATTTTTCTGCAGATATACTTCCATGTTCTTTTTTGAGCCCACTCATAGCCATTACTAATAACAGATATACATTAATAACGGTTGCAATAATTAATGGTCACCTCGGACTGAAAACTAAAGCGTAGAAAAGACACATAATTCATATCTTAACTATGTCCATCAAAATATCCCAACTGATCAACGATCCAGGACCAATCCCAAGACCTTACAATCCTCATAACCTCGAAACTATTCTCGAATATGGAACTCAAATGAGATACCAGAATGAAAACACAAGATCTTGGTTTCAAAGATGTTTAAATCATTTGGTGCTACAAGTCGGAGATTCTTGCAATACAAGGGGAGAACTGCAGTACTTATCGTGGTTATATCTAACGGCAAAACAGAAAGTTAATTTAAGATCTTTGAAAACATCTTCAAATGGAAAATTTGAGTATTATTGTAAACAGTGCTCTCAAAATACAGGAATTAAAAACAGTATATTTGCTGGAAAACCAGACTCTGCACACGAAGAAGAGGTATGTAAGTTTTTTCTTTTTTCTTTTTATTGCAATTATCTAACTCATTATTATAAATATAATTATAGAAATGGTATATTGTTAGTCTTCAACACACTCCTACTCACAGTATAAGAACTTTATATGAAGATAGTGCTCGCAAAAGATGCGGTTATATTTTCGATCTGCTTCAAACAGTAATTGAACATGAAAGGAAAATGACAATAAGAAGTAACACAGACACCAAAGATACAGTTATTTACATTCTACAAGATATTTATTTCGGGAAGGTTTGCGGACGTGAAGTAAATCATTATTCATACGTTGATATTGCCGATGGATTTAGAATAAAGGAAAAAAGGTGTAGTTCCACCGAGTATTCAGAACTTGAAAAAAATAGATCCCAGTTTGCAAGAATGGTGAAGAGAGTAGTGCATGAGGAATCAAATTCAGGAATAATAATGTGATTTGAAACTGCCAAGGATTAGTTATATGTAATTATAAGAATATCGGAATCAAAAAATATTGCTACCTAGCTATAGTAAGTTAATGGATTTATGATGTAAGTATATGTTAACTACTACAAAAAAAATGAATTTAAACACCTTATTCAAATGACTTAATTTTAAATTGTTGTTGTTGAACCTAAAAATGATTTGTTTCAAGAAATAATTCGTATACTGGTAGCACTATAAAACCGTCACACGATACTGAGAAAAATTCAAGCTTTTATTTCATTATTTGATGTGATGCAGAATTTTCAAACACAACATAATTATAATACGTATGTATCGTATTATATTATAATATATCGGGCCGAGTGGGTTTAGCTTAATTTTCAATAACCAAACATTATAGACTCCGTTACTTATATAAGCATTATCTAATCAACATATAGTTATGTGCCCGTCACTCAAACTGTTCACCCGAAATTCTGCTCTTTAGATAATGTGCATGCAACTGTACTTACTACGCCATGAGGAAATATCACAGCATACATTTGCATGCACTCATCTAGATATAGTATGGTTTATTTTACATGTAATGCAGGTGATTAAATGCAAACGTGACCCTGTACACGGCCTCCAAATTTCGCCATACTAATAGTTAAGAAATAGGGACAAATAATTTGACAGAGAAGTACAAAATCTAATTCGAAAGAACAGCTTTGTTCATATTTGCCATTTATCTGCCTTCTGTCTTACTTAATATATACTTAAAGTGATTTTGGTGGAGGGTCACGTTTCCTGTGAGGATGTTAATTTTTTTTTTCCTAAGTGTTGTTCATTTTGAGTGGCCCTCTCACTATAACTCTAAGATTGCCATTCTATCCAAATAAAGTTTTTAAGAAGTGTCGTGAAGGAAAAGCACAACCTATTGAAAATACGATCTATCACATGGAATATCTCATTGGAAAGGCTGACAAACAAAATATATGAACTGGTTAGCGATATTGTGGAATAATATTCAATTTCTGAGGAAAAGGCTGCTCATCTGCTGCATATGGTTGAGTCCTATCGGCACTATTTCATAGATGTGCTAAGGCCACGTAAATCACTCAATTCACTCGAAACTTGGATGGATCATCTTCTAGAGTTGAGCCAGATGTGAGGGGAATTCACAAGTTTGTACATATTCTTACGTTACATCGATTAAATCATGGAAATGGTGAATTATGCGGAGAACATGCCTCCATGTTTACGAGGTATCCTACGTGCTGAACAACACCAAAGGCTTCTAAAATCGATAAAAAAAAACTATCACATTCTCCTGTATCTTATTAAATATAAGCATATTTTATATAGACAATAAAAAATTTTGAAAATTTTTAAAAAATGTTTTAAATTTTGTGTTTTTATTATGGCGGTAATAAAGATATATATAAACTAGTATTTTCCGGAAGTTCTGAATGCTTTTCCTTGGGTTTAAGCCTCCATTGTTATCTGTCACGTGCAGTGCGTGTCTAATTGGGCTTAACCCCGATATCTCAGCCCCTAAGAGACATGGCTTAGATTTTCAAACCTATTTCATATTCCGCCGATTACAAATAGCTGCGCTTGTAAGCTGTAATTACCAGTTAGATAATGAGACAGACTCTTGCTGGATCGGTTTCGGTGGCTACTAGTATCATCGTTATACTTATTTATTTTTGGTGGCCTGTATTACGAAACACTGAATTCGGCCCATGGCATAACCCAAGACATGGCAAACATGAACATCACTCTCGAGATAAACTGCAAATAACATTAACTAATTTCAGAGATCATCTATCTCCGATCACATTCGAGAATGCCACATCGGTCTTCAATACGATTAATAATGCTTTAAAGCAAAAGGGCAGTGACTTGAATCCAGTTGGTGTATCAATTATCCCAGCTTTTATCCCAGAAGGAACCTTATTATACCATTCAAAAGGTGGTCTAGAGTTTCCATCTTCACCAGAATGGATTGCTATGGATGCTGAATTCTCATATTCATTTAGAAGTGGATTCAGAAGAGGAATGGGTCCCGGTCCACATCCAAATGGCTCACATCCAGGTGGTCCAGGTGGTCCACCACCAGGTGATGGTCCTCACGATCATACGAATGATAGAAAACCATCAAAAGATAAAAAGCCCCCCTTTGATTTCTTTGGTGGAGAATCGGCTTTATTCACTTTCAGAGTCAAAAGAAATCTTGATAAATTAATTCTTTTAGATGGTGCAAGTGCAGCAAAAACAAAAACCGGTGAAATGGATACACAATTAATTTTATCACGAGGTGATCCTAATAAGACATATGTTAATGAACGTGAAGCTGCACGAGAAATATGCAAATGGGGTAAACCATTTGGATTAGATGGTGTAATTAGATTAGAAATTGGGTTTGAGATTATAATTTGTGATTTTAAAAGTGAAAAACTTGAATTAATTTCAAATATTACGTTTGTTAATGCTACTGAATTTGGTGGATTTCCTCAAGAGGAGTTAGAATTCATTTATACAGATCACCATAATGATAATGAGGATAACGGTTTAATTCCAAGTAATAAGTATTCACAGAATACATTGATTACCAGCACAGGTAATAGTCAAGTTCAAAATATTACAAAGGAAAGAGCTGATATACTTAGTCTCTGGCATGTAATGACTGAATATGATCACTTAAGAGCAGGTGGTATGAGTTATGATGGAGATCCAAGAATTGAATTAGATTTTAGAAGAATGGTAACTGCAATAAATAGGACATTTGTTTTACCAGATCCATATCTTAGAAGAATTTCTAATATTTCAAATGACATTAAAGAAGATATGATATCTGATTTAGAAGTTGCTTTAAGAAAAGGTCCTTTTGATCCATCAGCTGGTACGGATTGGCGTCGTGTTACTGATTCAATGATTTACAAATTTGCTCCAATTTTATCAATTTTAAATAGTACTTTCACCTCCTTTGAAGAAAATATTGCTAATTCAGTAGATTATGATGATTCAGTGATAACAGCTGCAAAGAATATTTCTACATTCACATATAATTTTGTGAGAAGGTTTAGTGATCATAATATTAAGGATAAAACTGAGCAAATTTTGAAGGCAAAAGATGCTTGCATTTATGAATATTCACATCCAAGATATCCAATTGAAACAAAATCAGAGTTATTAATTTGGTCTTCAGTTGTTAAGGTAACTGAATTTTTAGTTGATGAGATATTCTCAGTCTTTCAACTTTCAAAAGATATCTTGGTTTCTAAATATGTTGATGGTTCTTTAAATACAAAGGAATTTCATGAAGATATTTTACATCATTCAAAATATATAAGAGACGTGTTAAATGCTTTGGATTGGTCTGTGTTTTATCAATGCGATAAGAAATGTAAATGGAATGAACTTTGCTATTTCCCTGTTTGGGGTCCTTCTCCATTCGGTTGGAATGGTGGATTTGGTTCTGTCCCTGTTAATGGTAGGAATCGGATTGTAAAAGAGTGTCAATGTATTGATTATAATACATTGTTACAACAAGGACGTAAATGGTAATTATAATAAAAAGACTTAGTTCTATATAGGCCTATAACTTATAGTTTGAATTCAAGTCTTCCTTTAGAAGATACATACATGTATATCCTTAAGCTTACAAATGAAAAGAAAGTTAACAACAAAAAATAATATATAATGTTGTATCAAAGATCATTCAATGAAAATTAAAATCATGTAATATTTAAACCAAGAGAAAGTATGTCTGAATATAAATCCATAACCACAATTATATATCTCATAATAGAGTCTCTATAGTCTACACCTCTGTATGAACCTATAGGTCTAACGTTTGTTCGGTATATAGCTTTTTAGCCATTGATTAGAGCTATGACTAGAGAGTTAATGATCTCTAGGCCTTTATTTTAGATTGAAAAGGATTCAAACAACAGGGTTGGCGAAAATTAAATAAGAATTAAGTTGAGAAAATGATAATTAGCAACTCTAATTCATATTCGGTGTCGTGAGATCCTCGGTGCACTCACTATCTGTTAGTAATGACGTAGAATATTCTATTAACTGCTAGCTATATGAGGCCTTATAAGGCCTTATAAGGTAGGCCTATAAAGTTATACAGGTGTATCATTTTGTATGTTGCATTACATCAAATATTACGACAGTAATATATATGCAACGGGCTTCCAACAACTTCCTCTCTGGGCACACACAACTCAGACTTGTAACTAAAAACTTTAGTCACTTGTAGAAGAGTTTCAAAATCATGGAAACAAATAGCTGAAGATGATGATATATGGAGAGCAAAGTTTAGAGATCAAAAACTTGAAAATACTACAATGACGATTCAGAAACTGACTCATGGTATGAGTTATATAAAAAAAGTTATATTTTAGAATCAAATTGGAAAAATAGTAAATTTTCACGGCATATATTAAGTGGTCATTCTGCAAAAACAACTTGTGTTCAATTTTATAAAAACTGGATTTTAACTGGTTCAGAAGATTGTACAGTAAGAATTTGGGATAATGAAACTTTTCAGTGTTTAAGAGTTTTAGGAGCTTCACTAAAAACTCATAAGATTTCAGAATTATCATATATTAAATCTCATTTACGTGGTATTAGTTGTATGAATATTAATGATAAATATTTGGTTTCTGGTTCATGGGATGAATCTTGTATAATTTGGAAATTACCAGATTTTTTTTAAACCAATAGATCGTTTGATACTACTACGAATAGGTACCGAAGTAGTAAATGATAAAATCATTTCAATTAATGAAGATTTCACAAATTCGGAATTTAGATAATCTAAAATTATTTAAAGAATTTAAATTTAACTCTAAAGCTGATGTTAAGTCCCTAGTTTTTAATTTGTTAAAATAACAACTATATAATTAATATTTTCATAATATTGCCATTTTGGGGTGGTGTACATAAATGCATACATTATAAAGATTATAAAGGTGTATATATATTCATAGATTCCCATCTCTTCATCAAACTTCAAAGCTCAAGACTTATATACCATAGCTAACCAAAGATGGAACTTTACCCATACACATTGGAATCCTATCTCTCTGATCATAGATATGATCATGAATCTCCTCGAACTTGGATCAAACATTGTCTTTCTCACTTTAAAATTAAAGTTGGTTCATTTTGCTGTACAAAATATTGGTTGTTATTCTCATGTTGGTTATATTTCACTGTTCAACACAGGGTTTACTTTAAAGTACTAAATACACCTGGGAGGAATTCTTCGAAAACAAGATACTGCTGTAAAGAATGCAATGTCGGAGAAGTTTTATTTGAAATGAAACCGACAGATATAAATATGGTAAGTTCGATTGATATTGCAATTGAGATTGGAAGATCTCGGCAACTATTCTTATATTAACCATAAAAATTACACATGTTTTTCTAACAATCTTCATTTTTTCAATATAAATAGAGAGATGGTAATTGGGAGATAACCAAAATTGATTTTGAGCACGCAATTATAGGTTGTCACAGATATTATATTCATCATCCTGGGTTCTCCAGAATACGTTGTGATGATATTTTTTTAAAACGGTTAATGAGGATATGTAAGAATCATATACGTGAGAGCATTCATGGAAGGTCACACGCGAGTGAGGAAGATATTAATAAAAAGGCAAAAAAGGAATCAATTCACATATTACAAGATACTTATACAGGATGTGACATTGTTAGCTGTATAAGGTCGGATTCTAACCACTCCGAGCGTTGTTTAAGTTATGTTGACTCAGATTTTCACGTTCGAAATAAAAAGGTTAATAACGAGACTTATTTTAAATATCATGGTTTTCTAATGAGGTGGGAAAGAAAAATAGTAGACTTGGACAGTTTATAACTGGTTACCAAATGTATTAATATTAATGTCAATATTAACGGGGATATTATTATAAATTGGCATTTTTTTAAAATCTTATAATATTTGTAAGTTATAGCTATAGCATACAACAGGGATTGAGCTCGGCGCTTTCTTTTTACCGAGATAAAATTATATAATCAGCAATTTTTTCTTATAAATAGTTGTATTAATATTTAGATTAAATATAAACATATATACCAACAGAGATAGATAACATTGGCATAATATTAACATAATTGCATGCTCAAAAAGGGAATAACCCCAGATTCCTAATTAGTTACAATATGAGTAATTAAAATCATTTAAATTCTTAGCAGCACCTAATTTCTAGAAGCGGTTGCATATATTAATATTGTAGCAGAGTTGATATTTTGGCTTCCAAGGCACGCATCGCGGAGTAATCGAATCCGAACTTACACCTATTGGCGAAGTTCGAAACGAAGCCGAACTCGACCTTAGTTAATTATAGACTTGGCGAAGTTCGGCACGATCATGCATGTGAATTTCAGATTTAAAGAAAGAAAGAAAAAATATTTATATACACAAAAGGGACTTACCCAATACCGCTTAACTTTAGAATAGTCAACTCTATCTTCATTAGATCCTTTTTAAAGCAGAAACAATATAAAATACACATTTTGAAGTGATAACATCAACACCATCAGCTTTAGTGCCAACATATGCATATGTATAGTTACAAAATGGGAAACCCTCCTTTTCAGGTACCAAGAGGTGTTCTAGAGATCTGAATGAGGCTAATGGCTATGCATATGTAATATAATATTACTGCTTGTTTGGATAATATGCAGCTGCAAGAAACCAAACGTCGATCAATAATTCTGTCTGTAATTCCATTAACCCCCTGGCTTTAAGAAAAGAAAAAATTCACAAATAATGAAAATAGATTTAAATTTCTAAAGAACTTACATGACATGTTACTTTTTGTTTTACTACCGATAATTCTGATTTATTGATTCCGAAACTTGTCAATCTTATTAAGCAAGTATTTTCACAATTTTTACAGTGTCTCCCAGTAGAATTATTTCTTATTTTGCCCCCGGATAGAATGATAATTTCAATAATTGTGATGAATGATTCAAAAATTCTTAAGCTATTTTACTATCTTCAATTAGATATTTAATGAAGTGCAACATCTTAGAAAAGGCAAAACAGACTTTATGTCGAGTTTACGAATAGTCTACAAAACCTTAAACTGCTCTTGAAATATTGTATACTGTTCCACAAATTCTAGAGATTCTATTAGACTATATAAAATGACATTTCAAATAGTATTTAGTGTAAGAGCCCTTAACTCCATAGACAGTCCCTTCCACGAAGTATGGAATCAATCAGCTTATCAATGATATACTGACCCATATCATATTTCTTCCTTTTTACACCGTGTGGAAGTTTCATAATCGTAATTACAGTCTGTGGGATAAACATTTTTAAGGATGTTCTACATGTGTTCGATTGGATTTAGATGCAGTGAAAAGGGACCTCACTCTAACGCCTCTATCTTCTTCTGGCGATATCGACCCATTGTTATTCTAGCTTTATGAATTGGTGTATTATCCTGCATGAATATGAGCCACTTTAGGAATCTCATCAAAGGTTTTTTACAAAAGTTCTAAGTATAAACTTGTGGTGTGGCTTGTTGGGAACGCCAACCACTCGAGCTCAGTGAAGTACGGCTTCCTTTCCAAATTTAGTCCATACTATAACACTTAGAGACTCAGATTTCTCTACAATATAAATATTTTTTGATTCAATGGCTTAGTATGACTATTGTGGAGCATATGCCTTTCCAGATGGATCCAGTAACGACCGAACATTCATCATTATCACTAAATACAACATCCTGATTGTCATGAGACCATCCAAATTTATATTCAGACAATAACATATCTACTTATTTAGTTCTCCTGATTCAGATAAGGTCATTTATAAGGAGAAAAGATTACATATTCGTGTTTTCACAGAAGGATTTTTAGATATTCTAATTATGTTGAACTTTTAAGTCTACTCCTCAAACGTATTCAAGTGGGGAGATTTTACAACCCTAGGAATTCAATTTACTACCATTTCATTAAGCCATATCGGCTGCTTGAGGGGGTGTTACACCAGAAAAGTTGTTGGTATATTTATTCACTCTGAATTACGCAGTACTAGTTGAAGAATCAATTAATTATATTAATTAAGCCTTCTATCTATATCAAAAATTGGGAAGCCATGTTTATATGGATTACATTATAAATTCACTTAGTTCATTTATATTGCAAATGCTTTTTAGAATTACAATTAAGTGAAATTTTGCTTAATGGAATTTCTTGAAGTCATTCTATGGTATACAGATGTATTTAAAAAGATGATTCTATTTTGAGTACATAAAGAAGCTTATAATTAGCAATTTAAATGTTTCCCTGGGTCTACCAATGTTCGGTTAATTTCGGCTATTGTGAGTTATAAGCGTATCAAATACTTTATAATTGGAATTATTCTAGATCTGTAAACAATTGACAAATGATTGGTGAAAATTATATCAAGAACGTCAATGTGGAGAGTTGACAAACAATAACACGGGGCCGCGGGAATTCGAATGAAAGTGGAGACTAGAAGTGGAGAACTTATACGGTTTAAATTTCATACCGAAATTGGACTTTGATAATTTTCATCAATAATTTGACAATGTTTTCACCAAATTATTTAAGTACAATCCAAAAATATATAATTTTATTAACCAGAGTCACGGTATCTTTAAAAAAAACCTGATTTTATATTTATCATAGAAGGTTATACTAGTTATGGGGAAAGGTTCCGTACATCACCTGATGCACCACGTGATATTGTAGCAGGGTAACAAAGTCTCATGTGTACACAGATCAGCGTATATATCAGAATGCCCCAAAAAATGACATTTTCCGTAAAATTTCCGTGGAAAATATAAGATTTCTCCGTAAATATTCGCAGGAAAAAGCTCGATTTTCCGTAAGAATCCCCGTAATTCGCATTCCGTGTCCAACACTAGGTTATACCACACCTTATACATAGTTATAGTATTACATACACATTGATTCTCAAATAATATTAACATATAAATAAGGGTTAAATAAATATTCACAAAAAAAGAAGATAACAGTTTGAAAAAAATGCATGAAACTACAAAAACTTATAAAAACATACAGAAGTAGTTTCGGATATATATCGATATGATCAATGATGATATATGATCAACAGTGATGTGATATATAACTAAATGTGAGTTTCTTTTTCAGTTCATATATAAATTTTTTTGAAATTTTTTTTAATTGATTGATTATTTTTTTGATTTTTAATGATTAAAATGATTTAGTAAACACGTTTACCAGGAGGAACAGTTTTACAATCATTTGGATCTAAAGTTTGACTAATAACATTTCTATATTTCAATTCAACTTCTTCACCAGGATTATGTTGCCAAGATAAAGTATGTTTCATCCATTCGACATCATCTCTTTCAGGATAATCTTCTCTTGCATGAGCACCCCTCGATTCTTTTCTTGCAACAGCAGAATAAGCAGTTTGCATTGCACAAGTTAATAAATTTTGTAGTTCTAATGACTCAACTAAATCAGAATTCCAAATCATTGATCTATCAGTTGTACCAATATCAGGTAACATTCTATCAACTTCTGTTATACCTTTAACACCAGCTTCTAAACTTTCTTGAGTTCTAAAAACAGAAACATCAGTTTGCATTGTTTTTTGCATTGCTAATCTAATATCAGCAGTCTTTTTAGGACCAGTTGCAGTTCTAATATGATCTAAATTTTCAATTGTTTTAAAACCTAAATTTTCTGGGGCAGCATCATGTTTTTTACCAGGTTCTAATTTCCCACTGACAGTATGAGCAACAGCTCTACCGAAAACAACCAAATCTAATAAAGAATTTGCACCTAAACGATTAGCACCATGAACAGAAACACAAGCAGCTTCACCACAGGCCATTAAACCTGGAACTAATTTATCTTTTCCTTCTTCATCAATTGTTAAAACTTCACCAGTCCATTTTGTTGGAATACCACCCATATTATAATGAACGGTTGGTAAGATTGGAATTGGTTCTTTTGTAACATCGACACCAGCAAAAATGGAAGCAGTTTCTGAAATACCAGGTAATCTTTCATGTAAGACAGAAGCAGGTAAATGAGATAATTGTAAAAACATATGATCTTTTAATGGACCAACACCTCTACCATCTCTAATTTCCATTGTAATTGCTCTTGAAACAACATCTCTTGAAGCTAAATCTTTTGCACTTGGAGCATATCTTTCCATAAAACGTTCACCTTCAGAATTTAATAAGTAACCACCTTCACCTCTTGCACCTTCAGTAATTAAACAACCTGAACCATAAATACCAGAAGGATGGAATTGAATGAATTCTAAATCTTGTAGAGGTAAACCGGCACGAGTAACCATTGCATTACCATCACCAGTACAGGTATGAGCAGAAGTACATGAAAAATAAGCTCTTCCATACCCACCAGTAGCTATGATTGTTTCATGAGCTCTGAAACGATGTAAAGTACCATCTTCTTGATTATAAGCCATTACACCAATACATTTTCCATCTTGCATTAATAGATCCAGGGCAAAAAATTCAATAAAGAATTGAGTGTTATGTCTTAAGGATTGACCATATAAAGTGTGTAATAAGGCATGACCAGTTCTATCAGCTACAGCACAAGTTCTATAGGCTTGACCACCATGACCATAATCAATAGCTTGACCACCGAAAGCCCTTTGATAAATTCTACCCTCTTTTGTTCTTGAAAAAGGAACACCGTAATGTTCCAATTCAATGATTGAATCAGGAGCTTCTTTTGTCATATAATGAATAGCATCCTGATCACCAAGCCAATCTGAACCTTTGACAGTATCATACATGTGCCAATGCCAATCATCTTTGTGCATGTTACCCAAGGCAGCATTAATACCACCTTGAGCAGCTACAGTGTGGGATCTTGTGGGGAAAAGTTTTGAAATACAAGCAGTCTTATAACCAGAAGAAGCCAAACCAAAGGCAGCTCTTAGACCGGCACCGCCAGCACCAACGACAACGCAGTCATATTCATGATCAATAACATGGTAATTTTTCGTCAGTAGAGAAGAAGCATCTTTCCCTTTTGGAGTTTCGTTTGAGATGATCCTGCGGGCAGTTGGGGTTGAATGGAACAGTCTTGCCCCAATTGATAGTTTAGGTACCAAGCGGAGGGGACGGGAAGTGAGAGAACGCAGCATTTGGGGAGAAGAGATCGGAGAAAGGAGAAAGACTGGAGGGTTTTATTTATTGTGTGTGGAGGGGAGAAAGATCCTAATCCCGCACTCGGGCTGCATTCCGTGCGCACCAATCAGCATCAAGCTATTACTGTAAAAATGCGCGGCTGCAGCGCAAATGCGGACTTTCGTCGGACTTCGTGGCACGTGGCATGCATGTGACTCCTCACGTGGGTAGTCACGTGGGTAGTCACATGCATATCACGTGGAGCCCACACCATCGGCAGCTCCTCTGCGCACCAAAAGTGAAAATTCAATTTATGTTTGCGCTCACTCGGATCTCAGACCTGCTGCGGATCACTCCTGACGCCTTCGATCTCCCCACAGAACAGTCCCTCAGAAATGCGGTCCACCACAAGTACGCCAACCACGTGATCCCAGGGGTAGGTCTGTGTGTCTGTCTGTACGACATTCTAGAGGCCGATGACGGCTTGATAAAACCTGGTGATGGCTCCGTTTTCGTGAAGACACAATTCAGGATGGTGGTTTTTAAACCCTTTGTGGGTGAGGTCCTAATCGGTTGGATATCTCAAAATCTGTCCGAGGGTATTAAAGTTAAATTGGGGTTTTTTGATGATATATTTATTCCCAAACATTTATTATTTGAAGGTTCTGAATTGTAAGTTATCATACATATTTATTTTATTTCAATTAATCTCAACATTAACTTGTGCCGTGAATAGCGATGAAAAAGAAAAAACTTGGATTTGGAAAACTGAAGGTCAGACTTATTTCTTAGATGTTGATGAAAAAATTAGATTTAGAGTAGAAGATGAATTATTCAATGATACAAAACCACATGGCCCAATTGATACTTTTAAAGACCCTCAACTAGAAGATGATCAAAAGGATAAAGTCCCTCCTTATGCTCTTGTTGCTTCTTGTTGTGCTGAAGGAATGGGTCCAACTACTTGGTGGGATTAATCTTCACAATTCTAGATCTCTTCTGTATTATATTTACATACTTATAAATATTGATATTCTCTATGATTAATTATATTGCATGTATTGAGAAGTACTACTAAACTTCATATTTCCTTTAATAACTTTTTCAACTGCTGCCAAAAAATCCTTTTCTGTTGCAACTTTCCTCCTTGCTCTAATTGCAAACATACCTGCTTCTGTACAGACTGATCTTAATTCTGCTCCTGTACTATTTGGACATAATCTTGAAATTAATTCCCAACGAATATCTCTATCAACACTCATACTTTTTGAATGAATTCTAAAAATATTGGCTCGACCTTCCAAATCTGGTAAACTAAATTCAACTTTCCTATCAATTCTACCTGGTCTTAATAATGCTGGATCCAATGTATTTGGTCTATTTGTTGCAAACATAACTTTAATATTTCCACGTGGATCGAAACCATCTAATTGTGTAATTAATTCTAACATTGTTCTTTGAACTTCATTATCTCCTCCTGCGCCATCATCAAATCTTGCTCCACCAATTGCATCAACTTCATCAAAAAAAATAATACATGCTTTTTTGGTACGTGCCATTTCAAATAATTCTCGTACCATTCGTGCTCCTTCTCCAACATATTTTTGTACTAATTCTGATCCAATGACTCTTATAAATGTTGCATCTGTTCTATTTGCAACTGCTCTTGCACATAATGTTTTACCCGTACCTGGTGGTCCATATAATAATATACCTTTTGGTGGATCAATTCCCAATTTTGTAAATCTTTCTGGTGATAATAATGGTAATTCAACAACTTCTCGAAGTTTTTCCAATTGCTCTTTACATCCTCCAATATCTCCATATGTAACATCTGGTTTTTCTTCCACTGTCATCATTGTTACTGATGGATCAATTTTTGGTGGTAATGGTAATTGAATTTCATATTTATTACGATCGACACCAACTCTCATACCTTCTTCAATATCTGTTGGTGAAACTCTTTCACCTAATCCAACAACAAATTTTGCAATTTGTTTAATATTAATAACATATTTTGATTTACCATCTCCGCCATCATCATTATTACTTTCAACAATTTTTGTACATCTTGCAACTTGTAATGGTTGTTCTTCTCCCATTCTTTGTTTATCTGCTTTAACATCCCATAAATGTGGTGATGATAATCCTGTATCTGATTCTTTAATACCAATTTTTTCTTTAATTTTAATTTCAATTTCTTTTAAATCTTTTTCAATTTTTTTTAATGTTGATCCATATGGTGCTGCTCCATAAGTTTTTAAAACTTGAATATCTCCTTCTGTTAATGGAATAACTTTATCATTTTTTGAATCTTCTTTATCAATTGGTTTTTTATATTTTTCCCAATCTGCTTTTGGTGCCATTTTTATAAATTATTAATCAATATCTATTCAATATTTAATGATTATCCAATAATTTCTAATAATTTCCAATAATTATAATGGAAATGAAAGATGTAATGTAAATGAAAGATGAAGTGGGTGGCAAGTTGAGGGTGTAGAGATGTCTGCAGTTGTGACACTTATGCCTTCTCATTATTAATACTTCATCATATAGAAACACAAATGCAGCGTAAGAAATGAAACCTTCACTTTTCTATGAAATAAATATATACTAATGATTATTTATAATTAGCTTACAATAAATATATTCCTCCTGATTATGGTAAGTATTTCAATTAAAACTCTTCATTTAAATAAACACTAACTAACAAAATATTTTTAAAAAGATGGTAAAAAATCATTAAATCAATTAGCAGGCAAAAACCATCATTTAGGTCCTCGTGCAAAAAATTTAAAAACAAAAGGAATTTTAATTGTTCGATTTGAAATACCATTTGGTATATTTTGTTTAAAATGTAATGAATTTATTGATCAAGGTATAAGATTTAATGCTGAAAAATCAAAAATTGGTAATTATTATACAACTTCAATATTTGGTTTTAAAATAAATTGTAAAAATTGTAAAAATGAAATTTATATTAAAACTGATCCTTGTAATACCAAATATGAAGTTGTTTTTGGTGCAAGGGAAAGAATACGAAATAATAATAAAAATGAAGATGAAGATGAAAATGATGATAATAATAATAATAATGAAAGTGATAATTTACATTTAATTGCTAAAAAAATTGAAAAACAAAAAAATATAATACATGAAAATTTAAAATTACAAAATCAATTTATAATTAATAAAAGACAATGGAATGATGATTTTGAACAATCATTAAAATTAAGAAAAATATTTCGAGTAAGTAATAAAAAGTTAAACAGATCATTATAAGAATAAAAAAATTAACATTGATTAATTTTTTCAATAGGATGAAAAAGCAAATATTAAAAATATAAATGATGAAAAGGAAAAAATTATGAACAAAATGGGTATTTCAATTCCAATTGAAAATAAATCAATAATTGATGATATTGAAACAATTAAAATGTTTAATAATAATAATAATAATAAATCAGAATTTTTATCAAGAAAAAAGTTAAAATTAATAAAATCATCATCTTTATTTGAAAATAATAATAAAAGTAATGTTCAAGAATCAAATTCAAGTTCAAAATTTGAAAAAGATACAAAATCTCAATTTATATTAAA
The DNA here is from genome assembly GCA_001600815.1 of Alloascoidea hylecoeti. NCBI lineage: Eukaryota > Fungi > Ascomycota > Alloascoideomycetes > Alloascoideales > Alloascoideaceae > Alloascoidea > Alloascoidea hylecoeti. The sequence goes on along the minus strand of BCKZ01000008.1, from coordinate 814,637 downwards.
TTTAAAAAGATCATTACGAAATGATATTGATCCATTTTTAAATAATAAAACTATAACCTCACAAAAAGTGATCAAAAATGGAGTTAAAATAAAAAATAAAAAGAATAAAAAATCATCAACATTAATTAAAAATCCTACTATCAACAATTTTAATATAAACACTAATAATAAAAAACAGTTAATTACTGATTATTCTGATTTGGACTCGGATTCGGAATAATTTACTACATACAGACACATCTTCTTTTTGGACCACCATTCCAAAATAACAATCTTTTAAATATACCATATAATGTTTCCTAGATTTTCGTTAAGCGAGATTTTGGGTAATATTAATTCTAGAAACCAATTACAACCAGCTAAGAGGGTCTAAATCTGTAATCTGAGGGATCATGACTTAAACGATTTTTAAAATAAGCAAAAGGCTTAATAGTCCATGTACAACTGTGTGGTTCACAAGAAATTCACCAACAATTCTTCTAGAATAACACCTCCTCAAATCAAAAAAAAGCCTACACAACTTACAGATAGGGAAATGAATTAAATTTTGAGGGTTATGAAAGCTCCCCTTGAACACGGTTGAGGAGTAGGCTTCAAATTTCAACATCAAATACCGCTTATAAACCCTTCTGTAAGAACATGAATATGGAATATTTTCGGCATGCAAATGGTCTTATCTGAATCAGAAGAACCAAATGAATAGAATGGTATTGTCTAAAGTTAGATTAGAGTGGTCTCATGACATTTGGGATGTTGTATGTAGTGACGAATGTTCGGTCGTTACACGATCCGGATCGATTTGGAAAAGTATATACTCCACAACCATGACATCAGGATAACACATTTATCCATAATGCTAATATCATTGTGAATTGGTTTCGTGGCAACGAGATAGAAGTGTTGGAGTGGCCGCCTTTTTCAGTGGTCTTGAATCCAATTGAACGCATGTGGAATCTCCTCTTAACAAGTTCATCACAGGGTGGAATTATGAGCCTTCCATATGTTGTAAAGAAATACTTAATGCTCATGTCTCTTTCAAAATACTGGCACCTCGTTGATCAGGATATCATTAATATTGATAATCTAATTAACTCTCTGACGGCCGATTATAGCGTTAAGGGCCCCAACACTAAATACTAAATTTGAAATGTCAGTGTATAATAGTCTAATAGAATTTCTACTATCCAAGAAACACTACTTTGGGAACAGTTCAAGGTCTTGTCAAATATTTAGTGGTTGGTTGTAACACTATCATTTTTTGGAGGGTGTCTAAAACGCGCGGTCTTGGATTTTCAATAACTTTATTACGATGATGATGGTCACAATATGTGTATAAGTTAAAAATGAGGATGAATATGATAAACATGTACAGTTATAAGGTTTGTTTATATGATGTATTTATAGAAATATCAAATGAAGAGCATAACAAGCCAAGAAAGACAAATAAAAAAATTAAAAATTCTATTTAAAAAATGATTTCACTAATTTTGAAATATCATTTGGATTAATGATTCCAATTTGACAAGATAAATAAAGAATCATAAATATAACAAAAATTGAAAATAAAAATAAAAATCCAGATAATAATAATGAAAGAATATATAAAATCACAATAAGTTTATTTAAACCATTTGTATTATTATTAGTTAATACTTTTGGAGGAGTAACTTCTTTACCAATTTTTTCTTCATCTTTAACAATAATGTTATCTATCTTAGGTATTATATGTTGTATTTCAATAGGTTGTAATTGTTTTTCTTGTATTTGTAATGGTTCTTTAATGTTAGTAATTTTTGGTGTTGAATTAAAACCAGTAGTTATTGGACTATCAATATAAATTCTTGATTCATTTCCAGAATCTGATGATGTATCAAGACCAAGTAATGATTTTAATGAATCACTAATTTGTTTTTCAACAATTCCTGTCTGAACTATTTTTTTTAATGATGGTGAGCATAATTTTATATCAGAAATTACTTTAAAACTTTGTAAAGTTGGTATTATTTGATAATAATATGGTTTAACAACTGATCCATTTGAAGTTCTTGAAATTCTTTTTAATTGAAATATAATTGCTGAATAACCAATCATATTTGTTTTGTATCTGTATAAAAATTGCTCTAATGTACCAAAATCACTGGTACCATTATCATTACCTAATTCAACATCAATTGGTGTTTTAGGTAATTGAATTTGTAACCATGTATAACCAGATGATTTTTTATAATTAATTGAATCAATTTTCATATATTCTGGAGATGCTTTTTTAATTAATTCTAATAGTTTATTCCAAACAATTGTTGGTATACCAATTGAAGCATGAGTTTTTAAATAAGAAAAATCAATAAATGATGAAGTTACTTCACTTCTTAAAGATTGTCTTGATGTTGATCTATTTAATCTTGATGGTGAACTATCTCTTTTTCGTAATCTTTCAACAATTTCTGTATTATGATCAGGAGATTTATGTTCAATAATAATATCTGAAATTGGAATATAAGGAGTTGTATCACCACCTGGATAAACTATACTTAAATCTCTCATTATGATTTTATTCGTTGTATCTAAAGATTCCATTGTACTTCTTTCCGGGGAAGTTATAATTTTAATAACATCTAATAAACGTGTGATAGTATTATTTGGATGAATTATAAAATCATCACTTTTACTTTCATTATCACTATATTGTCCATTATCATCTTCTTCAATTGGAGTTGATGTTAAAGAGATTTCAGATTTGTTGATATCGTTACCGATTGTATCGTTTATTGTCGCAGTACCCGATAACCATGCTCCTTGCTTAAATTGAACCCTACCAACATCATCGACAGAAATAAACTCAGATGTGCCAGTATGACTATCACTATGAAGAAGAGGGCTTGACATTTAAAATTTATTTATTATTCAACAAATAACTTAACAGTTTTCATCAAATTTTCAAAAGAATGTATTTAAGTGCTGAAGGAATGTAGAACTAAAATTATATAGTGGACAATTAAGTCCCGCCTCAATGGGTCTATAAATAAATAAATATCTTACCTTTTATTATATCCACGTGCAAATTCTATTCTATTTTAGCTAAAATATATAATCTAAATTTATATTCTTTTTTCACTTCTGGCATATAACCGATTAGGGTTTAGTGATATAGTAGGGTTTAAGATTTATTAATCCAACTTGATAATGTTTGAAAAGTAGTTCCAATCATCATACCAATTCCTAAGAAAAAAATAACAATATCACTTAATTTGGACCAAAACCCAGTAGCACAAGATTTATAATGTAACAAAGGAGGGAAGATATAAATTAATGGTATACATGCAAAACTTCCAACCAATGCAACAAATTTATCTAAATCATTTGATCCAATCCATGAAATAAAAGCAGTTATTAAAACTAAAAAAAATCGAAATAAATTCTTTTGCCATTTAATTTTTTTATTATATTTCCCACTTCTTATAAAAAATCCATTTTCAAGTATTCTAATCGCTGGGAATAATTGTAATGGTGTGCTTAATAAAATTGCCAATGAATAAAAAAATTGAACTCCATTAACATATCTATTATCTTGTGGTAAATTTAATATAACGACTGTTTGAACATTTGAACCAAAAGCACAATAACATAATGCACCAATAGATACAAAAACAAATGTTATACCTATCATAACATAACCTAATGAAATATTAAATTCACTTGGTTTTTTCATTGACTCTTGTATAGGGATTAATAATCCAATTCCTTCATATGTGAAAATTGCAGTTCCAATAAATAAAGTCCAACCATTTGGATTGAATAATTCAACATCAGAGACTCCAAATTTCTTGATTGTATACAAACTATAATAATAGAGATAAATAACACCTAAAAAGATGAAAAAATCAGCAATTAATGCAGTTCCAGATAATTTTGCAATATTTCTAACCATTGATAAGGGTAAAAAAATAAATAATTGAATAATAATTAATGTTTCAATTTGAAATAATTGTTTCCCATCAGTTATAGCTAATATAAAAGCTTGTAAATTTTGTGAAGTAAAAACAATATAAGCAGATGCAAAACCAATTTGTGATAAAACAATTGAAAATAAAATCAATTTTCTCATTGATGGACCAAATAAATAACCACCAATATCACCAAAACTATTAACATTTGTTTTAATTTTACTTTTAATTAATAATAAAAAACACCAATATGATAAAATTGCTGCAATTAATAATGCTAATGTTGAAAATAATAAACCACCATTATAAAAACCTTTTGGTAAAAATAATATACCTGTACCAACAAAACTTTTTAATAATAGCATTACTGCTTTTGATGTTGATACAAGATTACCACCATTTTGATAAGATTTTAATCTTTTCAATGGAATTCTTGGATTATGTGGTAATAATTGAGATTCTTCATCCGGTTCATTAGTATCATCATCAGATATTGCATTCTCATCATCCTCATCATCATCTTCTTCTTCAAGTTCTTCACCGGCAAAATGACCATATAATGTTAAAAACTCTATAAAATTTTTCGTTAAAAAAGTTGGTTGATTATTATTACTTGTATTCGGGTTATTTTCAACATCATCTAAAGCTTGTCTTGTTTGATGTTTTTGAAGTAAAAAACTTCTTCTAAATCCACCAGGAACCATAATATCTTGTACAGAAATTGGAACAGAATCATCACCATCTTGTGTATTTGAAGGATGGGCAACAAAAGATCTTGATCTTTGAAATCTTACATTACCTTCACCTCCTTCATGTTCTCTTTGCCAATTATATAATTCTCTTGTAATATCACCACCTTGTAATTGTAAAGAATCAAATTCAGATGATGAATAATTAAGTTCGGGATGAGTTGTTGCATCAGTAACCAAATGTCTTGTAACAACTTTTACAACTTCAGGATCAGGGTTTTGAACATCAACAGATGGTATTGAAGCAGAATAGTTACCCATATCATCATTATTTTGATCATGTTCATCGTAGTAATCGGAATAGACCGAACCTGCATTATTAATAATTGGAGCTTTGCCATCTAGTACACTTTGACTTCTTGATTTGGATGGGAAACCATAGTTTACAGATGCAACATCGGCATTTGATCTTAGAGGACCTCGTAAACTTGGTGAATGATTTGAAAGATAAGAAGAAGATTGGTAACTATTCGGAAGATCTAGGTCTATTTTCGGATATCTTTGGGTTTGACCATTGTTAATGACATTATTTCCAGCAAAAGATGATCGGTGCTTTCTTGATTTACTCCTTTTTGAAGAGATAGAGGGAGTTGGTTTTTTTGGAGATGAAGATTGTGACATTGTATGAATTTGTTAGAAAATTGAAAATTTAATAGCCCTTTGTTTCCCCTTTCTGGAACAGTGATGCCGTATGTATGAAATTTAAAAAAAGCGGCAAAGGTGGATAAAGAGAGAAATATGCGTAAAAGAAAGGGAGATTTAAATTTTTCAAAACAAGTCTTTTACAAAAAGACGGTGAAGTTGAGTTTTAAATAAAAAAAGGAGGTTTTGGGATAATAAAAGAAACAAAGAAGAAAATCGATGAATCAAATAGAAATTTGGAAATTTTCAAAATGTTTATAAAAATCTCGAATGATCCCGTGATCAAAAATACTTCTATCTTCAAGTTAAGTCACTTTTTCTATGACCATTGGAGAATCAAATATTTATGATCCATTAAAAATATTTATAATTATTTACTATTTGAGTTATTTTGTATTGTTTTAACGTTTCAATGATTAGATATCTGATCTGAGGTGTAATCGTTGTCTCATTTGATTTACGATAACAGTATCGATCACTTGAATCATCATTTAATAATTTTTTGTTTAATAATTATTTTCTATCCAAATACATGTGTAGTTGGATTTTTGTTCCCCTCCTTTTTAATATTTATTTACATCTGCTCGGGTTCCTTCTTAGGTAACTTTTGGAAAAGACCAATATTTTAAATAGCAAAAAGGAAATCGGGCCGAGCTGGGAATTGAACCCAGGGCCACTCGCACCCAAAGCGAGTATCATACCACTAGACCACACGGCCGAATATATTTCATTTCCACTTGTAGAATACAGACAAATTCGCTCGACATAATAAGAATTTCCTCAGAATTTACATAGTTTCTAGTTATATAATTTAATTGGAAAATATATAAGAAAAGTTAAAAAAAAAAAGATTAGAGATTTCCTTGGCTAAATAAATTTTTAACTGGAAATTATATTAGAGGATAAAACAAAAAAAGTATCTATAATTAAGAATTAAACATAAAATGAAATATGCATAAGACCATTGCAGTTACTAAAATGAAAAAAACTTGATAAAACATACATTTGGCTTTCACCTAAGTAAAATATCTTCAATATATCTTGCTGGATCATTAAATACTTAATTTGTAATTGAAATGTCAATTATAGGTTCATCAGCTTACAATAGGAATCCCACTTTGGAGATGCCAAACTACTCTCTTAGACAACGCATATTTAAATTCCAAGAAAAATTAATGAGGCCATCTGATAAGCTAGCGCTTGATGTCGATGATAATAATAAGCCCATTTTAAGTCTCCACTCTTTAGTAAAGGGTAAGTTGTATTTTAGTACAAAAGAAAAATTCATAATATATTAACCAAAGTTTTCTCCTCAGACCTTCAAAGTCAAGCTATTTCACAAGGACAGTTATATTGTAATAATTATCTAAAAGAAAATAATGCACATAACTTAACTATCGAGAAGTCTATACGTATTGCAAATTTTCAAGCTGTAATGAGACTACTAATAGCTGAAAGGAAAATATTTTTGGGAAAATTCGATTAAATATTATGATTGGTTGAATACTTGATTAATATGATCTATATTTTATGAAACTACGAATAAGTTTTCTGTATCTATTCAAACTGTGTAAAATTAAAAACTAGCGATATCTATCTATTTCTATGTTATTGTGTTTTAATGTATATAAGCCTATCAATTGCGAAAGAATGATTATCGATTGTAGGCACTCGATAGCAGATGCACGATTCCAGTCAGGTAAACCTATACTATAGGCTTATATTTTATATTGCTAAAATTGGTACTGAAAGTCTTAAGGATTTAATGAAAACGCAATCTCCCAGTTTTAGGTATGATTCATGAACTAGAAGATGATTGCTGCAGATATATTTTTATTTTAAATTGAGAAGGGTTCAAATTTTCAAGGTAAAATAGTAACCTATCCTATAATTCAAGAGCATGCAAAAAATGTATATATGCATATTAATATATCAATATGTTGGATATTCTATATATTACACTCTTAGAAAGAGTCGATTGGATTTTTGGTGCACAGGCTTTTTGAACTTTAATACAATATATATTTAAAACTTAATAATATGTATATTCAGGTGATTCATTTCCCTTCGAATTCTGATGGGAATCATGACCAAACTTGCAGTCTATCTTCTTATTCAAATGTGTACCTTGGTCTGGTTCATGATCAATTGAAATATGCATGCCATTTTTAAGCCTCTCCTGCTGATTACCGATATCTAGACTATGGTTATTGATTATACCAAAGGGCATATATTTGGGGCAGGACTTTTTACCTTCGAATTGCAAAGAGTTCGAACCATCCATTCGAAGTTTATTGATCTGGGTAAATGGGACAAATTGATAAGAAGTGGCCAAAATATTACCTTCCATTCTGTTGTATATCAATCGAGATGAATGAAGACCTGGTTATAAGTAATTGATATCGATTGCGAATTAAAATAGTAGTTATGACGCTTAAGTTCAAAATAAAATCAAAATATCAATGAGTATGACAACCTTTTAATGGTGAAGATGAATATGAGATATTGAAATATATATAATATATGAAAATATTCATATATGCATCATTATATCATTGCTATTAACTCTACGAAACCATATAAATACATACGAAATATGTAAGTGGGTTCTTTGTCATTATATTACTACACTTGTCATCAGGTCTCAACTTATATTCAGCTAAAGAAACATTAAATATTGAACCAATTGCAAATATTTGTGTATGTACGCAACTATAAATATTACTTTAGATATTAATGATTATGACTTGGTTATTATTTATATTATAACCTACTTACCGGTATGCCTATCTACATTTTATTCTCCTATAACATATGTACATTATTAATAGTTATGGTAGAAAATCTAGACATTTTAGAAGAAGTCATTCTTATCATCTTAATCACTTTTATCATCCTTTTTATATTTCAACATATTTTTTTGAACTCTTCTTAACTCTTTCGAAAATTCATCATCGGATTCACCGAGACGGTCTTTTACACTCTTTCCCAGTTTCAGATCAATCAAACTTAAATCACGGGGGTCCTGAATAAGTTCTAGTTCTCTTAGCACTTCATCGGATATTTTAATTCCCTTAGATGCAAGATTATTAATTTTACCTTCCCTTTCTTCTCTTTCTTTTCTAAGTTGTTGCCTTTTGGCTTTTTCTGCTTCACGTTTTTCAATTTTTATCTTTATTTGTGCATTTTGAGCTCCGCAAAGGACTTTTGTTTTCGCTCCAAGGGGCCATAAATCTCCTGAACATGCCTTCCTTGCATCATGATATTGTTGGTTGCCAAATGATTTAGGAATAGTCCACCTTTCAGTGGTTCCTTCTATAGTTGAAACTACTAAATTAACATGTTTACCCCGTTTGTTAGGTTGATCAATGATTCGTGGCCAATGGAAATAACGTGGAGTCAAAAATGAAGTTTTATATAGTTCACCAGTTTTATCTTCTCTTAACCTCTTGATTTCTTTTTTAACTTCTATTTCATTTGACATTCTTTCAACAACTAAATAACTGAATGAAGCAACTTCATAATCAAGCCCCCCAGGACGACCTGATCCACCACTTGCTAATCCTTTTTTTCCATAACCACTGTCTGGGGTTTCCCATTCTGTTGCTAGTTGAGCGCCCTTTTTCAATTCAAGAGTAAATTTTGGTCTATTAACAGCTTGGGTGAATTTAACCCATTTTAGTTTATTTGCTCCTGGCGCCTTGTAAACTTCTAAATCGCTTAATTGTGAAGTCTCAACGTGGTGATGAACTGATGGCGCCAGAACTCGTAAATTAAAGTTGCCAACACCTTTGACAGTTTCTTCAGCTGCTTCGGTTGTTTCCTCAGTTTCAACTGCTTCTATTTCAGTTTCTTCTATTTTTTCAGTTGTTTTGGGGTCATTTTCAGTAGCTGTTTGTTCTGGTGCCACTTGTTCTATATTCACAGCTTCTGGCTCAATATCATCTATGGTGGATTGTAGATTGTTTCGCCTCTCTCCTCGAAGATATGGTCGTGGAATCTTACCCATCTCTTGATCATGATTTTCGGGCCTAATCATAAATTGCCTTGCTCTCGATATGCATTCAAAACCTTCAGGTGTTCCTCTTTCAGCAAATATTATTATACCATTTGGTTCTAAATATTTTAATAAAATTTCTGTTAAATCATCAACTCCATAAGGGAATTTATTTTCATCACTTAAAAGTTGATGTGAAGCAATAATTAAATTATAACTTTTTCTAGCAATTTGTTTTGGAAAATGATCTAAAAATGATGATGGAAATTTTTCTTCGGCTTCTTTTTGAGTATTTAAAATATCTTTTGCATAACTTTGCATTTTCTTAACACCGAAGATAAGAGATTCCTTTTGAATAGATTTGTTTGTTTTTACTATTTCATCCTTGAAAAGTTCATTAAATGCTGCTAAACCTGTTGATGGACCAAACCCAACATCTAAAACTTTGTTCGGAAGCCAGTCTCTACCTTGAAGCTTTTTTAAATCACTTAATACCCTATATATCATAGCATAATCCTGAATAAATAAACCAGCAATTTGGGCTTTTGCTTCAATTTCAGTGGTAGAGGCCTTTTGGGATTCAGAATGTAAAGAAACATAAACCCTTGAAGCGGCTAAACGTAGATCACCAGGAATGGTATCTCTTAATAAAACATCACCAATATGTTTAGATATTTCTTCCGGAACAGTTACTGTGCCTCTTAAGCCTCGACCATATAGTGTATCAGGATGTACTCTTCGTTCTCTTGATGATAAACGATCTCCTTCTTCAAATTCATATTCATGATCATTTTCATTTTCAATGTCATTTTCATCAAGACGGCCATAAAGTTTGGATCTAAAACCTTTTTGTTTCAAATCTTCTGATAAAATCACATCAATTTGTTTCCCAGTTTTAGTTAATTTATCTGAATCTGTAACCAATGTGCCATAAACAAACCCTTTTCTTCTTTCAGCAAAAGGTAATCTCCCCTTTGAGGCTGAGGTTTTTTTATAGTTATTATTATTATGATTATTACCCTTTTCATTAATCAATTTTGATGGATTTTTTTTAAGATCAATAATATTACCAGGTCTTCTTTCATACTCATCATTAGATTTCCAGCTTTTTTTCGTTCTTGTAATGGACTCTCTTAATAATGCATACTGTCGTATAGATGTCAATTTTGAAAATGATTGATACTTAATATTATCCCTAAATATTGACTTTGATTTAAGTAATAGATTTAAACTCATAATAATTCCAAATATTAATATAAATATATCCCAAATATCAAATATCTAAATTTTTTTTACAACATTACATTTCTATGTTAGTCATGTGATCACATGTATTTGCTAGAGGAATGAGAATCATCTTCTTGGTCTATCTCAATTATAGCGTTTAATTAATAGATTAAAAGATTATATCAAAACTAAAACTGATTTTAATTTTCTTAAACGAAGAAAGAAGCCCCGGCTCTGGGGTTTTTTTCCGACTCGGTGTAACTGAAAAAATCTAAATTTTCATTATCAGATAAACTTAATACCTTCTTCTTAAACATCTTTCCAATAGGAGCTAACCATTCCCTCCATAAACTAACTCTGAAATGGTTTTGACGAACGTTTATTACAACATTTGTGATTTATTTTGCGTTTTTCTCAATGTTTTCACCAATAGCACCTAACATGGCCCGGAGCCAAATATCATCAATATTAATCCTTCTCTTATCTTTGAACTGGAAGGCCCATTTGCCCAGGGCATTAACTTAATCTACCCATTCGTGTCTAACATCTTTCCTAAATAGATGATAATCTGCTTTAAATGGTAAATCGTTAACCCTGGAAATATTGTTGTAAACTGCCCTAAATTCTTCAACGGTTTTAACAAGTCGTTCCAGGATTCCGACTTTTCCGACTTTTCCGACTTTGGTTTTTTATGCCATAGGGTCCATTTTGTATTAAGAGGACGTTTAACTGTGAACTCCTCTTTTGAGTCAATATGGGTTTTTCTTCTGGCTCAGAAGGCCTTTTTGATGTGAATGGTGCAGTTGATTTATCTTCATTCGGTCTTTTCTGATTTAGTAACAGCTTCTTTCTTGTCGGCTGTCTCAATAGTAGCAACTTTTGCAGGGCTGGTAGTAGTACTTGAATCCCGTAAACTTGACCCAGCGGTCTTCTTTTCAAGTGTTTCAATATCGGACATATTCGAACTTTCCGATTTCTTTACTGATATTTCTGTTTCTTTTTACCCAGTAACAATCGTTGATGTTTCTTGTCTCCGTTTGTTCGACTTTGAAAACAATTGTTATAGACAAAAAACATTGTACTTATAAGGGTCTTACAGTTAAATCAATATAAATTCAATGAGTTGATTTGGGAAGATGCTTATTTATAATACGTCTACATCATAGCCAATTAGTTGAGTTTCGGTGTAAAGGAATAATCATGACATCGTCATTATTTTGGTTGTTCCTCTGGTTATCATTTCGCGAGTACATTTAACATTTCTTGGATGCATTTTATATTGGTTCGGAAACACATGCCACAGTTCTTGAGCTCATTACCTCATTGCTGGGATACATTGTATCTCTTTATTACTTCTAAGACTTTTCTATTAATAGCTTTTGGATTTATCTATATAAACATAAGATAAATCCCACTTTTAAATAGGGAGGGGGATTAGCTTGAATACATTTTCCTGTTTAGATCTTGATCGTCTGTATCTTTTTTTTTTTTAACTTTTCATATATTTTCCAATTAAATTATATAACTAGAAACTATGTAAATTCTGAGGAAATCTCTACTATATATAGTGAAATAAAAACCTCTCTTTCTATTCTTCTTATTTTTGTGTATTCTTGACACTCTTCTTTCTTCCCTTCTTATCTGATTCACCGCCAGTTGCATCTATTGTAAGTTATTAAGTAGTTAGTAGCTTACTCTATATTCGGCATGTTAGACAGGCTGTCCGAGCGGTTAAGGAGATTGACTTGAATACTTATGTGTTATCAATTGGGCTTTGCCCGCGTAGGTTCGAATCCTGCGTCTGTCGATTAATTTTTTGTTTTTTAGGCTTTTTTTAAAAAAAAAATTATTACGTTTGGCCAATTCATGGTATTATGTGCTGTCTTATGCTTTAAGCAATTTTTAGGTAAGTATATAGTATCTGATTTTATTCAAATTCACTAAAATCGTTTAAAACAATATAAGAGTTGTATTCGTGTAAGGTCTGTTTTCGGAAAATTGATGTATTATGTTGTGCATAATGCATTTACTAAAGCGGCCGTTACATTAGGAATATGCATATGCATATTAATATGTCTTACCAATTGCAATATCAACAACTGCTAGCATGACTTGATTTATGTTATGACTCATTGTGGTTTAGTATTATGTATATAAAGTCAGTAATCTCTCTCTTCCTGTAGCGGCTTACTTATAAATGAATCTAAACTGAATCAAATACAACATGAATTATATGTATATGCATATTCAATTATTCAAACCAACTAAATTAGGACTCGTACATATTGTTGAACATGCCCAGCCACATTGTTATTTAATTCTCATAAACCCTATTATTTGAGTCGGAAAAAAGTATACTTAGTTACCATACTGCTATTGGATTATCCATAGACACAGATGTATATTTTTTCTAATTAACGCTTACTTTACATACACAAATCCCGATCGCAACTGTGTGGGGTCTCTGGACTGTGGAATCAGTGTGGATACATATATAAGATGGTATGAGTATGCAAGATAAATACGAATCATTTAATTTAAAGTTTAATTTTATGCTGGCTTAGTACAATTAAGGTTTCTCCCCATATTCGAGAGTAGTGTTCGTTCTGATAAAATTGTTGTTTATTCATATATGATCTCGACTCACAATTAAATTTCCTAAAGCCAATTATCTATTTACAAATAATTATCAGTCATAAAATACATATATAATTGGGATTCAAAATAAATAGAGAGCTTGCTTATATAATAATTGTACGTTAAAAAAGTATTAATATGTCATTTTAACTTTTTTTATAATTACAGCCGCATAGGCTAGGCACAAAAATATAAGCTTAATTACAAATTTACAATCTGAAATGTTGCAATTATATGGCATCCATGAATGATCAATATAAGCATTGACAATGATAATTTGTACGAACTATAAGTAAAGATCAACTATAGCTCCAATTGCAAGTATATCCTTATAAATTGCTGACATTTTCCCTCTTCAATTCAAATTAAACATCTACCTTTAACTTGTTTCATCAGATATTGAAATATATTATCCAAATTCCAATTGTAACAATAGTTGAAATTATTCAAAATGAAAATTGAAACTTCTTTATTTGCTTCTCTTGCTTCAACAACATTAGCTGCTGGTGTTTTTCAATTGAACTTTACACGAGCCCTCAAATCTACTCCCTCAAGATACACAAGTGGCGTAGATGACGTTAAGCCATTTGAAGGTATTTTGGAAAATCTTCGGTACTATTATTCAATTGACATTCAAATTGGTACACCAGCTCAAACAATTAGTGTTGATATCGACACTGGTTCTTCTGACTTGTTTGTAAATGCTGCTGACAACTCGGGTTGTGATGACTCTTGTCACTCTTTAGGAACATTTGATTCTTCTTCGTCAAGCAGTTATTCTTTAATTAACACAGGATTCAGTATCCATTATGGAGATAATACTGGTGCTACTGGAAACTGGGTTAACGATAAGATTGAAGCTGGTGATGTTGATGTACCCTTAACTTTTGCGGTGGCTACAGATTCAAGCACAGGAAGAGGTATTTTTGGTATTGGATATGCTTCTTTAGGTGGAAGAGGATTGGATTCAGGTGATTATATTAATTATCCAACAGCTTTGGTTAAAGCCGGAGTTATCAATTCCCAAACTTATTCTATCTATTTGAATTCCATAGATGCTGATTCTGGTGTCGTTTTGTTTGGTGGTGTTGATCAATCTAAATATACAGGTACTTTAGGTACAGTTCCATTAACAAGTTCAACAAGAACTATTGTCACACTGAACAATCTTAAACTCTCAGATGGATCTTTTACATCCGAGAGTATTGATGTTCTTTTGGATACTGGAACCACTTTAACATATTTACCAGTCGATCTCATTGCCAGCATTGCACAATCAGTTGGAGCAACTGGGTCTGAAGATGACAATGGTAAAACTACCTATATCGGCCCGTGTGATTCAAGTTCAAAGACTTTAGACTTTACTTTTGGATGTGCTACTGTTAGTGTTCCTATTTCAAATTTTCAAACAGCTTTGAGTAGTCAAGATGGAAATTGTTTATTAAGATTAAAACCTAGCGGTCGTCATAATATTCTTGGAGATTCATTTTTAAGAAGTGCTTATATTGTTTTTGATTTAGATAATCAACAAGCTTCTATCGCCCAAGCAAGTTTGAATGCGAGTGGATCAAACAATATTCAAGTCATTCCAGCAACACCAAACTCCATTCCTGGTGCTACTGTCTGCAGTGCTTGATTATTTTATCCAAAACTTGCAAGTGAAATTATAATTACTAGGATTCTAGTTTCAGCTGTAAATTTTATCACCTGTCCAGTGAAAATTTTAGATAATCACAATAAAATTATAAGACAAAAAATTGTACTCTCTCTTTGCTGATGTACAGTGGTACCAGTGGTTACGTTAAAAAGAATTGCGATTAACTGTTATTATTACATGCATAACATTTAATGCGTACGGTTTATTTTTGTTTGTATAGTAAACAACCGTCGGTATACAGAATTCGGCAGTCTTAGAGTGCTTTTTTTCAAACACGCAAAACCAACAACAAATATAATTTATAATAAATATAAAGGACATTATCAGAATCAGCCGATTAAGTATTTTATATAGCGAGACCAACACTAGGGAATTAAGTCAAACGTATTCAAGTATTTAAGGTTATGGTTTCGAAGCTATTTTGAAGTCAATGTTGAGAATATATCAAGTAAAGTATTCCCACTTCACCTAACTTCTACAAGTAAAAATATTAACTAACTATTCATCATATATTTGAAACGGCATACTTTTATCAATCTTGATACACATATCAAAGACACTACGTAAGCAACAGTGTGTCTTGAGACTAGAATCGATTTTGTTGATTATTTCCCTGATGAAATAAATGATTTAATCTTCAAACAATTATCATCAAAAACTTTACTTAATTGTAGAGAAGTATTTAAAACATGGAAACAAGTAGCTGATGATGATGATGTATGGAAATCAAAATTTAAAGATCAAAAAGATTGGAAATACTATAATGATGATGCAGAAACTGATTCATGGTATAAGTTATAAAAAAAGCGTTATTTTTTAGAGAGATGATAAATTCACAGAACACATATTAAGTGGTCATTCTGACAAAACAGATTGTGTTAAATTTTATAAGAACTGGGTATTAACTGGTTCAGTAGATTGTACAATTAGAATTTTAGATAGCACCAAAAGATTTCAGTGTTTAAGAGTTATAGGTGAACCAGATCCTGAGATTTTAAGACAATTAGGGGTACAAATTCTTGATGCTTTAAGAGATAATCGATCACAACAACAATTATTGGAATTAACAAAAAGATTTGATATCACATTTTTTTGGATGATGTTAGATGTATTGATATTAATGATAAATGTTTGGTTTCTGGTTCATTAGATGAGTTTTATATAATTTGGAAATTACCAAATTTTAAACCAATAAAGCGTTTGAAAATGTTACTAGGTGTTATTTATTCAATTATAATGGGTGTCGCTTTATACAACGATTATATTGTATGTTTTAGTGGTGAATATATAGGAGTTTGGAAATCAAGTCTCGATAATTTAGAAAATCAACTACTGTTCCATTTACAGTACAGTTTAAAAGGAGAACATTGGTATGATATTTCCATTAATAATGATATTATATATAGTCATCAATTTGATGAAATACATGTAATAAAATCCTGGAATATTGGAACTGGTCAAATGATCCAAGAAAATCAAGAAAATCAACTAGGGATCATGGCAACAAGGGATCAAAACTTATTTGCTACTATTTACGACAACCAAATAACAATTTGGGACTTATAATCAAATAAATTAATAAATATTATACCAGACAATAAAGGATTTGAAGAGGTACTTGCATTAATTATAGTTGATAATAAAATCATTTGTGTTGGTGTTGCTATCAGAATTTGGAATTTAAATGACCTTAAATTATTTAACAAGTTTAAAAATCCAGATTTTCCAATGATGACTTTTATTGAATCTTGTAAATATTCAATTGATCGCTGGCTCGGAAAAAATGGCTGTTGTTTATACTTTGAAACGGGTGGCATAACCAGGGAACCCTTCTTGGAGTTGTAAATACTTCCGCAAAATACCAGATAAACCACACAGCTGAATTAGCCATAAATAGAACTAGGACCAGCTATCACTAAAGCAGATCTTGTTCCGGTTAGATCAGTCCCAATGGCACCGCCAGTGGTTATAGGTAACCTTTCAAATCTTTCTTCCTTTCCAATGGGTCATTCTGATCAATGAAGACCGACAATCTGTCGACAGTTGATAAGAAAATATGCCAGAGCGTGTACAGATAATGTGCTTTTATCTTTGAAAAACAAATTATTCAGATTGCTTCATTAAAAAACAGTTTAGGATATTAATTACAGAAATAAATCAATGATTTTCATGGGGATTTGGGAAAATGGAGAAGTCAGATATGAGAATAAATATATTCAAAAAAAATTATAATAAACTACTGTGAGTTGAGGTTAAGATGAGTCTAGTCTTGGAGTTAGTGAAGCTTAAATGAGATAATGACAATTATATGTATTAAAGTTATTTTTTTAATAATGCTTCATCTTTTTGTGTTCTTCCTTTCTATCAACTAAAAAATGGATATCGATGCCAAGTTCTTACATGTGTTATGAGCTTATTTGAAGCTACTGGTTGCATGCATATGCATATAAATTCTATATCAAGCATTTATAAATCTATATTTATATCTAAATGTATAATTAAGTGTCTAATTCATCAGATACCTTCTCAGCATGAATAGAACTCGATCTTGAATTTGATCGATGTAACTCTGTTGTTGTGAAATCTCGATTAGTATCATCACCACCAACATTTTCATTATCATGATCATAGAGAGTATTTGAATTTGACCTTTTTTTAGTAATATTATTATTAAAGTGTTGTTTGAAACCTTTGATTTTATTCTTAATGAATTTTGGACGTTTATGATGATGATGATCTTTCTTTGTTTTATTTGTGGATGTATTATTATCATCGTTGTTTATAAATGGTTTTATTTTTAAAGCTTCATTAACCCTTTCTTTTGACCCTACATTTGAACCAGGGCTAATTAATGAAGAAGTTGACTTTGTATTTTCTAGTGTATTATTATTGATATTAACACTGAGAGGTAAAGATAATGATGATTTTCTTGATTCTCTATCAACACTATACACTTCATATTCATAATTATCATAATTATCAAAATCATAATCATCAAAGTTCCCAATTACTACTTGTGGTTTTGAATTTGAATTTGGATATGATATTAGTTTAATATTATTAGCCGTAGGTGTAGGTGAATCATTTAAATTTACATTTTTGAAATTCACTAAACTTGGTGCTCTTGTATGTGATGGTGATACTTGAGGAGTATTAAATCTTGAATGTTGTAAAGTAAAATTTGCTTTTGATATTTTTAATCTATTATTTGAACCACCAGCAATATTAGTATTAGAATTAATATTTTCATTATCAATATTATTATCGTTATAAAAGTCATTATTATATGCCAAGTTAAGAGATACACTCTTACTTCGTTGTTTATTATCATTACGGTTATAGTTATTATTGGTATTATGAAAAGTACCATTATTACTTGAAATTTTATCAAAAGAAGTTAATGATGATGAAAATGAAGGATTTTTAACTGGTGAAAATGAATTAACACCGAAAATTGAATCTTTTACAGTTGAACCAGATCTTGTTCTAAAATCATTAACTGATGATCTTTGTGTAACTTTTAATTTTGGAGTTTTTAAATATAATGAATTTAGTGAAGCCATACTATGACTTGTTGGAAATTGATTATTATTATGACGATTATAAGTACGATATATTGTATTTGTATTATTTATATTTTCTGTTGTTCCTGTTGTTTTATCATTATTTGAAATAATTTTTGATCTTAAAGTCATTATTGCACTATCCAATGCTAATTCAATAGCACAATGATTTCTAATTAAACCAATTTTTGGCCAAGTTGCCTGAGCACCTCTTAAAGCAGCATCTTTTAAAAATTCAGGAGTTGGATTTGATAAAATTTTATCCCATTCAGTTAATTTTATATTTGGCAAAATTGTTATATCACCACTATATTTTTGAATTAAAATTGATTTTAATTTTGTTGATAAATTTGAAAAGATACCGATTTCATTCACCATATCTAAATAATGAATAATTTCTGATGATATTAAATCATATGTATTGTCCATTAAATTTTTTAATTTTATTGAAACATCTTCAATATTAATATTATCAGTTATTATTGAACGATTTGAATTTTGAACAGATAAATGTAATAATGGAGCAACATGTGGATTTACTTGACAAGCAATTATATGATTAACATTTAAAATTTCAGAAAGTCTTGTTATTGGCAAATCACCATCAACTGATCCATCCATAAATTTAACAGATTCATGATTCCATTTTTTAATTTCACCAGTTTGAGGATTTCTTTCATAAATTGAAGATGATGGAAATATACCAGGTAATGAACATGAAGCACAAACGGCAGACCAAATTAAAACATCTGGAGATGTTAAATAATTTAATAATCTTGTTTGTTCATAAATACTTGTTGGTGATACAGTTATATTTAATATTTTACCTGTTCTATAATATGCAGATTTAAAAGTTAAATCACCAAGAAAATGTTTCATTGTTTTTGTTAAACCAATTATATCAAACCATGTACCATATTTTAAAAAATGTGATAAATTATATAAAAAACCTCTTTCATCATTTGAATCTGTAAAAACATCAAATTTTGTATCAATAATACTATGTAATAATGGTATAATTTCATCATTTGTATGAACACATACAATACTTGCAATAATTGAACCAGCAGATGAACCAGATATAATTCTTGGTAATAAATTTGTTTCTAATAATGTTTTTAATACACCAATATGAATTAAACCAAAACAACCACCACCAGAAAGAACTAAAGCAGTTCTACCAAAAGATTTTCTAGTTTGAATTAACATTGATAATAAAAATTCATCATCAATTTTATTACCATCATTATTTGAATTTTTTAATTTTGAAGAAGTTGTTGAATTTAATAAAGTTTGTAAAACTCCTTCACATTCTAATATATAATCTTCAATAATTAATTTTGTACCTAAAACGGAATGTTTATATAAATCAATATTACCCATATCACCTAAATTTCTCATCCAACTACTTCTTATTAAAAAAACTAATTTTTTTAAATCTTTTTCTTTAATTGAATCTTTTAAATTATTTAAACGATCTTGTAATAATTTATAATCATATAGATTTGTTTCTGATTTTTGGGACCATTCTCTAAAATTTATTTTTGAAGTTGATTTTGAATTTGAAGTTACTGTAATGTATTTTTCTTCTTCAAGTTTTGATGTTATTGTTAACCATTCTGAATATGAAGTTGCTTGAGATTGTTTCAAAATCAAATCATTATGATTAATATTTTTTTCGTCGTCATTATTATTCCCATCACCATTTTTATTTTCACTCTCATTCTTGTAGGAAATGTTATCATCATTTAACGGTATTATATAAGATAACGGAATTGCTGCTAATTTAATTAGATATGAATTCTTTGCTTTCGATAAAACAAAATCAGGTATTAACATTATTGTTTTATCTTTTAAATTATTAAAATAAACATTTGATATCATTAAATTTAAAATTGATTTATTATAATTATTATCTTTTTCATTTTGTTCAACTTTTAACATCATTTTGTTATTGTTTTTTTTATTGAAGTAATAAATTAATTTAAAAGCAACCAAACTTGAATGAAACAACAAAAATAAAATAAAGTAAAACGTAAATGACCGTATCTCTTCGTAACAGATCACGCTTTCTCTTTTTTGCGAACTTTTTACGTTTTTAAAATTTAACTTGAGTGACGCACAAAGTATAATAACCCTAAATGGGATCTAGTCATGTGATGGAAAGGTGAAGGTGATAAGGGAAAAATCAAAAATCAAAAATCAAAAATCAAAAATTTAAAATATAGCAATAGAAATAAATTAAAAAAAAAAAGAGAATCATAAGGTTTCGTCTTTATTTATATAAGATCTTATAAATATTTTTGAGGGGGAATATATAAAATAATACGTTAAACCGTATGCCTTTTACACGTCATATCATTCCAAAAGGTCTGCCTAGAGTTCATAATTATAACGTTATTTTACATGTGCGACAATATTTTATTATGTCTAGATCTGTGGTGCCGTATTTAATCTTACTGATTAGGATTATTATAAGCTTATAAGGTGTTATAACATTAATAATAAATGTCATTCCATATTGAGCTTGAGGGTTGAGCTTGAAAATATCAAAATTCAAACACGTTGTTTTTTAGTACTCCTTTGTTTTTCCATTAGTTGAGAAATTACTGATCTTTTCCCGCTATTACTTGAATTTTTACTGTTATTATTATTTTTCTTAGTATTATTGTTTAATGCTGTTTTAAAAATATTTTTTGGTTTTGTTGTAGATTTATCTTTATTAAATCCAAATGATATTTTTTTCGTTTCTGTTGTAGAAGAAGATGATGTTGATGACGATGGTAGAGATGTTGATTGTGGAATGGTGGCTGTTTCACTTGCAGTTTCAAGTTCAACTCCCTTTTGCCCATTTTGTGGGGTTTTTGTGATCTTTTTCGAATCTGAATTTGTATTATTATTCCCAAATGAAAGTGATAACTTAATAACTTCATTTCCATCTCTTTTTAATATTCTTTCTTTGTCAGGTATTATTATTGTTGTATCATCACCAATATTTTTTTTAAATCTCTTAATATCTTCATTTAAAATTTTTTCTTGTTGTTTAACTTTATTGATTTTATTTTTTTCTTGTCTTTTTAAATATAATTTTTTTTCAATTGATTCAGGACTATTATCAATCCATGATATACATAAACCTTCATTTTCATTTTCAATAACATTACAAATATTTTCATTTTGTAAATATTTTGTAAAAACTGTTAAACTTGTCCATTTTGTTGAATTCATATGAATATGATCTTTATCTGATATAAATTCTTGATAAAATCTATTAACATTAATTTTTTTTTCTCCATGCCGTGTACGTAATAAATATATAAAATCTTTTAAAAAATTTGAAGAATATGATTCAATAATTTCATTATTTTTATTTGAACCTGATATTGATAATGATGTTATATTATTAATATGAGATGGTGATTGTGTATGACATTTAAAACCATTTTCATCTCGACATTGTTTTGAACAAACTTGACAATACCATCGAAGTCTTTGAAGACCTTTTGATTTCATTTTATTTGCAATATATTTTGGTGTTCCTACTTCTGCTCGCCCCATTTTGATAAATTATGAATATTGATGATGATGATGATGATGGAAGTTTATCAGTAAATTAATTTATTCACATCACATGACAGTGTAGCTGTGACTACATATACGCGGTATAGGTATGAAAATTACGCGTCCATCCCATCTCAACGTCAGTTTAAGAAAGTTACAGTTTAAACTTGGCGTTTGGGATGACGTATATAAAAAATGATTGGATGAGAAAAGAAAGGAAGATATCGATAACCTCATTGGAGTAGTTTAAATATAAGCTTATTTTTACATAAGATGGATGATTATTGACATTCTGAATCCTTGTAATTTTACTATTTTTAACCCCCTGATATCATTGCAAATTGAATTCTGTTTGAATTTTTGTCTATAATTTGAATCTATAGTTTGATCATGAATTTTATTTTACATTTTAACATTTTTACGTTTGACATAAAAATACAAATATAGCATTAAAGCAATATATTAACTAACTTTAAAGCAACACTAAAATAAAAGCAAAAGGTTAAAAACAAAAGAGCACTCTCGAAAGTAAAAAGCAACTCTTTAGTATTGATAAACAAAAAGAAATAATCTCATTGTTTTTTTCTTCACAACTTATTACAAACAACATCATAGATTATTATTAATTAATTATTAATTAGCTACCAGGAAATCATATTTAAATTTATACGGTATCGTATTGATCGGATATATAGGAAACGATTAAACACTTCTTCTTTGAATTTCAAAGGTATTTAAATTCTTTTCTTTAATTTAAACCGACCAACATCAAAAGGAATTTTCACAAAAATATTGAAAAAATCGACAATCCTTCGTTTTCTCTCTTTTCTCCCTCTTTCAACGCTTTGATTTTTAAGTCAATTAATTCCTATTAATATTCCAATCACAATCGTTTAGTTTGGTATATTTGGCTTTGTTAAGATCTATTTTCGGATAAGGTGAGACAACAAGCTAGAGATTACAACAAACATTCCAACATCAACACAACACAACACACCAAAAATCATGTCACGAACACATAAAGGGGTTAATATTAATATCCATGACACAATAAAACTTGCCAAAAGAGATTCGACAGGATTAGCGGTTGGATTATCAGTTGGCTTACCAGCCGCGGTAGCAATCATTGGGCTTTTATATCTTTTATACCGTAGCAAAAGGCGGTTCAAAGAAGAAGCAGAATATGATGTTGAGAATACGAATTATAACAACGAAGATGTTGATTTAAGCAGCCCATACTGCACTAGTGGGAACATGATAAAAGAAGACAAACTGGAAGAACATGTGAATACGGCGTCGGGATCAAGCACAGAAATCGAGCATCCTCCCAGACATGCGCACATCAATAGCACCAGAGGCAGTGCCAGTGAAAACTCCAATTCCAACTCAGAAAGCGACAACAACTCTCATTCGTCGGCAGCCAACTGCTTCAAAGGTGTCACCGAACAGGAATCGCTGGCGTCGTTCGCCCAGAGCCTGGCACGTGAGCCGTCCGTCCGGTATCCGAACCGGCTGAGTGCGCGGTCGTTGCCACTGCTGGTTGCCGAGGACTCCGAACCTGCAACGGGAATCCAGAAACAGCAGAGGCAGCAGGAGCGGGATTTCCGGGAAAGCTCGATGTACATGTACCAAATCGACGAGAAGCCGAACACATACGGAGCCGGCATAGATGAAACAGGCGGGAAGGCGCGTGAGTCCGCAGCGTCCGGGACCCAAACGGGGCCGAATCCGCAACTAAAGTGAAAAAAAGAAAATTAAGATGGAAAAACAAGAAAATTTCAGCTTCGAATTGAGTGTCTTCATAAATTTAATAATCATATCAGATTTCTTTTCTTCCTCTTCGTTGTTTTATCTCAAACTACTTGTAATCTCTAGTCCTCTGAAAGTAAAGCCTCGTTATGATCTTCAAGCCAAACTTCTTCAAGCGTAAGTCCCAGTTACCCAACCTGGCCTCAGCCCTCGGACAGACCCAGACCCAGACCCAGACCCAGACCCAGACCCAGACCCAGGTGGCTTCGGACGGCTCTCCAACTCCACAGCTCGTTGGTTTCTCGTACACCTCCACGAAGACACCGGTCACAAGCACCTCCACCATTTCTTCTGCCCCGTCTCCGTCAACTTCTCTGTCTTCGCATTATGACGACGATAACATCACTGAGATAAACGAAAAGGTTCACATCATCGTTTCTCCAGAAACTCCTGCCACGGCCATTTCTACGGCCAATCCCGACTCTTCCGGCGTTTCCGCAGCTATCCCTTATCTAAATGAGACACAACTCGCCTATGACCAGCTTCGTTCACATGGTTCTAACAGGATTAACTGTGATACAAATACAAATACAAATGAAGATAAGCCTCCAGTTTTACTTTCAAATCCAAATTCAGGTAATCCTCCTGTGAAAAAACAACAGTATTATTCACAACAACCCCCTCCACCAAGAATGTTAAATTCAAAACCCTCAAGAGCTTCGTTACATCCTGTAATCTTACCTGAACAAGACTTGACAAAATTAGAAGGTCCTTATTCTTCTGCAATGACTTCTCCATTGCCACAAGATATGTTTGAATCTCAACCATGGAAACCTTCAACCAGTCCAAATCCAAATCTAAATCTAAATCCAAATATGGCTAATCATTATAATAATAATAATAATAACAATAATCATATATCTCAACAATTTTTATCTAAAAAATTAAAAAAAATCCCAAATGCTTCAAATATTACCGATGATTCATTTTTAGAATTTGAACCAAGAACTAGTATTAAAAATAAAAGAAAAACTCATATTCCAAATTCTTTCATACCTCCATCTTCTAATACAAGTATACAACAAAGGCGTACAACTACAATGTCTTCATATCCTTCAATTCCAAAGCTAAATAATAATTATAATGATTCTCAAGGTCTTGGTTTAAATTTAAGTGTTACACAACAACAAAATTCTGCTACACGAACACGTCGTAATAGTCGTAATGGTTCAGTTAGAGATGAGATTGTTATGATGAATCCAATGGAATTTGCTCCTAAAAAAAGGTATACTCCATCATCATTTCAAAATAATAAAAATTATCATTATCAACAACAACAACAACATCATCATCAACAACAGCATGGTAATCAACAACAACAGCATGGGAATAATTATATGCATGGTCAAAATAATCAACAACAACAACAACAACAACAACAACAACAACAACAACAACAGCAAATAGGTATGAATCAAGCTGTTTTAGTTTCTGCATCTGGTGTTGGGGCTGCTTAATTTCATTTATCATTATTATAAAAATACTTATAAATTAATTTAAAATAAAATGAATTTAATTGAATTGAAATAAAAATAAGAATGTATCAAAATTTATCTCTGCCCTCACCTTTTCTTCATCGCCATCGCCGTCTCTGTCTCTGTCTCTATCTCCATGTCCATTTCTTTTTTCTTTTATACTTTCTCTACTTTGATTGATTATATTTAAAAAGATGATAATTATTAAAAAATGTGATTTAATATGATTATGAAATTATGAATAGAATTTTTTCTTTTCTTATTTATTTATTTAAACATTAATATATATAATTCTTTTTCTAAATATCTTTCACATTTATCATAATTTATCAATTAATCATACACATTTATATACAATAACATACACATACATGAAAAATATATAATTTATATTGGTTTAATTTTTGTTCTATAATTTTTTTTTTTTTTTTTTTTTTACTTTTTTGTTACATTCTTTCAATTAAGATTTTGTCTTTTTTTTTTTTTTTTTTTTGAACTTGATTTTGAATTTGAATTTTTCTGTGACATTTTCAAGCATGGTTTATATATATCATAATTAATACATTAATTTCTTATTAATTAATTCTAGGATTCGATATAGAATATTATAACATATTACTTTTTCTGTTTTTTGTTATGATCAAATGATGACTTAAAACTCTTTTTTTTTTTATTTAAAATTTTTTATTTGTCTTTTTTTTTTTAAATCTAAATTAGGTAGGTTCTATATTTAATTAATTGAAGTACTTCAAAACTAACAAATTTAAGTATACCGATATAGTTTTAGTTCATTTTTCATGTATACTAATTTCCCAATTATTCTCCAATTTAGTATAAATTATAGATTATGGAATTTTCCATGATTCATTCTTAAAATTTTTATAAAGATGGAAGATTGAGATCTTTAGTTTTGTAATTACTAATCATAATATTGAAATGGATCCGTTTCATTCATAGAAAAATTATCATTTCAAACAAACATTTAAATTTGTTTTCTGTTATTTTATCAAATGTGTCAAAAATTATAGTTAAGGTTTAAGGTTAAAGATTTAAGGTAGATTTAATTTAGTTTGGTAGATCATACGTTTTTAACGTTTATATTTAATTATAAATTGAAAAGAAGGTTTCGAAAATCGTTATGCCGGATAAACTTTATATTGAAATAAAGTCATAGCATACCTGAAATAGGTAATCAGATGACTACCTCAAATTAATTATAATTTCTATTGAGCTGAATAATAGCTATTTATAAATATTTATTGTTTAATTGTTTAATTTAAATTGGCAATTGGAAACTATAGATTCCGGCTATAACAATTAATTGTAATCCTTCTATTACTAATTTCAACTTTTTAAACAATGGCTTTGAAATTTAAATTCCAGTTGAATATGTAATTTGATCTAATTATATAATATCATATCTTATATTCCGGAAAAGGAACTACTGATTTCGACGTAACAAAGAAAACAAAACAATTCTCATTTGAAAACTTGAAGTCCATCACCTATTTTTAAAATTTTAATGCCTGACCATCGAATATCATTAAACCTGCCTTTCTGAAAAGGAATTCTATAAATACTATATTGATTGCCCCTTTACCTACTTTTGTGAATTTCCATGGTTTAAGAAATTGCCACCAAAACTAATCGGTTGCAATTGAAATCTGCACTCTGAGTGAACCATATGCATGGTGTTTCAATTTCCGAAATAGGTAGAAGGTTCAACATTGTGCGGTCCACCATGAAGATGCCAACAAACTCTTCTTTTAAGCCAACTACTCGAATTAGAAACCCCCAAAAACCCTGTTGAAAGGGAAATAAATTAAATTCCGAGGATCTTAAAAGCTTTATCCTTGAATGCGTTTGAAAGGCTTCAAAGTTCAAAGACCACCCTAAAAACCTACGTGGATATAGAACAATTTCAACACGTGAAAGGTCTTATCCAAATGAGATCTAGAAGGTCAACGAAACGGAAAAATATGATCTAAAGATAGATCTGAGTGGCCTTAGGAAGTTTGGGACGATGTTGCATGTTCGGTAGTAAATTAATTATACCGGTTCAGGGAAAGTATATGTCCCACAACAATCACAAAAGGCCTTTGAACGTTAAAATTATATATATGTATATATAATATAAGGAAGTGTGGATTTGTAAGTCTTAAGGTATGGGATGACATTAGGAAAGGAGGTCGTGCTTCACTGTATCCAGTGGATCGGAAGAAAAGGAGCCACCGTACGTTCCTACATGAAACTTCTAGAGGAGCCTTTTAATGAACCTCCCGAGTGTCTCATATTCATTCAAAATAACAGATATATCCATAAATCTGGAGCCAGGATGAATTGGTTTTGTGAGAAGATAGAGGCTTCGTGCTTGCAGCTTTTCTCGCCGAACTTCAATTCAATTGATAATCTCTCTCCTCAAAAATTTAAAAAGTATACCACATGGCCAAAATTACGATTATGAGCCTTCCACATAATGTAAAAATGTTTTATTCTTAAAAGTCTCTTTCAAAATATTCATTGATAAGCGGATTAACTTAAAGTCTCGTAGATTGCCGTTTATAGCACTACCTTTAACGGCGCTAACAGTAACTAAATTTAAAATGTCATTTTATAATTATACCTATACTAATATAGTATTCAGTATCTACGGAACATTAATTTAAAAACAGTTTAAAGCCTTGTGAAGTAGCTGGTTATAATATTGCCTTTTTTTTTTTTTTTTGAGGTGTTTGGCTTGAAAACAAAACAAAGCGTAAAAGATACGAGTTAGCTGCATGGATGATGTTATTTCCGGATTCGGCAGCTTATTTAACCACCTACCACCATGAGGAAGCTAGTTTACACTATTTTGATATGGTATTCGCATTCTTCGAATATTTTACGGAATATATTACTTATGAGTGAGAGTTTTTGAATAGATATAGCATGTATGAAAATGTGTTAAATACTTTAAACACCAAAAAATGAATATAGAACGTGGATGTAATTTATTACAATCATAAGTCAACATTAATTTACAAAAATAAGGAAAATTGGAAGATCAATATCATAATTTTATATATTGAAACTCCTAAGCTCCAACATTTTTAGAAAAGTAGAATTTAAAATTGGCATTATTTAAATGTTGCATGCATATGTGATTTTATATTGAATTGATATCGTTAGACCAATTATATATAGTTATTGGAAGGTGGCTTATGTAAGCAAGTGCACAAATGGTTTGGAATAATATCTCCATCTATATAATTATCTTGCTATAGGACTTTATGTTGACGATATTGCTAAATCAAAAATTGACTTGATGGAATTTCAAGAGTTGTTACAATTTGAATTAAAATGGAAATTAGATTGGAGATGAAAAGAGAATGCAATAGATGAACTCGCGTTGGAATTGAACATAATGGTAGATGATAAGAAGGTGATTAATACAATAATACCAAGTCAGCCAAATAATTTCTTAAAAAAGGAGATATTGACAACAAAGATCAATTTTGATTATAGAAGGATTTTAGGGATGATAATATATATATATCAAATGCTTACAGATATGATATAGTATATATTTGCAATTATATCAGTAGATATACTGATTATGCAACAAAGGAAACATCAGAGATGTTAATACATAAAGGAAGATTTCTACTTAATACAAAACAAAATATTGGGTTGTTAGTTAGTGGAGTGATTAGTTTATTAAATAAGTTATATTTTTGTTATTATATGAGTTTTAATTGTTTAGTTATATATGGTGAAGGCCATTCTTTGATCACACCATTGATTTACATAGTTATATATATGATACAGATTTCCTAAGTAGAAAAGAAGAGGAAAATATAATCTAATATGTCGTTGAGTGAAAACTCAAACACTTTATTAAATCTACTACAGCAGCTTCAATACAAAATGACTTGAAAATCACAA
This sequence comes from Alloascoidea hylecoeti, assembly GCA_001600815.1. Lineage (NCBI taxonomy): Eukaryota > Fungi > Ascomycota > Alloascoideomycetes > Alloascoideales > Alloascoideaceae > Alloascoidea > Alloascoidea hylecoeti. The sequence continues at coordinate 785,452 of BCKZ01000008.1, read as the reverse complement.
AATCTCTTAACTTCATTGCTGGTATTGCAAAATTCGATTTTTATATTGATACATACCATGCAAATGATAGAGATGACAGATACAGCACATTAGGAGCATTATTGTTATTGAACAATATTATCTATTATCATATAGCACATTGACGTTAAAAGTAGTTCAGAAACTGAACTTTGCTCATTAGATTTATCAATGGATAAACTAGACAAGTTAAAGACAAATATCATGGGATTATTTAAAAAAGTTGAGATAAACATTCTCGAGGATAATAATATGCCAGTAATTCACCGGATCACTGGAATAAAGAATTACAAAATGAGGACAAAGATGTTAGATAACAAAGTAAAGGTTTTAAGAAGGAGATTCAATATGGAATCAAAATCCAAAGAAGAGTTAGAATCATGGAAAGAAAATCTACTTAAAATTGATGGGAGAATTAACTTAAGTGATTATTTTACTAAACCTATTCCTAAAGGTGAATTCTTATTGTTGAAGGATAAACTGTTATCAATCTAATTATATTGAAGTTAACAATTGGAAGGAGTGTTGGAGATATCGTGTATGATATCGTGTTTTTATAGTTTAGTTGTTTTTGTGGATTCTCTGGTTTATATTGAGGAATTCCCACATTTTATAGAAGTACTATAAAGATATAATATACTTATAAGATATGTTTTCCAAGAGTTTTAGCGCAATTACGCGTTTATCAATCCGAAGTACATCAATCTAAACGAACAAACTGCCCAATTAAGCAGTATAAATCAAAAGTTATATTACGAAACTATAATAGATTCAACTACAAAGCTAGTGTTGCATTTTGTTTTTAAAATGGGGTTGAAGCCTATAATTCACAGTAGAAGTTATCTTGCTCTTATATTTTCTGTTCTGATGAATATTGAAGTAATTTTTATAGTAAATAGTTTTTACTTTAGTGAATCAAAATTGAAGGGAATCAGCTATAAAAGAACTACCCCAATGGGATAATTAATTCATAATTTGTTGAAGCAGAAAATTGATTTCTCCAATTAAGTAATTATGAGAACCTTAAATTTCAATTAGGTATAGTGAAAAATAAGCTTAAGATTAAAAATTTTAAATCTAATGTGTCATATAAATCTGCTATCTAGTAGCACTCGCGAGCCCGAGCAAACCTTTTGGCGCAATTCGATACGAGCACATTTGATTTCAGATATGTCATGCATCGAGACGAATGCGAGGTGCCCAGATGTACCCAAGACAATTTAGTTATGATCTTTGCATGATTTTATTACTTTTTTGCTTCCGAGAAAGAAGTCATAAATTCAAACTAGATTACGAATTTGATAGTTATTGAAGTGATTATTTTGATACTAATGAAACTAACGATATCAATAACTACAATTCTGAAAATATATTTTGGGGAATATTAATCAATATTTCTTTTAGTATGTTTTCCGTAAATAAAATATTTTCTAATTTTCAAGTTAATTATAAACGTTTATTTTAGCATAGTTCTAATAACCTTTTATTTGATCTGGTTTATTACGGGTTCCAGGCTTTGTAATTGGCTTTCAATATCACTTACTACAATTTTCTTTTCATTATCCATGCAGGAATCGTGTGATGAAAAGTTGCAATTGCTATTCAAGTCTGAACCTTCATTTGTAGATTTATTTCCATTCTTACGGTTCCAGATTTCAAGTGGCACATGATTGAAACATATAGCAATAAGTAATGGAAGAATGACAGAAAGAAATGTTAGTTTGTGTATAATTAGATGATTTTATTCAAATTTTTATAGTTACCTAGAAAATACAATAAACCAAAAACACCATAGAAAGAGGCCAACCATGGGCTGATTAGTGCACCGGCAAGGACTCCAAGTAGACAGATTCCCATATGAATTATTGACCCGAATACATTCATGAGACGATCTGCTATATGGGTAAGCATGGCATTATTTCCAAAAATGAATAATACTGATAACACTCTAATTCGTTCAAACCAACTACTAGTAGTAGATTTGAATCCACAGGTATCATTAATATCATTAATATTTCTAGGTACGTCCACAAAAAGTTCTGTTGGGGCTTCCGTAAGCCAGAATGAATATATTACCATCAAGGCAGCATTTAGAATGAATAACGATAGTGTAAATCTAGCTGCAAGTTTTTCATGAGGTCTTAATATCAGATTTATCGCCTTTGAACACATCATTACTATTGTCATAAGTTGCGTTGTCATGTAATACTCTGAGAATTTACTGAGACCAGAGAGATTACAGTAATTGGGATCTGTTAACTCTCTATTCTCCCAATTGTAATTGAAAGGGACAGTTATGACCGTAAGACTCATACAATTGAGAATACCAGCAATAAATACCAAAATTATTAATATAATATGGGCATGAGAAGAAATTGGAGCAGGAAATGTGGTTGATTGAACTTTGAGTTTCTTTGGATAATTTTGATCTATATCACTCATTACAAATTGTTTTTTTAATTGTGATTGTAAAATTTGAGAAAGAAATATTGATGTCTTTTCGGCACTTGGTTCCCGGAAATTGCTCATTTACCTGTCACCTTATAAGCCTTAGATATATCGATAAAAGATATGCCAATATACTAGCAATAACTTGTTGGCGTTAACTATAGGAACATTTCTAATGGTGTATAAATTTATAAATATCACTCATGTTCAGAGATAAATCATATCTTTATGCTGGATTTTCGATTTTAAACAATTGTGTATTTTGTTTATTCTATATCTGTTAACTGACCATCTCAGTCATACATATATATATACATGTACATACTACACCTTTTTATATATTTTTGCAATTGTATAACGTTAACGTTTGGTTAAACTGCTTGAAAGATAGATCTTCGACTCTTTCACATTCACCCAGTATTAAATAATATTATAGAACATAATTAGTCTTTCAATTTCAAAATGATATAAAAATACTGTAACAGTTAATATTTAGATACAACAGGATATAGTTTCTGAAAATACAAATTTATTTACCCGTAAATACAATAATACACAAACCTCGAGCTCGAGCTCATATGGATGTGACAATGAGATTAAGAACCCTCAGATCTAGTTATGAAGCAAACGCTATTTTGATCACACCAGTCCTTTACAACTTCATATTCCACATTAATAGATTTACTTACTAAGTATGAGATCAGATCCTCAATGAATAATGGGCAATAGCACAGTATTTGATTCATAAGAATATTTGATTGTTGTACAGATTCTGTTATTCGTTCCAATAGTTTATGTCTGACAGATTGTGCATCCACAATATTATAATTAGGGACCACTTTAGGATCGATATCAACCAAATTATTATGCTCCGGCACTATTATACCATTTTGTTTAGTATTTTCTGCTAAATTTTGTGATTGACTTTTTAGTGCTACTAGCTTTTGGCTATTGTTAATTGAAGAATGACACCGCTTTAACAATTCTATCATCATATCACGGTCGTGAATTGGCTTGAAACCAAACTCACTTATTTTTCTTTGTAAATGTTGTGTAGTGAATGAACTAAAATCTGGCATGCGGAAATTAGTTGTGTCGGCATTTTGAAGAACTTGATCAACTTCGGTATTATTAATGTCATTACTTCTAGATAGACCTTCAAAGCCTTCTAATTCGCCGAGAAGATCTTCCTCCTCGTCAGAGGAACCTGGAATTACTTCAAACTTGGTCGAAATTGGTGCCGAAGACTTATGATTGGGCAATATCTCAGTTCCTGGCTTCTCTTGAAGAAAAGAAGGCGAACTTGGATTGCTGGACATCTGGGTGAAATCTAACGTGGGAAAACCGTTACTCACTTCAGATGGTTGTTGGTTTAATAATTTCGAATTTTTTAAGAAAAAGAACGGAGAGCCAACCTCTTTACTTGTCATGTCTTCTCCGGGATTTTGAATGGATTCAGATTCTAAGAATGTGGCCTCTGTATCACTTGAAATGGTCGTGATTATTTTATCTCGGTATTTGGCATTTAGGTGAAGATGTGGCAGTGGCATTTTTGATGATTTTAGTACACTAAGAGTTTTACCATTTAATGGTGATAAAGCTTCAACCGATTTAGTAGGGGTTTTAAACCCTTCAGAACAATTTACCCATTTTCCAATTTTGACTGGTGTCACCATTAATTTATTTGATTTTACCGGTGATATCGGCGGAGACTTGGGATGATTTGATTGATCTTGGGGTTCATGTGAAGGGTTACCAAATTGAGTGGACAAAGTCCCAGAGCTGAGAGGCGATGATGAAGGAATTCCACCTGATTCAATATCATGATATGTAACATTGACTTCTTGAATTTCTACAGACAGATCAACAGGCGAAGAACCTAATATTGGGGAGTTTACTGAAGATTCAATTGGTATTCGGTCTCCAACCGGTAACAGTAAATCTGGTGTTGAAACTCTTGATTTTATGAAACATTCATTATTATTTAGCGCAACCTTTTTCTCTTGGTCATTTTCACTGTCTTCAAAATACGGGAGTGGAGAAGGAAGTACCGAGGATTCAATACTGTAGATTGATATATTCTTGAAATTAGTATTTTCTAATCGTTTTCTAGATTCTGACTTGCTGGAGGAGGACAAGACTGGTGAATCTGGCGCATCTCCTACCCATAAGCTCATAGATTCAGAAGGGTAGGTATTTAATATTGTATTTGGTTCATCAAAGTTAAACATAGGTGTACCATTTACACTATTAGGAACACTTTCAGGTACATCCAGCCTACTTCCATCATCTGAAATTGTTAAAGGGGAAGGTTCCGGCGATGAAGAAGGGATTTCTTCAACATCAGTATCGAAATGCTGACCTAATAGATCTGTACTTATTCCAGTTGCATTGAGTTGGCAGTAAGATGCTGGTATCATTAATTTCTTGGAACCGTTTTCAGTTTCATTATCCCAGTGTGAGTTTGTATAGTTAAGTACATCAAATTTTGAAGATATTTCCTCGATTTTATCACCATCACATAGCTTTGAGTTATCAATCTCATATAACGTTCTTAAGTCCTTCTCTTCTAGTTCCGGGGAGGATTGAGCATCAAACCAATGGTAACATTCATTGCTTAGCATTTCATTCTTCTCAGAAGAAATTATCTCCCAATGTTCATTCAACTTTCGAATACTTGCGTACTTTTTTGATTGACTGTATTCTTTGGAAGAACTATTTGGATAGTAAAGCTGAATATTTTTCACAAGAGTTCCCCATTCTTTTAATGTGTATAAACATTTTGACGTTGATTGTTGTTGCTTTTTCTTCAATAATAATTGTTTGTTCCGTTCTTTTTGTCTTTTAAGCTGTGGTTTTATTGTCTTATAAACTTTGGATTTTTTACCAGAGAGACTTTTAACCAGTGCTATCGTTGTCTGGTATTTCATATTTTCCGCTTCTACTGAATCCTCATTGTATTTGAATTCGGTTACTTCATTTTTATATTTTGCTGCCATTAATTTTGTGATACTTATAGCAGCAGACTTCTTAGCTGTTTGTTTCCTTCGCTTTCTTGGGGGTTTTATATTTGACTCGCTTGGATCTGTTGCGACCCATTCACTTGATGGTTTGATAGTCGCGTTATTTGGGGTAATATCAGTAGGGGAACTTTCCGAATAGTCGCTATTTTCCTTTTGTGTTAGATTCGCACCACCCTCTGTAATTCGCGAGCCAGTTGAAGTTGAAGTTGAAGGCTTAGTGAAGCTGGAAGTACATGAAAACCCCAATCTAAATGCCTTTGCTGAATTTGCTCTTTTACTTTCTCTGGCTTCAGCGATGTTAGCGTCCGCTATTCGTGAAGCAACTTGAGTACTAAGCCCATCTAACTCTCGCTCAAAATCCAGCTCTTCTGTAGCTTCCTCTTGAGAAGACCGAATATATACAGACATACTCTTCACTGGCCGTATTTTGAGTGCTCTCTTTGAAATGTGATGTTAGCTAACATGCTATCAAGACTGATTTTTGATGGATTTACGTTACAAACCTTCGAAACATCACGTGCTGGACACTTCGGTTTGTTTCCTCAATTCTCCTTTTTCGCGTTTCACAGATATACTTTTGTATCAATATCCTATAAGTCTTAAAAGCATAGCCGTTAGCTCTTTTTATTTAACCAAAGAAAAACAGAAATCACTTTGGAGTCGCTTGCCTTATTCATTACACAATAGTTGGCTAATACATTTAATGACTATGTCAGGAGATGCCAGTGTTAGTTTAGAAATGTCGTGTTCGTCTTCATTTAGCTCCGTCGACGGTAATAGACAACTACAGACCTCACAAACCTCACAGTACTATGGTAGTGAAGATATTGCAGAAGATGGTTCAAAAAATTTAACTTCAGATCATAATATTGCAACTCAAATTCCTCTAAATGAAGAGATTTTTACCCCAAGCTCTTTGGCGGCAAAAACAAAGAGACCACTTCAGGAACAAGCTAAAGATAATACAGATCTTTGTCTATTAGATAATAACGATACTCCTAAGAAGAGACTGAGATCTTCAACGAGATTGATTGTTGAGAAACATCGACGTGAAGAGACAAAGCAACAAAAAGAAAAGGAGAAGGAAGAACGGAAACTTCAAAGAGAACTGGAAAAAAACCAACGATTACAAGAAAGGGAGCTTAAAAAGAAAGTTTTAGAGGAAGAAAAACGATTACGAGAAGAAAAACGGGAACAGGAGATACTGAAAAGAAAAGCTGAAAAGGAGGCTAAGGAACGGGAACGGGAGGAAAAGAAACGAATACTCGAAATGGAAAGAGAAGAAAAGAGGAAGGCTCAAGAAAAGGAGCGCGAGGAGAAAAAGAAATCTATCGAGGCTGAAAAGTTAAAGAAAGAAGAAGAGAAGCGTAAAAAAGAAAATGTATGTATCGATATCGAAAGTCACTGCTTCTCCAATCACTAACATTAATATTTTTAGTCTCAACTAAAACTAGGAAATTTCTTTACCGTTAAGAAGATAAAGCCACAGGAATCACAGTCTTCTGAAAACGTTAATACTGCTCTTGCTTATGATAAACACTTTCTGGATTTTTATCTAAAAGAAGGCACAAGTCTCGCTGACATCGGAGCACTCTCACCGAACTCTCTAAAAGAATCAGTGAAAAGGATTGACGCGGGTGAAGGTCCCGATCTGATAGAATGGATAAAAGGAACGAGAAGAACGCGAGGGACTATACCTAAATATACCACTGCTGATGTCGTGCAAGCCATGAATTCTGGAGATGTTGATGAACATAGTATTCGGAATATGATAAAGTCAATTCCACAACATTATATTTACTTCTGGGATAATATCCGACCGTCTGTAATTTCTACATTCTCCAACGTTCCTAAAGGAGGGATTCCACGTAATAACCCCTATTTCACAGAAGGAACAGGACTAAACTATGAATACGATAGTGATTTAGAATGGGGTGATGAGGATGAAGGCGAGGGTGAAGGTGAAGATCTTGATAACGAAGACAAAGAAAGTGATGATGAACTAAATGAAATAGAAGAAATGGATGAGTTTGTGGCTTATGATGATATTTCTACTGCAAAACGAAGAATAATAGGTCCACTTGTCCCAATAGTGAAATGGAATGATGGGTCGGATTCTTCATTTTATGAACCTATGGAGATTGAGTCTTTATGTGGTAAGTTATATATTTATAATCAGAAGAGGTTGGGTATGGAACTAACAAAAAATAATAGAAAACGTCGAGGGTTCCATTGATCCCTTTAAAGATTATTGGAGCAATGTCACCAAGGATTCAGAGCTTCCCTCAATTCCAAAAGTAACGGTAAACATGTCACCTATAGCTGATCTCAGTGTCGCCAGTCAAACAACTAAATCGGAGGTAGTTAATACCCTTCAGCCCCGAAAGAAACCAAAATCGCTTATAACTGATCCCGGACATCTGTTGGCATTTGCTAAAAGCGTCGAAGGTAGTGACTTTAATCAAATTGTCCTTGTTGAAATCCTAAAGCGTGAATTCACTACATATTCTAAGGAAACCATCCGAAATACATTAAAAGAAATTGGTTTAAGGGTAGGTTCCAAGGAATCAGAAAAGAAATGGGTCATAAAACCCGATATCTTGAAAAAATTGCATTCCTCTGTAAACTCTAAGGAAAAATGATGACGGTTTTCATTCATGTTTTATTTTCTATATCATATATTATTATATACAAAGTAACAAAAATTATCTACATATTGGTGATAGTACGAAGTTTTGCATATTTTCATTGGGCGTTTTTTCAGAGTAAGTGCTTTTGCTAGTATGCGACGCGTCAATATTAAAAATTGGTACACCCAGCTTTCGCGTTTTTTTCATTCATTATCTTTCTTCCTGTTTTATTTTCTTTACGCGTTTCATATCATAACTTAACACTTACAGTGGCAATTTATAATGTCATCACCATCGAGGAATACTCAAGGGTCTGAATCCCACAATACTGAGAATGACTCTCTTCAAACGTCAACGCAACATAGATCTCCAATGGCTTCATCGCCATTGTTCTTTCCTCCGTCTTCATCTCCAGCACCAATTCCTCCATCTGAAGGCGCAACCCCTAGACCCTCTGGACTATCTCGTTTAGCTGGTAAGTATTAGATAATGCGAACTTGTCGTGTTGTCATAGACTAACACCACTTTAGATATGTCTTCCCCATTGGTATATTCATCATCACCAGTACCATTTGTCCCATCTTCCGATCGTTTGAGATCAACTGCTAGTCAGATGAGATCCACGCTATCTTCCGAACGAGGGAATACTGACAGAGATTTAGCGCGGCACAGATTTCAACGCGGGGATATCAACTCGGCAGATCAATCATCTACTCCAGGAAGACATCGGTTATTTGAAGAAGCTCACTCTGGCATACCATCGAGTGAGCCAGTAACGGCTTCTTTAACTGTTGGAGAGCCATCATCAGAAGCTAATGCAAACGAGCCAGTTCGTGTTATTTGGGGAACCAATGTCAGTATTCAGGAATGTTCTAATCAATTTCGAGAATTTCTGTTAAATTTCAAAGAGAAATATAGAATGAAATTTGATAAACAAATGGTTTTAGCTGGTTATGGTGAAAATCTGGTTTATGTTGAAATGCTGAATCAAATGAGAGAACTTGGAACTACAAACCTCAATATCGATGCCCAAAATCTATTAGCATATCCTTCTACAAAGAAGCTATACTATCAATTACAAAACTATCCACAAGAAGTTATTCCCATCATGGATCAATCTGTAAAAAATTGTATGGTGTCTTTAGTTGTGGATAACAACCTAGAGGAGGAATTAGATCAAATCGAAACAAATATTTACAAAGTTCGACCTTTCAATGTTGATTCACATCGTGGTATGAGAGAGCTTAACCCCAACGATATCGATAAATTAGTTTCAGTTAAAGGTTTAGTTTTGAGATCAACCCCTATTATCCCTGATCTCAAAGTTGGGTTTTTTAAATGTGGAATATGCAATCATACTATTCATGTTGAGGTTGATAGAGGTGTTATAGCAGAACCCACTCGATGTCCAAGACCTGCCTGTGGTCAATACAATACTATGCAAATGATCTATAACCGCTGCAGTTTTGCTGATAAGCAAGTAATCAAACTACAAGAAACACCTGATTTGGTTCCTGATGGCCAAACCCCCCACTCTGTTTCCCTCTGTGTGTATGATGAACTGGTAGATACATGTAGAGCTGGTGATCGAATTGAAGTGACTGGTATTTTTAGATCTGTTCCTGTCAGAATAAATAGAACACAAAGAGCAGTCAGAAATTTATTTAAAACCTATGCGGATGTGCTTTACATTGGAAAAATTGATAATAAACGTATGGGAATCGATATATCGACTGTTGATTTGGATGATGAAATTGCCCAACAACAACAGACCGATGTTGAAGAAGTAAGAAGGGTTACGGAAGAAGATATTGTCGAAATCAAAGCAACTTCAGAGCGACAAGATCTTTATGAAGTTCTTGCAAGATCCTTAGCACCAAGTGTTTATGAAATGGATGATGTCAAGAAAGGAATTCTACTTCAACTGTTTGGAGGCACTAATAAAGTATTTCAAAAAGGAGGGGCTCCAAGATACAGAGGTGATATCAATATTCTTTTATGTGGTGATCCATCTACTTCAAAATCTCAAATTTTACAATACGTCCATAAAATTGCTCCTCGTGGTATTTACACCTCTGGTAAAGGTTCTTCGGCTGTTGGTTTAACCGCTTATGTTTCGAGGGATCCGGATACAAGACAGCTAGTATTAGAAAGTGGTGCACTAGTTTTATCAGATGGGGGTATCTGTTGTATTGATGAGTTTGATAAAATGTCGGAGGCCACGCGTTCTGTTCTACACGAAGTAATGGAACAACAAACGGTTTCAATTGCAAAAGCAGGTATTATCACGACTCTGAATGCTAGAACTTCCATTTTAGCTTCTGCGAATCCAATTGGCTCTAAATACAATCCAGATTTGCCAGTCACTCAAAACATCGATCTTCCTCCAACGTTACTATCTCGTTTTGACTTAGTGTATTTAGTTTTGGATAAAATTGACGAGACTACAGATCGCGCTCTTGCCCGTCACATTACCGGTTTATATATTCAAGATTACCAAGAGAATGGTTCTACAAATGAAATCCTTCCTGTGGAATTCCTTACAATGTATATTTCATATGCTAAACAGAAATGTCAGCCTGTCATTTCACAGTCCGCTAAGGACGAACTAGTAAAGGCTTATGTTGAGATGAGAAAGATGGGAGAAGATGTCCGTGCTTCAGAACGCCGTATTACTGCTACAACACGCCAATTAGAAAGCATGATTCGTTTATCGGAAGCACATGCAAAAATGAGACTGTCTGATACTGTCACGATTGATGATGTCAAGGAGGCAGTTAGATTGATAAGGTCTGCTATTAAGGATTATGCAACAGATCCTATTACTGGTCGTATAGATATGGATTTGGTTCAAACAGGAACTTCATTTGCCCAAAGAAAAATGCAACAAGATCAACAAAATGAACTAGACCCGATAATATGATTCCATTTACCTAATTTCAAAATGAATGTCACTTAACTATAAAACTATAGCTGTGAAAAACGTGAAATTAAGAAGGGCCCTCAAAATACTTGGAACCTTGACAATCACCACAAACAAATTTACAATTGTCTGTACTTATACTGTAAACGTCATACTAAGACCATATCATTCTTCTGTTGCAACCACAATTACAAACCAACAACAAATATGTATAAATCATTGAATATACTTAATCTCATAATTCTGATAATATTTGTTTAATATTTTCTTTTTGTAAACCTTGTGGTCTGAGTGTTTTTCTGCGATCTGCAGGATTGGGCTCACTGGCTCCAAGCTGCCGATAGATGATTTTATTTGTTACCTCCAGAGGGTATCTCTAATCAGGGCTTTCTCTCTAGATGTACGAATTCATCTTCCAATAGTTTTCAAAGGATTTTTGGGGACTGTGGTGGAAATATGAAAAAATCTTCCTTTGTATCCTTTGATGTGATTTGTCCAAACGTATAATTCATATGCCATGTTTTTTTTATTTTTAACTTTACATATAAGTTCCAATTAAAATTTCTAGCTACTTGTAGAAACTATTTAATTGCGGAAATCACCCATACTATCTGTTTTTAGCTTCTCCAACCACATTTCGAACTTTTCTTTTAAAAACTCTGGGAATTTCAATTCTTCTGCAAAATTTTCATTATTAAATGAAGTTTTCCTAGATTTTTTTGGTCATCTCTTCCTCATTTTGACCCACCCAAACTTTTTCAGACTTATGTAGATTACTATGAATATCGAAAGACCATATTCCAGTTGAAAATCCAGAAAAAATATTTAAGAAAATTCACACTACAGAACAATCTACAGAGAAAATATAAAATAAATATTATCAAAATATAATGAAATTAAGAATATTTTAATAATAGTATTTATAATAGTTTATCCTTGATGCTGGTTTTATAATTTGTGAATATTATACATAATTATAATTAATGAAACAGATCTAGAGCAATTGCAATTGCAATGTTGTGGTATAGCGCTAGCTAGGTATCGAGTGTGCTGAGTTGCTAACTCGTCGGAGCGCTATATTACTTCAAATATTTAATGCATTCTTTATATTAATCACACATGTCTTTTTTTAAAAATTTGTGCTAAAATATACCAAATCACTTGTATTTATCAATTTGCAAAATGCTATTAAGTATACGTTACTTTAAATAGCCCATAAAGTTTTTTTTTTTTTAACTTTACATATAATTTCTGATTAAAATAATTGAATTATTCTAGCTAAAAATTATTAAATTGAGGAAATCTTTTTTTTTTTTTTTTTAACTTTTCATATAGAAGCTATGTAGATTACTATATATAATAGCTCATAGGTAGTAGTAGAATGGACTCACAGAACAGAGAAGTTGGCCGTGTGGTCTAGTGGTATGATACTCGCTTTGGGTGCGAGTGGCCCTGGGTTCAATTCCCAGCTCGGCCCTCCAACATTTTTGTTTACTTCTATCCTGATTTTATCGAGCAGGTGCTGCTTGTGCAACAGGTTTTTTTGTTATTTTCGCTATTTTTTGGTTGTTATAAATATAGTATTTATAGATATAGAAGTTTAAGATAGAGCCTTAATGGCCACTGGAAAAAATGTGCGCGATAATGAGGTTGGTTATGGAAAGCTGATTCACGATGAAATGTGGTTGTTTTATGTGGAAATGCACATTCATCTCTAACGGATTTTAAAAAATACAATGTGTAAGCTCTTATTTATTTGTTATCCTCCTCGGTCCTAATTTCAATTTTTGTTCCATGGTTTGAGAAAAGCAATCAATACCTTTATATTCACCAAACTCAATTATTTGGTCGAGTTTTGGCCACTTGCAAAAACTCAAATAGATCAAATATTGAGATTAGTTACTAAATTGCTAATCCAAAATTATTTATATCACCAGCGATATTGCAATTGCTCCTTGAAAAAGGAGGTTAGTTTTGGTTTGTTAAATCTTGAAGCACATTACCAAGAGATCCATGCGTCATGGGTACTGGACCTACTTTTTGTGTCGGAGTCTAGATTTGTAATTTATAGGCGAGCGAGGCCATAAGCTAGATGTGAAAAGTTCAATGTCAAATAGAAATGGAAAAGTATTCACACTTTTAAAAAATCATAATTTTGATTACAATTGGTATCACTTTTTAAGCGGTTATGCTATTGAAGGAAATAACAGACAAAAGGCGGTAAAAGAAATACGTTCAAGGAAAAAGGAACACTCAATGAAAATAATAGATAGGAACAATATCTAAAATGTTACATTGATTCCATAAATTTTAAACAATCAAAGTCAGCAAATACATTGATACCCCTCCTAGATGTAAATACACCATACAAAATATGTTCCGAAAGAGTTCCCCTAGTTATACAAAATGTACAGACCAAAGATGATCAGGACTTACAAATGACGATATTTAGACAGGAAGCCGCTCGTTATAGTAGCACATTGGTCCCTTTTACACCAAATTGGGAACATCGGATTCAATATAAAGATCCAAAAAATTGGAAAACATGGTGGGAATTGTTAGCAAAGATAAACAAAGAAAATCCTGGATCTTTTATACATCGGCTAAACATACGAAATTATTCTCATCATTGGGAATTTAAATTCAAACATCACATTAATGGATCATAATAAGATTTTAAGTTTGAACTTCCAACAAAATTTATGACCTTACAATATATATAGGCTGGTGTAAGTTTTGAAAAAAATAAAAGCTGTTACTTTCCTGTCTCAAAAATTATTATAAGCTTTATTCATCATTAAAATGAAATTAATAATGTGGTGTTATGTTACATTCAAATCCGTTATTTTTCTTCATTCATGTCCGATAAGAAAATACATGCAAGTTGCTCCCCAATTTAGAGATGAAGCAGTGGAACCATACATAATTAGATTCTGAACAGTTTTTATTTTTTCTTAGTTTTCAAAATTATCTCCTCTTTTCCAATACACGACAGCGCCGACACATATTAAAACTATTGAACTCGATCGCGAGCAGTCTATATCTAAATAATGCGTGGTTTTATTTCCCCAGATAAAACTTAGTCAAGCATCTATTGTATAGCTCCCAACAGTATAACGGATATAGTACGGTAAATTTGAAATAACGATATAACTTATAAACATTTATACTTAAGCTTTAACAAAATTCTTCAGCTTGTGATGAGCTGTTTGGCTTGTAAACTATATTTTAGAGTTTCTATAATTTATAATTGTAATACGTAGAAATCAATTGGATCACAGAAACTGCAATGACGCTCGGATATAGTGTTTTTACAGTAAAGCGAAAAGTTTATATTTTAGTGAGACGTTTTATTTATTTTTACTCGTTTGAGTCGTTTATCTCGCTGAGGGCTATATGAAACCATAGTATTTTTTGACCACCACCGAAATCATATGTTTGATCCGATCCCATCGCACATATTGGTAATCGGGGTAATTTTAGTGCAGATGAAATATCGGGTAATTGATTACTCAAGTTACATTTACTTTGCTTAGTTATAAGGTACGAGTCTCGTCTCTCGGTGTCGGATATTTATATCTGGACCGACGCAACAACCAAAAAAGAAAAGCACACCACCTGGTTTGAGCGATTCTATTTGTTTATTTCCAGTGGGAATATTAATATTAATTAGTCACATTAGTCTTTGTATCTTTAGTATATATATATGGAGTAAGTCCCTTAAGTTTAACAATTCTCCATCAAATAGTGATTAGATTCACCATGTCTGCTGTTCTTAATGGTGTTACTAGTAACACTAACGCCATGAATATAACAGATTATACACCAATGTCTATTATGCAAACTTTTGATTTCATTTCACAAAATGCTCAATTGAATATACTAGAAAGATTATGGGCTTCATATTATATGTTTATTGGTAATGATTTATTTGCTACTGGACTCCTATTCTTCTGTGTTCATGAAGGCTTATATTTCGGTAGATGTCTACCTTGGTATATCATTGATCGCATTCCTTATTTCAGAAAGTGGAAATTACAACCTGATAAAATACCCTCAGATAAGGAGCAATGGGAGTGCTTTAAAAATGTTTTAAAATCGCACTTCTTTCTTGAAGCGGTGCCAATTTGGGGGTTTCATCCAATATGTCAAAATTTGGGTATTGAAGTTGGTGTGCCTTTCCCTCCTCTGATGGTGATGCTTAAACAAATCGCTTTGTTTTTCGTACTTGAAGATTTTTGGCATTATACTTTCCATCGTCTTTTTCATTATGGGTTTTTCTATAAATATATTCATAAGGTTCATCATAGATATGCCGCTCCATTTGGATTCACAGCTGAATATGCTCATCCTATTGAGGTTATGTCTTTAGGATTTGGTACTGTTGGCTTCCCAATCATTTATGCAGCTACTATCGGAAACCTCCATTTGATAACAGTTTGCACTTGGGTTGCATTGAGATTATTTCAAGCTGTTGATTCACATTCCGGTTATGACTTCCCAATCTCGTTACATCACTTCCTTCCATTCTGGGCTGGGGCTCAGCATCATGACTTACACCACAAATACTTTATTGGAAATTATGCATCCTCTTTCCGATTTTGGGATTATATTTTAGATACGGAGTCAGGCCCAATTGCCAAAAAAGACAGAGAACAGCGCAAAAGAAGAGCTACAGAAAGAGCTCTAGCTAGAAAAGCCAAGAAGGCCAATTAAAAGTGTATCTGAAATCAAGTTTAGATACCAACCAGAGAAGATGAATATTAATAAAATATATTTGAATCAATATAAACGACAGCTTATTTATATCCTATATGTTAAATTTTTAGTTATAATCTCAATGAAACTGTTACTACTTAACTAAACATTAATATTAGTAGTGTAATATTTTATATGTAGGCCCATTTGAGTATAAAACACAAAGATTTGCAACACTAAATTCTTTCTTTTCCGCCACCCACAATTTATTTATTCCCCCAGTTAAATTTGCAAATGTTTCAAAGGAAATCATTTTTTGTTTTCAAGAACAAGATCCCTCATAGTGATGTTTTCTGGCTTCTCCTAAGTCTTTTTAGCTCTTCTGTTTTTTACCTGTTGGCTTCCTCATACCAGCATTCGGTCGCATATCCCACACCCATCTCATGGAATCAGCATGCTTCTTATAACCATCTTGTGTCTTGTTTTGGAGACTCTAGGATTGATGGGGCTCAATGTTTATTAACCTTCGCGAGACTGTACAAAGAGGAGCTTTCTTTGGAAGAATACCCAGAAATTATATACAATCATTATAAGAGGTATGTCTTGATGGCGCTTAGCTTCCATAGTCTACATTTTCATGTTCTAACAATATTTATCTAGTTGCATTGAAAGCAGAGAAGGAAACTCAGAAGGTGCAATGGCTTTTAATGTTTTACACTGTATCCAGGAGGCCGGTTCAAATGCCATGCGTAATGGGTCTCAATACTCGTTGTTTAAAACTTTTGGTACTACGATCGCCATATATTTAAGTCTTCTTGTGCAGGCTACGGTTGTTTTGAGATTTGTTACCAGTATTTTACCCAAAAAAGAAAATAGTATTGCCTCTCGAAGTGAAACTCAGATATTTGATATTAAGATGGCCGAGCAAAAGTTGCGAGCTGAGGTCTCTGAAATCTCTATTTCTTTAAGGTCTGAAATTAAAAACATACAGGGAAGGCTGAACAGAGGGGGTGACGTTAGAAGAGAATTTGAGAAGATTCATAGAAAGTTATTTGACTTACATACCACGCATGGAATTCGAGGAATGAACAATATCAATCCACCTTTTACGTCTCATCCATATACTAAATACCCTGAACTATCATTGCATTCTTCTATGGGTCCTATTATTGACAACCGAAATGGGTTTGTGCGTCCCCATTTTAAATACCCCGAATTTCATTGTAGGTGAACGTTTGTTTGCATAATATCTAATTCGATACCATCCTAACATTTTTTATTTATAGCTGCTCAACCTTTGATTGAAAGACCAATAATGAAAGTCAATGGACCCGTTTCTGCTGATCCACCAATGACTAGAAGGGACAAGATGTTTGATATCACAGATCCAATTGGCAGAACTAAATTCAAAGAATATGTTAAGAGTAATACCAGTCAATCGCAAGTCTTAGAAGAACCTATTGTCAAGTTTGGTGATATCAAAGTTACCACCCCTTCTACCATATTAAAGGGGAATCATAAACCTTCGGTTAAATTTGGATTTGATGGGTCTGAAAATCTGCAAAATATTAGTGAGAACAAAAAGGTGTCTTTCTCACCTACAAGCAAGAAGTCAAGTCCATCCCGTAGTTTATCTTACATTAATCCAAACTCTACCAGTTTAAAGACCTATAGTGCTAAAGAAGTCGGAAAAAACGCGTTTTTGCCTTTGACGGATCAACAACAGATGGAAACGGTAACAACTCTTTTGAGGAAGGTTGACAAAAACGGGAGACCTTATAAAAGAATTTTTGTTCCCGGACAAGGTTGGACATCAGCAAAAAGATTGGTAAATAGTGATAAGCCTGTTTTTCAGAGAGGAATTCGTATCTAGGAGGGCAAATTAATAATAAATATCTAACTATATATTGTAATGGATGAAATTTTATAGTGTTGTAACAGTACACCACCACCACCACCTTCTCTCTTCTACTACCAGTACTGTTTATTTCTCTTGCCATACATCTCCGATGGATAAAGAGAAGGCAAAATTCGCAGTCATTTTTGATATTCTAAATCCTTCTGACCTAATCAGCTGTAATCCCATTTCACAGGCCTATTTGAATCATCTAATCATAACAAAATCCAGCGGCAACGACCACGACCACAACCACAAGACAACATCTTCCAACAAGCCTTTAACAGAATCAGCACCTAGATTACAAGTTATACGGCATATTTGCGAGAGAGAAGTAGACCCTTGGTGTCAAGAGGTATATAATTCAAGAAATCTTTTCCACTCCCTTGAGCTTAACCCATCGGATAGCAAAAATCCCAAACAAAGAACAAAGAGAGAAATCGAAACCCTTTCTGCTAAAGTTTCGCAATCTTATACTGCTAACTATAATAAATTATCTGATAAGTCATCATATCTAAAAGGTGGATCTGTTGATTGGAGATTCAGTGCTGTCGAAATTATAACCATTGATTTCTTGGAAAATTCAAAACAAAGCAAAATGGAAGCGTCAGCCATAGATACTAAGAAAAAGACACCAAGTGTGTCATTATCAAGTGAACCTCTGAAAGCAAGGCTTTTAGGATACGGGGTGGTAAGATTGTTTAGATCATTTGAGGAAGACGAAAAAGAAGTAGATGGTGATCTTAAACATGATGAAAAAGATTCAACAGACGAAACAGGAACAATTGTAGCTATCGTTGCTGTGCCTGGATACTTTACAGCAATTGACTTATTAGGCTTTATTGGACAAAATACAAGAGATAATATTACTCATGTTAGACTAATTCGCTCTATTACCCCGAATCGATATATGGTGTTGATGAAGTTTAATGAACATGAAAGTGCGGAAAGATTTTATCAACAATATAATGGGAAAACATTTAATTCAATGGAACCCGAAACCTGTCATGTTATTTATGTTCATTCTATCTTGTTTCGATCTCAGGTTAATCATAGCTCTGATTTTCCTTACCTACTTGAAGACCCTTTTATTACAGATGAACGCAAGGAGATAACGAACTCAGATAAACTTATTGATGATACACGACCTCCCCCACCAAGAAGTAAAGCTCTAAAAGAACTTCCAACATGTCCTGTATGCCTTGAAAGAATGGATTCAAATATTACAGGCTTAATAACTATTGCTTGTCAACACACTTTTCATTGTCATTGTTTAAGTAAATGGACAGATGATAGTTGCCCTGTTTGTCGATATTCCACCTCTAAGTCTAAATTAAATAAATTACTGGATAAGACCGAAAGAACTGATGAAGGGCTAGCCTGTAGTGCTTGTGGAAAGACTCAAAATTTATGGATATGTTTAATTTGTGGTAATGTCGGTTGTGGTAGATATGATGAAAAACATGCCATAAATCATTACACAGAAACAGGTCATTGTTACTCTATGGATATTGATTCGCAAAGAGTTTGGGATTATGTTGGCGATAACTATGTTCATAGACTATTACAAAATCAAGCCGATGGTAAATTGGTAGAATTTCCATCCCCATCTGGATCTAATTCAAACGGTAATAATAATGGTGATGAAGATGGAAATGCTACATCTAAGAAAATTGAGGGTATAAGTCTAGAATATACTTATCTATTAACGTCTCAGTTAGAATCACAAAGAGAATATTATGAAGATAAGCTTTCTATGGCCGTTGATAAGGCGTCGGAAGCTATCGCATTTAGCGAAAAGATGACCAAAACATTGGATGAATTTGAGGAAAAACTTGATAAGAGCATCCACCAGAGAGATGAAATTGAAGAGAAACTTAGTCAACTTCCAAAATATATGCATGAATTAGATAAGAGTAATGTCCGAATCACAAAACTACGTGAACTATGTAATGTGTTACAAAAGCAATACAAGGAAGAGAAATTAATTAGTACTCAACTTATGGAAAAATTGCAGTTTGTTACAGAAGAAAGCAAAAACAAGGATGAAAAAATTGGATGTCTTGAGGAGGAAATTCGAGATCTCATGTTTCATTTTGAAGCTCAAGAAAAGCTAGCTAATGCTGGGGAGGAAGTGGTTGAAGGATCTCTTACGGTTGGGCAATTACCAGAATCTTCTACGAATGGAAAGGGGAAGAAAAAAGGAGCAATTCGTCGGAAGCAGCAGGCCAGACGCTAGATCATGATAACTAACTATGGTCGCTTATAATTATTAATTAAATGTGTGATTGGCTGTGGCTATTTCTAGAACTATTTATTCCTTTACTTTTTCTTTAAAAAAAAAACAATTCTTTTTCTTAATATTTAATAAATGTCTACAAACTCTATAAAATTGCTTGCTGATGATAAGTATGGAAGGCTTGGTAAACTTGTTGGTAGAAGGTTAGTATATTTCTGATTATGAAACAAATTTGCATCTCATCATACTCCAAAAAATCAAAACCAACAGAGAGTAGTAAAACTAATAACATTGATAAGACTTGGTATAAATCCTATAAAGGTAGATGTTACGCATGATCCAAATCATGAAATTTCTATTGCTGTTGGCGAATCGGTTAGAGATGAAGATGGTAGGTTCTTCTCTAGATTTTTTGATTCTTTCGTCTTCTAATTTAAATATTTTTTTTTTCTTAGTATATATTCTTCAACAAATTGGGTCTGGTGAGGTAAATGACAAGCTTTTTGAAGTGTTGATAATGATTAATGCTTGTAAATTAGCCTCAGCAAGAAGAATTACTGCTGTTTTACCAAATTTCCCTTATGCTAGACAAGATTGCAGAGACAGATCGAGAGTGACTATAACGGCAAGACTTGTCGCCGAAATGTTACAAACGGCTGGTTGTGATCATATTGTTACAATGGATTTACATACGAGCCAGATACAAGGTTTTTTTGATATAGCTGTTGATAATCTTTATGCTGAACCAAGCGTCATCCAATATATAAAAGAAAACATTCCATACAAAGCAGGGAAGGGGGCAAAAATTATCTCACCTGATGCTGGTGGTGCAAAAAGAGCTGCAAGTATAGCGAATCGTTTGGGGGTAGGCTTTGCTCTGATTCACAAGGAAAGAATAGTTGATAATCAAATTTCTCGAATGATATTAGTTGGTGATGTAAGAGGGTATATATGTATAATTGTTGATGATATGGCTGATACTTGTGGTACATTGACTAAAGCTGCTGATGTTTTAATGAACCAGGGAGCCAAATCTGTGATTGCTATTGTTACACATGGTGTTCTGAGTGGTAAGGCTATAGAAATTATAAACAAATCACAACTTGAAAGAGTTGTTTGCACAAATACCGTTCCATTTGATGATAAGATTAAGTTATGCCACAAATTGGATATGATCGATATCAGTAATTTTGTTGCTGAAAGTATTAGGAGATTACATAATGGAGAAAGTGTGTCTTATTTACTCAAAAATTCACCCTTGTAGTCATTTGTGATGTTGTTATATATTTAATGAATTGATGTTGAAAATGTTTCCAAATGTGTAGTAAAAATTGTTCTTTTTCACATTCGGACACTTTTTTGACCCCAACTCCAAAAAAGTTGTAGATCTGAAACACCTATTTTTTATAAATAAATTTTTTCCTTTTTATAACAAAAAACTATAGATATATTTCTAATGGTCAAACATACCCAAAGACGCTCCACTGAAGAAGAAAAAATCAGAATGCACAGCATAAGAAATGGTTCTGGTGTTTCTATTCTTGAGATTTCTAAAAAAACAACGTTGTTCTTTAAAAGATTGAACAGTCAACACCAGGCTATTCAGAAGATTAAAACCCGTAGAAGAAAGCCAATCACCACACCTCTATCTATAAGGCATTTAGCACGCATGACGATTAGTAGTCGTGATTCAACACCAGCAAGTATCGCGAAACAAACTGTAAAACAGTGTAGAGACTAGAGTAGCGTTCGGGCAAAAACTCGGGAATTTTCGGGGTACTCCCGAGTCCGAGTCCGAGCTAGATATCTCCATATACACACGTGACATCGTTTGTTCATATTATATTACCCGGTCTTAAGGAATCTATCACCAAGTGGTTCTAAATTGCTTATAAGATCTTTTGTTAGAGTTACACGCTACGACGAACTGATGTCAATTAATTTCTAATAAGACTTAAAAACTTTTATTTCGAATATAAATACTTTTATTTAACGTTGACTAAATTTCGGCCAATAATAATTCTAAATTCGTGGTTGTGCTGAGAATCTACTTTTCTGATTTACTTCTCATAACTCTTGGTTAGCCTCTACTGTACTAAGTTCCGTCGCGTTTACTTCGAAGTTTACTCTACTTAAGGCATCTGCTGCTGAGTTGGTTTTACCAGGTATATACTTAATGGTAAAATTAAATTCCGCCAGGAAGTCTATCCACCTAGCAATTCTGCTTTTATTCAGTTGCTTTTGTTGGTGAATATATTGTAATGAATTATGGTCTGTCTGTAACACAAAGTGGTTGTCCTTTAAGTAATATTCCCACTCCTTCAGTGCAAACACTACTGCCATAAATTCTTTCTCCCTTGTTGGATAATTCAGTTCTGCTTTCTGTAGTTTCTTTGACGCGTAGCCCACTACTCCTATCAGTTTACCATCTATTGTCTTTTCCTCTAGTGTAGCCCCTAATGATATATCGCAAGCGTCTGTAGTCACTATAAATACTCTATCACCTTGTTGTGGTATTTGTGGTACTACTAAAATTGGTTCAGACGACAATTTCTGCTTTAGTTCTTCAAAAGCTATGTCGCATTCTCCGTCCCACTCTCTGGCTTTGTTCGCGAATTCTATCATTGGTTTTGCTATCTTCGAGTACTGTGCGATAAATCTTCTGTAGTAGTTTGCTAGTCCTAGAAATGATTGTGCCTCTTTATCGCTTTTGGGTACCGGCCATTCCCTAATGGTGGCTACTTTCTTGTTATCCGGCATGATCCCGTTGCTTGTGATTTTATGTCCTAAAAAGTCTAATTCCTTCAACATAAATGCACATTTCTTCTTCTTCGCTCGTAACTTGTTGGCTCTAAGTTTCTCCAATACCAGTTTTACATGTTCTTCGTGCTCTTTCTCGTTCCTTGAGTATATCAAGATGTCATCTAAATACACTATCACAAATTTGCCTTTAAACTCTGCTAACACATCATTCATAACGTACTGAAAGGTGGCCGGGGCATTGGTTAACCCAAATGGCATTACATTCCATTCAAAATGTCCCTCTTTCGTTGTGAAGCCTGTTTTTGCTCTATCTGATTCATTTATAACAATTTGGTGATAGCCCGACATCAAATCTAACTTCGAGAATACTTTCGCACCATGTAATTGATCTAACAGGTCATTAATTACTGGTAAAGGGTACCTATTCTTAATCGTTTGGTTGTTAAGAAGTCTATAATCAACACATAACCTCATGCTACCATCTTTTTTCTTCACAAACAATACCGGTGCCGAATATGGGGACTGTGACCTGGATATTGACCCATTCTCCAACAGCTCTCTTAGCTGTCGTTGTAATTCTTCATTATCCTTATATGACATTCTATAAGGAGCCCTAGCCGGTGGTTTAGACCCTTCCATTATCTCTATGTTATGATAAAACTGGTGCTGTCTTTCCGGTACTCCTTTTGGTTGTATATTTGTCACAACGTCTTCATATCCGCTCAGGAATTTAGGTAGCTCTGGTTCTGGTTTGGTTGATTCTATTACTTCGTTCACTTCCAACGGTTCTTCGCCTATGTCTTCAACTTTTAGTTGTACTCGTCCCCAGCTATTGTGTCTAATTTCTTTCAAAAATTCTTTTACACCAAGGGTTTGGCACTTAACTGACTCAGGTTCATTACTCCTGAGGTTGGGCTCACAGGTTCTACGATTAGTGAATAGTCTGCTTATATCTTTCAAAACTTCAAATACTTTATTATTATTTTTCTTTACTTCTTTATTTAAATTTTTAACTTCTTTACTTAAAATTTTAACTTCTTTAGTCTCTTCTTTCTTTTCTATATCTTTAACTATTTCTTTTGATGTGACAAGGCTTGGTTTTCTATTTTTCATGCTACTAAAATCGCATACATTATTTTTACATATAATTTTACTTGCCATATTTTCCTTTATAATCAGGCCCTTAACTCTGGGTTCTGATTCTTCTTTTCCTTTGGCATCTTGTTTCTTTTCTAAATCAATATTTTTTCTTCCACTCGCCATTGTGGGTCTTTTTTGGTTTTTATAATTTTTTTTGGTTTTTATATTTTTAACATTTTTTTCTATTTTTTCTGCCTTGTCTTTTGCATCATTCTTTTCTCTTGTATAACTCTCTATTTTATTTAGGTCTATTCCTTTGATCTCTGGCTGTTCCATGCTTAAAATCTTCTTTGGGTCTTCATCTTTCTGTTCTTCACGGCCAGTGAATACGCAGCAGAATTCGCGCGACTCTCACGATTAGTCCCTCCCATCGAAGAATCGATTAAAATACAACAGTTCATAGATGGGTTAAAGCCTTACACAAGAATCAAATTATATGAGGACCGTCCGGATTCACTAGAAGACTGTATGACAAAAGCGGTCCGCCTGGAGGAAATACGACACTTGACCGATAGACAAGAACGTGTCTACCGAGAAAATACCTGGAGACAGGATAGAAATCCCAGAAGACCAGATTACAGAAATGAAGGACGACGGGGGACCCAACATAGATATAACAACTATGGCGATAGACGGATAGATGCAGACGGGGATACGGAAATGTCAGTAGCAGCACTGACCCCCGGGAAAAGATTGAATTGGAAAGAACTCAATCTTTTAAAGAGAGAAGGCAGATGTTTCCACTGCCATGAGAAAGGGCACAGCAAGCAAAACTGCCCAAAAGGAAACCAATATTAAGAAGGACCGGTAATATTGGTATAAAAGGCCCCCAGTTGTTAACGAAAGACAACCCGACCCAGCCAAGGGTGATACCGAAGTTGGGACCAAGGGATGTAATAGTGACAACAGCTAGTACCACAGTGCGTAGTACAAAGGGAACCCCAGAATTAGGTCAAGATTTTGAAGAAGAAGTACCCCTGAACATGATGTTAAAGGAAATTCCCTTCCAAATTAATGGTAAAATAGTGCCATGCCTTATAGATTCTGGTTGTTCCTCAATGTTAATAGATACTCGCGCTGTAGAATTGGTGGGTGCCTCAAATACAGTCCGGCAGTTGGCGGTTCCAAGGGTCCTAAACACAGCACAAGCTAGTAACGAGATGCTGGTAACAGGAGTGGTCAAGTTAGAATTAAAATATGAAAACAGGTACTGGAAGATGGATTTCTGGGTCACAGAAGGACTCAGCCACCAAGTATATTTAGGAAGACCATTCATTTATAAAGAACAGAAAGATGAAGACCCAAAGAAGATTTTAAGCATGGAACAGCCAGAGATCAAAGGAATAGACCTAAATAAAATAGAGAGTTATACAAGAGAAAAGAATGATGCAAAAGACAAGGCAGAAAAAATAGAAAAAAATGTTAAAAATATAAAAACCAAAAAAAATTATAAAAACCAAAAAAGACCCACAATGGCGAGTGGAAGAAAAAATATTGATTTAGAAAAGAAACAAGATGCCAAAGGAAAAGAAGAATCAGAACCCAGAGTTAAGGGCCTGATTATAAAGGAAAATATGGCAAGTAAAATTATATGTAAAAATAATGTATGCGATTTTAGTAGCATGAAAAATAGAAAACCAAGCCTTGTCACATCAAAAGAAATAGTTAAAGATATAGAAAAGAAAGAAGAGACTAAAGAAGTTAAAATTTTAAGTAAAGAAGTTAAAAATTTAAATAAAGAAGTAAAGAAAAATAATAATAAAGTATTTGAAGTTTTGAAAGATATAAGCAGACTATTCACTAATCGTAGAACCTGTGAGCCCAACCTCAGGAGTAATGAACCTGAGTCAGTTAAGTGCCAAACCCTTGGTGTAAAAGAATTTTTGAAAGAAATTAGACACAATAGCTGGGGACGAGTACAACTAAAAGTTGAAGACATAGGCGAAGAACCGTTGGAAGTGAACGAAGTAATAGAATCAACCAAACCAGAACCAGAGCTACCTAAATTCCTGAGCGGATATGAAGACGTTGTGACAAATATACAACCAAAAGGAGTACCGGAAAGACAGCACCAGTTTTATCATAACATAGAGATAATGGAAGGGTCTAAACCACCGGCTAGGGCTCCTTATAGAATGTCATATAAGGATAATGAAGAATTACAACGACAGCTAAGAGAGCTGTTGGAGAATGGGTCAATATCCAGGTCACAGTCCCCATATTCGGCACCGGTATTGTTTGTGAAGAAAAAAGATGGTAGCATGAGGTTATGTGTTGATTATAGACTTCTTAACAACCAAACGATTAAGAATAGGTACCCTTTACCAGTAATTAATGACCTGTTAGATCAATTACATGGTGCGAAAGTATTCTCGAAGTTAGATTTGATGTCGGGCTATCACCAAATTGTTATAAATGAATCAGATAGAGCAAAAACAGGCTTCACAACGAAAGAGGGACATTTTGAATGGAATGTAATGCCATTTGGGTTAACCAATGCCCCGGCCACCTTTCAGTACGTTATGAATGATGTGTTAGCAGAGTTTAAAGGCAAATTTGTGATAGTGTATTTAGATGACATCTTGATATACTCAAGGAACGAGAAAGAGCACGAAGAACATGTAAAACTGGTATTGGAGAAACTTAGAGCCAACAAGTTACGAGCGAAGAAGAAGAAATGTGCATTTATGTTGAAGGAATTAGACTTTTTAGGACATAAAATCACAAGCAACGGGATCATGCCGGATAACAAGAAAGTAGCCACCATTAGGGAATGGCCGGTACCCAAAAGCGATAAAGAGGCACAATCATTTCTAGGACTAGCAAACTACTACAGAAGATTTATCGCACAGTACTCGAAGATAGCAAAACCAATGATAGAATTCGCGAACAAAGCCAGAGAGTGG
This sequence comes from Alloascoidea hylecoeti, assembly GCA_001600815.1. Taxonomy (NCBI): domain Eukaryota; kingdom Fungi; phylum Ascomycota; class Alloascoideomycetes; order Alloascoideales; family Alloascoideaceae; genus Alloascoidea; species Alloascoidea hylecoeti. Next base: position 758,767 of record BCKZ01000008.1, on the reverse strand, counting down.
GACGGAGAATGCGACATAGCTTTTGAAGAACTAAAGCAGAAATTGTCGTCTGAACCAATTTTAGTAGTACCACAAATACCACAACAAGGTGATAGAGTATTTATAGTGACTACAGACGCTTGCGATATATCATTAGGGGCTACACTAGAGGAAAAGACAATAGATGGTAAACTGATAGGAGTAGTGGGCTACGCGTCAAAGAAACTACAGAAAGCAGAACTGAATTATCCAACAAGGGAGAAAGAATTTATGGCAGTAGTGTTTGCACTGAAGGAGTGGGAATATTACTTAAAGGACAACCACTTTGTGTTACAGACAGACCATAATTCATTACAATATATTCACCAACAAAAGCAACTGAATAAAAGCAGAATTGCTAGGTGGATAGACTTCCTGGCGGAATTTAATTTTACCATTAAGTATATACCTGGTAAAACCAACTCAGCAGCAGATGCCTTAAGTAGAGTAAACTTCGAAGTAAACGCGACGGAACTTAGTACAGTAGAGGCTAACCAAGAGTTATGAGAAGTAAATCAGAAAAGTAGATTCTCAGCACAACCACGAATTTAGAATTATTATTGGCCGAAATTTAGTCAACGTTAAATAAAAGTATTTATATTCGAAATAAAAGTTTTTAAGTCTTATTAGAAATTAATTGACATCAGTTCGTCGTAGCGTGTAACTCTAACAAAAGATCTTATAAGCAATTTAGAACCACTTGGTGATAGATTCCTTAAGACTATTAACAATGATTGTGAGTATATAGTTGATCAGATTGATCTACGCATTTCATTTATTACTTGTCTTGGCTGACCTCTACTTCTAACTACAATGTATAGTTCGATCCATATTTTTTGGATCACCATTTGAAATTTTACCTGATAATCCTGATAAATCTAACCAAATATAGTGGGATTTAGTATTTTCTTGATAAAAAATTCCATTGTGGTTAATCTCGATATACAATAATCTCTTTTTTAAATTCTTTTGTATAGCAGTCATTTCCTGTTTTACCAATCTTGGGGTTCTAAAAATTTAACATTTGCTTGTTAGGTGACATTTCCTATTACTATTAGACAGTTGCCCAATACCATTCCATTAATTTATGAATAGAAATGATATATCAGTTTGGTTATATTAACTTATATACCATACGGTAATTTTGTCTTTTCTAAGGGTATAAAAAGGTTCATAAGAACATTAAAGAACTTCACATGTATATAAGTTATAATAACTATTGTGCTATGACGAAAGTCAGCTATAGGCCAATGCTATATATTCTATATAAGGCCTTTACATACTAGGAATAATAAAAATTCATATATAGTATTACTCCGATTATAACGGAATGAAAACTTAGAAAGTCTAGCAAAAGTTAAATATCAATAGACACCTATTTAAAGAAAACATCGTTAGCTAATAGCTACTAGTAGTTAATTATAATAGCTATAAAAGGAAAGCGATTCAGAACATTAGTTCATTTGGCGCTTATAAATTAAATTCATCTATTCACTATTTACTGAGTATTATAGTTCTTATTTAATCATATTAATATTATAACATTTTGGTTATGCATAATACATATATACACAATACGAATGACGGAAATTCTTACGGAAAATCGAACTTTTTGTAGAAATTTACGGAGAAATCTTATGTTTTCACAGAAATTCTACGATCATTTTTGTCATTCTAATATATGCGCTGAGCTGTGTAAACATCAGACTAAGTTACCTACAAGTTCACGTGGTGCCTCAGGTTTAATTCCGTGCGTATAAATTAAATGGTGATATTATAATTAGTTTCTATTGAAATTTATAATTAACGTAACGATGTTTACTTTCAATTTTCAATATTCAATAAATTATAAATGTATTTTTTTCTTAAATGTTTAGTATAATCATAAACAACAAGATCACCATCCAAAGTAAAAGCAGCCATCTTTTTAGACTCAGCATCAATTGAGCAGGAAGTATTTAAAATGGTGATTCGATAATTTGATTTTTTAAATTTTTTAAATAATTTTAGATCATTTAAATTCCAAATTGTAATAGTACAATAACAATCAAGACAAATGATTTTATTATCAACTATAAATATTGCAATTGCTTTCCCAAATCCTTCCTGATCTACTAACATTTATTACTTCATTTGATTGTAAACCCCGAACTGTTATTTGTTGGTAGTTAGGAGTAGCAAATAAGTACTGATCTTTTACTTTCATGGCCCCTAAATGGTAATATTGAAATTCTTTGACCATTTGACCAGTTTCAACTTTCCAAGACCTTATTAAATATGTCCCGTCTTTACTATATATTATACCATTATTAATCCAAATATGACTCCAATATTGTCCTTCTAAACTGTACCGTAAATTGTACTGTAGATGCTTTTCTAAATCATCGATACTTGATTTTCAGATCCTTATATGATAAGAATTATAGCATAGAATATAATTGTTGTATAAAATGACTTGAAAAAATACCATTTAGTGGCATATATAGATGATTTATTGGTTTGAAATTAGGTAATTTCCAAATTATACATGACCTATCCCATGAGCCAGAAATTAAATATATATCATTAATATCCACACAAATAACACTGCCCAAATGAAATTTGATATCAAAATTTTTTGTTAATTCCAATATTTGGATTTCTGATAGATTATCTCTTAAAAAATCAAGAGTTGGTGCAGCTAATTGTTTTAAAATCTTAGGATCTGGTTTGCCTATAATTAAACATTGAAAAGTTTCACTATCCCAAATTCTAATTGTACAATCTACTGAACCAGTTAAAATCCAGTTTTTATAAAATTTAACACACTCTGTTTGGCTAGAATGACCATTTATGTTTTGTAAATTTATCAATTTGATTCTAAAAGATAACGCACTTTATATTCATACCATGAATCAGTCTCCAAATCATCATTATAGTATTTCCAATATTTTTGATCTTTGAACTTTGATTTCCATATACCATCATATTCAGCTGCTTGTTTCCATGATTTAGATACATCTCTACAATTGAGTAAAGTTTTGTGTGATAATTGTTTGAAGATTAAATCGTTTATGAGATGACAAATCTTCACGACTGCTTGTAAGTAAGGTACGTACGCAGTAATACGTATTACGACGCACTGTAGTTCAGCCGCACATTACCAAAGCACAACAAATTTGAAGCTTTAAACTGTTAACAAATCTAACTATAGACCTTAAATTTAATATAGTAATTTAAGTATAGCTTCGATTGTATCTAAGGCTTATAGGGGAAACTTCGCAGTCGAAAAACAGGTTTAATTAAGATTTTTTCAGTTACACGAACATAAATTCAAAGTATTAAATGAATACAAAGAGGAAGGTATATAAGTTTACTATAAATGTTATAAATGTAAAAAAATGCGAAGACAAATGTGCCTAAATTTATCATAGTTATTGAGATCTTGCAAATGAAGGATAATTTGGATAAGGAGTCTGTAGTTGAGATTGTTGACTTTGTGCCATTTGGTTTTGTGAATGAGACAAATGTGGTTGGGAGTGGGCATTGGACCCTTCTTGATAAGGATAAGGGTTAGGCAATGGCAAATTATTCGTAGGATATGGAGAAACGGAAGATTGTGATAACATATCATGATCACAGGGTGGCAATGTATCATTTGGATACGGTGCTTGATGATGAGATTGTTGTTGTTGTTGTTGTTGTTGTTGTTGTTGTTGTTTATTCATTTGTCCTCCTAAAGAATTTGAAGGAACACGATTATAGTATTTTGTGGAGGGCCCTTGGCCAGAAGGAATAGGTATTAATGATGGTTTCTCTTGTTGCTGTGGGGATTTATATGGTTTAATTGAAGCATCCATTAAATCATTGTATAACCTTTCTGACTCGGCAAGTTTATCATTTAAAAGGATTAAATCTTCCTTTTTTTGAGCATATGATTCAATTAAAGTTCCAAGTTTTGGACGCAATGGTGTAATTGAATTATATAATTCTTGAATTTGTTGATTTTCAGTTAGATTTAAAATATCAGCACCACCTCTTGAATTCATACTACTTAATAAAGCCAATAATTTTTCAACATTTCTAGATTCTCTAGTAATTGCAACTTCTTCTCTTGCTTCAGCTTCAATTTCCTCCGGTGTTGCATCTTTTATTGGAGTAACGTAATTCAAGGGGAAAATTCCAATTTGCCCACGTAAAGAACCTCTCCACCAGTCACGGTAAACACTTTCGAGGACAGTAATTATGTCACCTTTTTGGAAAGATAGTTCCTCGGGTTCATATGAAACAAGATCATAAAGAGCTCTGACTCGACTAACAGTGGCAACATTTGTACCTTTATCTTTTGTTTCTGAAATGGGGACATCTTTTTTTGGCTGTTGTTGTGGATGGGGTTGGGGTTGTTGGAGCTTTGGAGATGAATGTTGTTCTTGATATATTGGCGTTGGTGACTGTTGCTGTTTCTCGGTTTGACGATGGGCTTGAGAAGGGGGATATGATTGAGGTTGTTGTGTATGAGGGGAAGAAGGTGATTGGGTCTGTTGTAGTTGTGGCTGGGTCGGAGGAGGAGAAGGAGATGATTCAAAGAGTTCTTCCTGATAATGAGATTGTTCAGGTTCCTCCTGTTCATATGAATGTGATTGTTGCTTAGTTGGATGGTATCTTTCATATTCATCTAGAGACAACTTCAAAACTGCATTCAATTCTTCTTCCTCTTTCAGTCTATCAGTATCAGTCAATTCATGTTTCTGTGGTTTTTCGGGAACGAGTAATGAAGGTCTTTTTCGCTGCAATTTTTTGTATGCGTGGTCCATTGCAGCCAAAGAAGGATCGTCGCCAAAGGAGTCACGCAGCTGGGCAATTACCTCACAAACTCGAAACTTGACAGATTGAGGGACGGCTTTATCAGAGGTTAAGTCCAGGAGTATTGAGGTGAAATGGGAAGTGGCTATTTGGGTGCGCATGTAAGGGCCGCAGTTCTCGGCCAAAGAGGTGAGCAGCTAAGGTCAGCACCATTTGAAGGTTAGTGGAATGGTGGTCATATTTAGAGGTGAAGAAATGGGAGGCATACCGAAAGAGTCCTCTGGAGAACGTTCTCGTCCTTCGACTCCAATCGCTGTTGGAGGATGTCCATGGCTTCATTGACACTGTCAGGAATGTATTAATTAACAGGATTCACAGCTAAAGATGGAAAAGGAGGCATACTCTTGATCTGAGGAGACATGGTCGCAGGCATCCAGAATGTACTCCCAGTTGTCGGAGTCCAGAGACTCGTCTGTGGCCTTGACTGGTTGGGTTAGTGGTGATTGCTGAAAAATCGAGAAAACGAACAAGAGAGGACATACTGAATATGGTTTCTGTGGACATGATAGGGTTGGTGGGCACGGAGTGTTATAATTAATACAGGTACTGTTAATTATGTATTAATAAGGCGATCTAGCAACTGTGTCATCACGTGCAGATCATGATCACAGGAACTGACTTTTCCGAACCTTCCTCTTTTCCATCTAACCACTCCAATTTTTCAAAATGCGCAGACGGTCTTCGGTTGGAAAACTTGATTTGGGTGATAATACAGGGCCCTCCCTGTCAACTATGCATACCCTCAAGCAACTCAAGATCAAACACCTTTTCACAAACTTGGCCTATCGTCAGACCTGGTTTATTCCTCTTGTTATCCTTTTAACTACTTCAGGGTCTTATTATTTCTCCGGTAATCATACCGCAACAAACCCGTTACACAAATTCATCTGCCCCTCTTATGAAATCCCCGGTACAAATCCTCCATATTATGGTAAAGGGAAGAAAGATTTTTGTTTTGTCTTCTTTTATATGATATTTTTCACCTTTTACCGAGAATTCCTAATGCAGGTCGTTTTGCAACCCTTAGCCGTTTTCTGTGGGCTTAGATCGTATGGGAAAATGAAAAGATTTATGGAGCAAGCTTACTCCATGTGCTACTATGGATTATCTTCACCTTATGGTATCTATATCATGTACTATTCTGATCTCTGGTTTTTTAAAACAACTCCTTTTTATGTTGATTATCCTCATAAAGAACACCAATTCCACTTTAAAGTTTACTACTTGTTACAGGCAGCTTTCTGGGCACAGCAATCGGTTGTTCTCATGCTTCAACTTGAAAAGCCAAGAAAGGATTTCAAAGAATTAGTATTTCATCATATTATTACAATGTCTTTGATTTTCTTATCATATCGTTTCCATTTCACTTGGGTTGGTCTAGAAGTTTATATAACGATGGATGTATCAGACTTCTTCTTAGCTGCCTCTAAAACTCTTAACTATCTTGAAAGCGTATTCGTTCCTCCCTTCTTCACCGTCTTTATCTTTGTTTGGGTATATACTAGACATTATTTAAACCTGAAGATTTTGTGGTCTATTTTAACTGAATTTAGAACTGTTGGAGACTACACTTTAAACTGGGAAACTCAACAATATAAATGCTGGATTTCTCAAGTAATTTCTTTCACTTTGATTTCCGGTTTACAGTTGGTTAATGCCTATTGGTTGTTCTTGATTCTAAGAATCGCTTATAGATTAGTGGCCACTGGTGAACAGAAAGATGATAGAAGTGATGATGAAAGTGATGATGAACGTATTTCAAGTGATAGTAGCGGAACAACTGCTGTTGATATTACAACTGAAGATACAAAGAAAACGAAGTAGGAATATTTGTTAATCCTCATCTGAAAACAAATGCCGATCATACTGATGATCGTTTTAATGAATATACACTGATATTTGAATATCTGTTAAAATGTCAAATAGCATGATTGGCACTATGTTATTCAAATATTTACTTATATCTTTTTAAAGATATTGTCTATACCTATAACCACCACTATTACGTCTTTCGTTTAAATAGCCTGGGAGTTACGTATACTTAATCCTAATTTGATTTATTGAATATGATATCTCTAAACTTTTTTATTGTACAGATTTTGTTGTTGATCATTAATATTTACCCTTGTCGTGAGTTTTATTTTCATCTTTGAAGATAAATAAATAAATACCTAATCTAGTATACATTATATTGAAGTTTTCAAGTAAACGCATTATTAAGCTGTAAAAATAAAATCGGTATTTTCAAAAAATGTTTTAGGTTTGATCGTTCTGCGACTCGGAGTCGGAGCTACAGTCGTTCCACTTAATTTCGTCCCTTATTATCATTTTATTATCACCCGAAGTTGTTTCATATCAATAATCCCTGCAATGCCTGCATAATAATAGGCCTTACCGGTAATAATGCAGCCAAAAATTAGTTATGGTAATGGCCGATCTTTAGTAGTCATAATGGCTGAAATTAAGTGTCATACAAGAGTTATTAATGGGAACTTAAACGAGAAATATTTATATAATACCGTGTATAAGTTATAATTCATCATTGATCAAATTAATTTCTATGAACTATGAATTAATAATTCTGGAAATTTTGTGGAAACTTCCTGGTCTACTTTTCGTTACATTTATTTGTGTATAGATTGTTTATTGAGTTGAGAACTATTTACAGCAACAAATAACTATGACATTCAGGCTTTTAGTGCTTGGAATGTTGAATCTTCAAGTATATCTTCTGGTTTCTTAGTATGTTTATTATACATTTCATATCGTGTATCTCTGCCCTTTTGTGCTGCTTTTGAAAGAACACCTGCAATTAAAGTAACAGTTCGTAGCGAGTCATCATTTGCTGGAATCTGATACGTTACCAGAGATGGCTCTGAATCCGTATCAATAATACCAATTGTTGGAATACCTGTAGCCATAGCTTCCCGAAGTGCATTATCATTCTCTTTTGGATTTAATACTACAAGTAAATCAGGCTTAATCACACTCTCTCGACCAATTTCATCTATTTCTTCATTTACTGTTTCATCTTTCATATTAACTGTTTTTCTTTCCCAATGACCACTAATATTGAAATTGTTCGTAAGAGTCCCTGGAACCCACTTAGATGAAACATAATACCCACCACAACGTTCAGCAGCAGTTTGAACAATACGTGCTTGACCTTCTCTAGTACCTAAAAACAAAATAAGTCCTCCCTTTTCTGAAACTCCCTCAATGACTTTTGCTGCGCGTCTCAAGTATGTTGTTGTTTTCTCTAAATCAATGATATGAATACCATTATGAACACCATAGATATATGTCTGTGTTGAAGGTCTCCATTGGGTCTTGTGATGCCCTAGATGTGCTCCAGATGCTAAAAGGTGTGAAATTGTCAACTCAGTAGGATCAACGGGGTGATTGAGACTTTTATATGGTTCATAAACATCAGTGATATAAGAACCTAATTGTCCCATAGTATCAGCATGATGTTTTTGCCTAACGTGTAATTCGGCATCAGAATATGCCTCATCTTCAGCTGTTTGATTCAAGTATTTGAGTATATTTGAATCTGATGAGAATTTTGAGGCATTTTTCGGTGTTCTATAGTTAAAACCAAATTCTTGAACAAATGAAAGAAATTCTTCTCGTAATTCTTTAGATTGATTAAATGGACTGTCTTCTCCTATTAAGGAAAACTTTCCTGATTGTGCATCAACTAAAAGTTTTGGTTCGGTTTTGGTAGATGATTTGGATCCAGATTTTCGATGATTGTTTGGTCTACCAGACACAGTATTCTTAGTATTGCTTCTAATTATGGAAGATGAGCTGAAACTACGTAAAAAATTTAACCGTTGAATAGGCAGTCCTTTAAAAAGTACTATAAATATAATTAATATCAGATTTTTCAATGAAGATTTCGAACGATTGGAAGACAAACAACCTCTAAAAAAAAGGAAAACAACAAAATATTTATGTTTAAATTCTTTCAAAATGGTAAATGAATAACTTTGTTAGAACATACCTGAGGAGTGCTGTGAAAGACTCATTTTAAGACGATTTGGATGCTTCAACGTCAATTAATGAGATTTTAATCAAATTGTTGGTACACAAGTATGGAATATACGCAGTAGTCAGTATATATCAGAATATCTTCTTAAAGAGTAAAGTGATATTTTTGGGCAGAACTTCATATATTAATAGTATTTACTCAATTACAGATGAAAAATTATAAGATATTATACAATATGGAAGATTTATCTTAGTTCAAATATTAGTTGGATAAATTTTATGCCGATTAACTTTGAGCAACTAACAGACTTCACAAAAGTTCATAATTATACCATTAATACTAAATACTTTGGTGAAAACGAAAATATATAATTCTTTATTCATTAGTCTCATTAATATATACATTTAGAGACTACGTTGCAGTTCATTAGAGTCGTTGAGTTTATTTAGCCCGTGCTCCTTCCAATGATGGTAATCTATTTTTCTCGACTGATGAAAGGGAAAGGAAATCTTTCTTGGCTAAATTAAATATTCCAGCTCTGATAATTCGAGGATCATTTTGTATGGTTCTTAAAATCTCATTTTGGACTTTCGGGCTGGAATCAAATTGGATTAAAAAATGATAACCTTCAAAATGTGATTGTTGATGCTTAACCATGATTTTTGGGAGATATTCTCTATTCAGCGAATAAATTCCTCTTACTACACCTCTGTTATTAATAATTAGTCGTCCAATAACTTTTACAACACTTTAGCAAATAAATATAGATACGGTTAGTTTATAATTTAACTTGTTTTCATATCTCGGTTTAATACTGTAATACTAACGATTTAACATCTTGTGTAGGGTTCAAATAAGGCACACGACAAATTCCAACCAATTCGTATAACATTTTATGATAGAAAAGATGATGAGAAAATGTAAGATCTTTGTTTTTCTGAAATAATTAATGTGAAATACAAAAGCAGAATTTTTGAAGCTGGGATTTTTTAAAACATCCAAACATTTTAGTTTGGCGCACTTAATTTAGGCCACATAGTGGGATAAATGTTCGCTTACCATTAGAATTAATTATTCAACCATTATTCAGCCTTACTGATAAATCCTCCATGGCAGCAGGAATGGGCTAGAGCAATTTTTCTGGCACCGTCAATAAAAAGGAGTTCTAGTTTATGATAAAAAGCAAGATGTGAAAAAGAATTCACATTAAAATAACGCTTCAAAATGTTCTGAATAAAATCTTTAATCAATTCCTAGTATTGCAAAAGAAAATTTAACGAACGAAAATTACATGAAAATCAAATATAAAACTTATATATGAACGCAAGAAAATATTAGTAATTGAATATAAATGAATTATACACCAATATTCCTTATGATATGTAAATGTATAACTTAAGGGACTACCTCTTACTTTTCGAACTCTCTTTTCCAAAACTAGTATTCTTTTCCAAATCATAAATTGAATAATAATGACGGAGAAAAACATCACCAAGAATAACAAAGTCAATTTTAGATGGCGCACTCATGATCATAGAAACACATATAGGATCTAGACTAACGATGTAGGTATCTGGTGGTATAGTGAATAACTTGCCCCCCAATTTAAGAGTGATATCAGGCAAAAATGGAACACTTAGACAACTGATAACATAAACAGGTCTAGACACATTGAAAAGTACGAAACCAAGGCCTTCTAGAAGAGGAACGACTATATCAGTTGGAAGAATTAATGCTCTAGTCCCAGTATCAACAGTAACGGTTAATGGTTTAGCAGAGAAATCGGAAACATTTTCGAGGACGCTAAGACCTTCAAGCCCGATTTGTCAAAAATAATATATATATCATTAGCACCATAGTGAGGACCCGAAAGTTTATCAATTGGAATTTCTATTAGATCTCCCGTAAACTTAGTTGCATCATAACCCCCAAATGTGAAACTACCAGTAGAACGAAATCCTTGTGTATTAACATCACCAAGAGCGAACGCAAATTTCTTTTCAGTTATTAACCCTTGATTAAAGGCATTATTAATTGGAGGAACAATACCATTTACTGTGCCACCATCAAAACCAAGGTCAAAAATGCCATCGAACAATGTTACAACAAAATTAATATCAGGTTCCTCGACAGATTCAGCAAATACAGGTCGTTTATTTACATTTTTTTCCTGGGACCCACAAATCTGCTGGTCCCATATCCAATAACACTTTGAAAGGTTGTGGAGAAGTACCAATAGTAATAGTACCAAAGTAGTAGGCGTTGAAAAAGTCATATAGAAGAGTCGATAAACTTTCCGTTGTATCGGAATTGTAGGCATCTACAGCTACATACAATTTTTCATCTGTCAAGCTATTAATAGAATCCAATAGTTCATAATCTTCATCATAGTCCTCTGGAGACCTGAATTTTTATGTAGCAAATTTACTATAATTATTCAAAAAGTTAACCCAAAACACTTACAACTGAACTGAGAGCAGTTGCTACTAAAATATCTATTTTCATTCCTAACCTCAAACATTAATTAGTTATAAACCTATTGCAATTGACTGTTTTGAGTAAATTAACGGAAAAATATATGGATCAATTGTTTATTTATATTTATTCTTTCAACGTTTTTGCGGTTGTTTTTCTTATATTTTGAACATTTCAGTACTCAATAATTAAGCAACAAACGTGATAATGTTGGTTCTTTTTTAATATTAATTGCAAACTATAACTTGTAGTTGGGGCTTAACTCTACATAAAAGCTTTTTATTCTCAGCGAGAATATATACTCTACCAGTATACTTCTATAATATCACAAAATTATAAAAGGGAGTAGGTTTCGAAACACGATTATCAGATACTGAAAGCATCTCGATGTAATGATGTGTAGTTTTTGAACTTTTCAGATTTTTATAAAGCACAGCATTAATGGTCATAACAATTGTAATCATATCTTTATATTTTAACCTGAACTACACTATACATGTATACTTATCTGTCACAAGCTGAAAGTGTATAGGCATATACAAGATTATATCAAGTTATCAAAAAGCAATTCTAGCATTTATTTAATAAATGAACAGCTACAATTTTAATGGATTTAAAGAGATGAGAGTACAAGGGTAGATATAAGTTCTATGGATTATTATTTGTGCTTATAACTATAACTTAATCATCTAACTTAGATCTGGAAAAACTAGCATTTTGGATAACCACGATTTACGCATCTTTTTCCGACACCTCCAAAAACAAATAGAAATATTATGACTAGCTACTAATACTTTACAATGCTTTAAACTGTACTTAAAGCAGCTCATAATATTCTGTCGATATCAGATATTATATTAGTGTACCTGTACATAAAATCAAATTTTAATCCTAGTATTTAGTGATGATCCCCTTATATAAACGGCTGCCACTCTTCGAGGCATAAAGTCACTAAGATGATCAATGATATCCTGATGAGTCCTAATATTTTGAAAGAGATATAAACACTATGTATTTCTTCATTTCTACACCATTGTGGAAGACTCATAATCTTAATTCCAGCCTGGTGATGACTTTTTTTGAGGAGATTCTACATGTGTCAAATAGGGTAAAAATAAGGCCACTCAAACACTTCTATCTCCTCTTCAGGAACCCAATTCATCGTGATTCTAGATTTACAGATACGTCTGATCCTACTTAAGTATGACACACTCATAAATATCATCAAAGGCCTCCTATAAAAGTTCTATGTAGGAACGTGTGATTGCTCCCTTTTTTTTGCTATTAGGATCCCCAATCACTCTATAGAGTGAAGCATGGGCTCCCTTCCAAATTCCTCCCCATACCATAAGACCCACAGACTCAAACTTCCCTATACTATAAATAATTTTTGATTCAAAGGTCTGGTGTGACTGTTGTGGAGTATACTTTCAGATCCAGATCCTGTAAAGAGTGAACATTATTCATTAAATACAACACCATCCCAAGTGTCATGAGACCACATGCACCCCAATTATTCAGACAATATTATTCTATTCATTTGGTTCTTCTCATTCAGATGCGATCATTTACATGCCTAAACTACTCCATAGTCATGTTTTTACAAAAAGGATCTTAGTAGTCTTTGATATTCCAATGTTGAACTTTAAAGCTTGTTCCTCAAGTGTATTAGAGGGAGAAGCTTTTACAACCTTTAAAATTTGATTTCTTGCCATATCAGTAGGTTTTGTATGCTTCTTAATTAGAGGAGGTTATATCAGAAGCGTTGTTAACGTTGGTTTATTTACATTGAACAGCACAGTTGTAGGTGCAATGTTAAGCCTTCCACTTATTTCAGCCATTTTTCTCATATGCTATTTTTAATTCTCTCAGCTGGTTGCGACCTCGTTCTAGAACTATAATTAATCTGAAATATCGCTTAACGGAGTTCTAGAAATCATTCTATGTATATCTAAAGATAATTTTTGGAGGGATGTTAAAAAAATGGGCAGCTAGTTTTCCCCGACTTTATTTACATAACTCATAATTAATTATGCTACAAATCACATAAGTTATATTATAATCAGAGCATTGATTAATATGTTATCCTATGTTTCGGTTCATGATTTAATAATCTATTTTCACACACTACTTAATTTCATTGTTAATGGTATACATTATTAGTTATATCTTAATTTATCTTTCTATTTCGTAATAACCTACGATACTCGGTCACTTTTTGAAGTAAACATTCAGACTAATTAATATTATCCCCCACCTTCTTCACTAAACATTTTTACAACATATGCTTCAGTTGTATACAGATATAATATTACTATGTGGTATAAAACGAGTAATTAAAATAAAAGGGATGGTGGATCAGTATTCATCAGGTAGTCAGATTTTTAAAGGGCTTACAGTGCCTTTCACTGCTGAATCCGTGAAATTGATCAGAGGTGGTTAAACCAGAAACTGTTGTTGTAATCACAATGTTTAACATGACAGCCACCGAATGCAATTACCCAAATCATCATCGAGTTCGGTAGACACTTTAGATTTGAAATTCTAAATGGGGAAAGAGAGGGAGGAACGGCTCTTTTTTATGGGAAAGCTTAATATAGAATTTTTATAGGTATGCAGGACTTTAGATGCCTGCGTAATACAGCGCATATGCATACATTCAAAAGGTGGTCGACATAAGTTCACGGTATCAACTCGCTTGGAGAAAATGGGATTCTAATCTGTTCATTGATATCTCAAAATATTGGACTTGAACGTTGGCTATATATTAATAAATAATACACAATGGCTAGCTGTAAAAATATTGCAACGAAGTATCTGAAGCATTTAAACAAAACATAAACTTTTCAATTAGCTGCATATACTTATAGATAAACAAAGATGGGCATATATTTATGGCAAGGAAAATTAGCAATCTTTAACATCATATAACACTTATTCATTATTTCCATTATCACCACCGTTGTCACCACCGTTGTCATCTCCATTATCATCTCCATTATCATC